>VXBL01005409.1:1011926-1029583 GCA_013400195.1 Aramus guarauna | reverse complement strand
GGGGGGGGCGGCACGGCCCCCGCAACGGGGTCGGGCGGGTTCCCCCACACACACCCCGGGGGGCGACGGGCGGCCTCCCCCGGGGCACAGCCCGTGCCTCAGCCCGCAGCCCGCCCGGGGACCCGAGCTCGGCCCGCCTGGTCCCTGCGGTCCGGGTGCCCGCGGCCCTGCGCCCGTTGGGAGCGCAGGCCCAGAGCGCGTAGGCCTGCGGTTCAGAAAGTGGAACCATCACCCGTGGCGCGTTTTGTCGGCCTACAGAAGTCCTAGACGCGCGTAAACACAGAAGCGTATGGCTGTTGTAACAGGGAGGTGATGTCACGATAACTGAGCTCAGAATGCCGGCTCCCTAGAGCTCACGGTGTCAGGACATCAGACCGTGAGCAAACAGCAGGTTGCTGTGACCTGAAGGATTGCGAAATGTTTGTAGGTTCTCTGAAATCACTTGGAGCAGCGCTTGGGCTTGCCTACGTGGAAAAGTTACTGCATTGGAAGCTGGTGGCAGTCAGCCACTCTTGGAGTACCACAGAGTAATTTATGTGCAGTAAATTCATTAGCTCATTTTACGAATAACATGAGACACGTCCAAAGTAACACGTTGGTAATGGCACGGAGCCACGCTTTAACGGCACACCAGATCACGGCACTGCTGAAGACCCGAGTAACTTCACGTGGTGCTCAACGGGCTGCTGCAATTCTAGAGGTGTATTTTAACTTCTACACGCTAAACACCACACAGGCGCGTTCAGTTATAGATAGACCTGGTGTTCACTGCTGCCCTTTTCCCTGGAGCAAATTGGGGTTTGTGAACACCCAGCGTATGTACGTGCCAGCAGAGTAGAGGGGCTGACGTCGTCTCCCCCCGTAGGCTCTGGCAGGCATGTCATAAGACGGAGGTACGAAGGTGCGTCTTCCCTATGCTTCGATGAGGGGTTTCCTTCTCCTGCAGAAGAAACACCACTTCCTTGAGCAGAACTAACCCTGTATACACCACAAAACAACTCTTTGTTACATCGATGACATAGTATGTGCTGTGTACTTTTCTAAATCCAAGTTCCCATCCCCCTTAAAGAGCTTGTTAAAGCTCTACGGATGAGGAATTTAGAAACAATTTTCAAAGCATGGTTACTCAAGCTGGAAGTTAGCTTTTAGCCAGACTTTAATACAGCTTCCAATATTGCAAATAAAAATTTGCAACTGCAGCTGGGTAGTTTGGTTTATGAAATAACTACATCCATAATCTTCAACAATAATTGAAAGTTAGCTGAAATCTCTGGCACGTATTTGTCACTGAGGGATTCTGGAACCTCTGAATGTACAGAAGATGTCTATCTATTATGTCAGAAAACAGCTCACCAGCAAAAGAATATCTCAAGTTTAAATAGGTTATACAAATCTTGTGATCCTTCTAAATGCTCATAGTAAATAACTCCCTTTCAGCCTGCTTAGAACCTCTTCTCAACTTTTCTCCAGTGAACGGGGCTCACAGACGAGATACTACAAATACAGGTCATTTTTAAATGCTCTAATTTATCTCATTTCATCTCAGCTTGATTGGAGGACAAAACATAAAGATATAGATCTTAATTAAAATTTTATTTTTTTGCCTGACATACAAAAAACACTTAACCAACAAGAGGAGCCACAAAGTAGGAATTTTATATCACGAGATACTATTTTAAGTAGAACGTAAAGGCGTGCAATCGTTTCTCTTGTTTCCTGTTCCAAAGACTTTGCCATTTCACGTGCCACTAGTACATCATTTAGTCACTAAATGTATTGCGCTGAAGACTTCTGACAGTTGGCCAAAGTAAGAGGCTACATCATTATCAGACTAATGACTGTATGCATTTGGTTGTACTGACGATAGTATGGAATAGTTTACTGGATCCTTTTGTACATTTTGTTTTTCATCTGCCAATGAAGAAATGTTCTAATAGTGACAAACAGATGGGAGACAGCGTTTGCCAAAGAGGAGCACGAAGCCTGTCTCTGGGTCACATTCTTTTGCACTTCTAACCTGTACAAAACCATTGTCACCAGTGAAACTCTATGGAATATAAAATAAATCATATTGAAATTTGGCCTTCTAAGCTGCAGATTTTTGTTTACTTCATTAAATCTTTTAGATGCCCTAACAGATGATTTTCATAAAGCCTTGGGGAAAACTTTGGAGAACTCTCTGTAATTAAGTGAGGGAAAGACAAAGCAAAGCTTGCATGTTCTCTTCCAAGTGGATGGCTTAGCAGTCAGCAGATATGCCTGTGCTGTAGCTGAAGATGTGGCTGCTGGCAGAGCTCCTACCAGAACCCAAGCTAGCTAGACCGGATGAGCTTTTAAGAATGAGAAATCAGTGACATATTTCTGGGTTTGGTATAAATGGGTCAGCTCTACCTGTAAGAGCAGAGGATTAGAAGCAAAGTTTTGGAGAGGTCAAGTTCTGTTTGCAGCAGAGAACCTCAAACCAGGGCTCTGGGTCAAAAGATATTCTTCTTTGGCAAAGAAGTCTGCATCTTCCTCCGTACTCCTTAAATGTCGTTCACCTCCACTCCGCAAAGAGGACGGGCAAAATGGAAGAGGAAAACAAGGAGAGGACAAAAAGAGGAGACAGATGAGGGAAAATGCCAGTCTTTCTGCTGAGAGAAATAAAGGTCAAACCATGACGCCTCTGTTTTGCAAGACCAGGAACTTACGTCTAAAAACACGGATTGCAACAAAGCCGTGGATGAGGATGAAAGGGTTAAGAACCAGGTAATCCTCAGAGCTCACACGTGCGTGCACATACACGCAGAGCTACGCAAAGAATTACGGTTGTGTTTGGATTGGCTGGAAAAGAGGTACAGGGGAAAAGTGACAAAAAGGAGCTCATCATTATCAAGTTGGAGAACAAGTTATCCTGAGACAGACCTCCCACGAGAGCAATGCATCTTTGGAAAACGAGACCCAACCTGTGAAGATCACCTCTGTTGTCAGCACATGGAGACAGTCTGATAACGTGAATAGTGAATGAACTCCCCTGGCCAACAGCAGACTCCCTGATCTGCTTTAGGGAAATTTCATACTTGGTCTTCTGGCATGAGATGGACATGCAAGAACTGTCGGGTTTTTTTCTTGGATCCATCTCTGAACTAAATGTTTTCAGGTGTTTGGTGTTGGATTTTTTCAGCCACAACTGTTACAGCATAGCACATCACTGTGGTTGCAGACAGCTTGCCTTCTATATGGCTGACTACAAGACTCGAATCAAGGCATAGCACTAATTCTAACGGACAGCTTATGAAAGCTATTGCTGTGGTTGGAACAAACACACACCACACCCCCCCGCCCTGTATTCTCATGCTAAAGCTAACTCATAATCAAAATGCTGTAAGACCAGGTCTGTCTTAGAATTTTATATAATTCTGGCCGTAATACTCACCATGCATGCTCATTTTGAGCTTTTAGTGACACTTGAGTTCCTTTTAGAGATTAAAAGTGTTTCTTTGTTGCTGTAACTTGCCAGGAGAAGTGCATCAGCAAATATTTAAGAATAACTGTCTCTGTTCCACCAGCAATAATTGAATTTTTTCCTATCTAGAAGTTTTATTCTGAACAAGACCAGTATTAACTTTTTCTAATGAATATTCCTAAGATTGCAGATACATCCTTTTGGAGCTTCCTTGTGCAAAAATTATGGCCGTGAGTCTTCCTCCATCAGTAAATCTGGAAGGAGACCCAGTCCCTCTGGGATCAGTGGAACTTCTTAGAGGAGCAAAGCTATGCGATGTTTGCAAAACCATGGTCAAAGCCTGCATGTCCTTCAGTCTAATCAGTCTGAAACAGCCAGCATTTTTCACATTTGGCTGATGACAATGGAGTCAAACTACTAGACACCTTTCATTGTCCAGGCATAGAACAAGTGAGGTTTTTAAATAGTTGTTGGTCCAAAACATCAGTACATGCTACTGACATTAGAACATTCCTCTCTCCTGCCTTTTCTCATTAGAAAGAGAAGAGGTTTCAGGGGTGACACCAACATGCTACTCATTTTTCAGTTACCTACTTAAACACCTTAACTCATGGTTAAAATGCAATTTTAGGGGCACTAGGTGACAGCGAAGTATTTATTTGCTCAGTGTCACCAACTTATCCTCTCCCTTGCCATCCGTCCACCCAACTATGCCATGTTTAACTGTGATATCTGAGAACCATCAAACCAATGCGCCCTCAGGTTCAGTTTTTCATCAGGATTGTGTATTAAGTAGGTTGATGCTCATTTGTTTCTCCTCTGTAGGGAGAACAAGGGGCCTGATTTTCTCTTGCATTGAGGTTGAAGCTACTGGACCTTAAAGTCCATCAATACAATATGTTGTGTTTCTGCATTGGTAGTGATGAAGAGAAGCCTGAATTTGCATATTGGACTCAGTCAAGATACAGAAACCAGTCAGAAATTACCCATACATATAGACACATATACACGTTACCACACATACCGGGGAGCCGCTATTAAGAAAAACTGCTGCAGTCTATAAGCTTTCTAGTGGGACCAGCTATAGCAATTCTATTTCCTGATCCAAAAAAATAACGTGGTATGTTTGGAAGGCAGGATAGCCGACTATTAGTGCACATTATGTTTTAATCTTATTATGTGTTTGCTAATAATAAAACCATAATTTATTTTTATGCTAGTATCATTCAATAAAGCTCCAGGCCCCTTCCAGCAGCAGAGCTGGCTGTATCCTAGCTTTTATACCATCAGCCCTGTCCGGGTTGGTTTAATACATGAAACTTGGATGCTTTATTTGTATGCTTTGTAGTTGCTTCTGCCATCTTTGATTAGTATCACCTGGAAATCCCAGCTTTTCTGCATGTAGTCACACCCAAGAGGAAAGCCTGACTCAGAAAAGATTAGTGTCACTTTGCTTTTTCCCCCCTCATCTTGTCTCTGTAAAGGAGGAGAGCTTTCTGATCATGGCAGTGTATTAGTAAAGATAGCCTAGATAGCTGAATACCTTAAGGGCCTCAATCTCCCCTCATACGTACCAGGATTAAAGCTGGTATAACTCTGACTTCAGTGGTGATTTATACCTGCATTAGTGAAAGGACAACCAAGTTCTCAGGTTTTTATGAGGGATACGATGAAATTTGTTCTTTCAGCTTGTGAAACAGACAGTACCAAATTCACATTTCCATTAAAAAAAAAGATTGTGATGTTCAGCATGTCTGTTTCCCAAGCTGTTTACTCCTGTGCTCATTTACTAAGGTGATGACGAGGGTGGCAGAGCTGGAGCAGTCCTTACACAGACCCACGGAGCAGACTGCAAATGCACAACCTTTCTAGCATTTGGAGACACAAACTCTTCAGTATAGGAACCAGAAAACATGCACACACAAACCAAAGCTGGCAGCACATAAAATGTGTATCAAGGACCGCATTTCCCTGTCGCAAGCTAAAATAGGGCTGTCAGACTTTGGCCCGTGACAGTGTGTTCAATACAGGTTGTGCGTCACGTCCAGGCACCTGGACCAGACCCATGAAGAATTCTCAGCCAGAAGTGGCCTTGTTAAATACTCTGTTACTAGGAACATTTTTCTGCTAATTATTGATCAAGAGCGGGTTGTACACCATTATTTTATGCTGTAGCAGAGACAGCCAGTTTGACACTGTTAAACTCTCAGAAAGCTGTTCCTTTGGTTTCCAGTTTGAAGGCCCAAAAGGAGGTGTGCCTGCTAATTGAGTATTTCACACTGTCTTGTTTCAAACTGATAAAGTGACGTTTGTCATGAGTAAGTGGATTCTCTTCTCTACGCTGCAGCAAGCCAGCATTGCAGCCTTACGTTGCTTCCCAAACTTTTTACCTGAGTTTCTGTGGCTGAAGTATGGCTTGTAACTACAAAGGTTGGGTTCATCATTACTTTCAATTAATAACTTTGTCTATCCTTTTAATTGTAATTTCTTATTCACTTCAGAGAGCTATTTACATATATTTACATATCCTTATTTATACACTTTAACAAATGTAGTCATATGAAAAGAGGGGATTTCCCTGACGAGCTTAAACCTGCTTTCTTATCATCCAACTTCCCTTTCATTTCTCCTTTTCTTTTGCTTCTTGACATTTATTCTATTTTAAAATACAGCATTTTGTTGCTAAAGACATCTTTGTTTTCCTGATCTCCTACCAGTTTTGTTTTATTCCTCTCAGTAAAATTCCAAATGTTATTGAGGATTACATTGATCTTTACTAAGAAAAGAACTGGGACAGGACTATGACAAGCTGACAGAAGCCAGAAACCACTGTCCTCTACTTAACGCTGCTACAAAACCAAGAGCATATTACGATTCACTCCTGCATGTCCTTTCTTAAACATGTAATGCCAATTACTGAGACAGTCCTCATGGCTCCAGTGGAGGTACTTACATGATCACGGACTCTCCTCAAGGGAGGACAATTCAGATGACTTGTCTAAGAAAGAGTTTCTCAGGAGAATCTGGGCTGAGGAGACTCGTAGCACAACTCAAAACTCTTTTTTGCATCACCAGATCAAATCTGGCCTTGGAAATAGTGAGAAATCATTACCATCTGAATTCTAATCCATGGCATATGTCATCAGGGCTGGGTGGTCTCATAACTTCTAGGAGAGGAAACCTCATCTCATAAACCACCACTGCAGGTGGCACTTAAAATGGAGGTCTCTAGGCTCAGCGGTGTAAATCCAGCGCTTTTTACCACTGTTGAATTCACACAGCATCTTTAGAAAAGAAAATGTAACAAGGTCCGTTATTTTTGTATTTTCTGACCCCTGAAGATTTTCACTAGATGGTTATCATCATTATTTAGAGGAAAAAAAAAATACTTTAAGAGCATATTTTGTGTGTAATGATGTAAACTACAAACATTTGAGCTAATCTCAGTGAGATGACCCTAGACATCCAGGCTACCAGTCACAGGCCCCAGAGAAAAGAATGGTTCCAAAGATGCCATCTGTGTTATCAGGACACATATACAAATAGATCTGATTTTATACAACACAACAAATTAGGATTGGACTCCTGTGCAAAAGATAAACAGGTATTTCCACAGCCTTCAGCATATCAAATGGAACTGATCTAGTTGACTAATAGTTTTGGAGACATTCAGACTATTTTAATCAACCTGAACTGGGCACTGTATCAATTTACAAGATGATCTGTGTCTGTTTACGTGCATTTATTGCACTACATTGCAAGAAAGTTACTGCCTGGCCATCTTATTTCTGTTTCGAAGTACCAAGCAAGCCTGGTCCACCCTGCTATAGCAACAGCTAGCAGACATCCTTGAGCTGGCATCTCCACGGTTTCAAATTTGCATGGACAATTATAGCTAGCCCAAAGGAAAGCCCAACCAAGCCAGAACATCATCGCCCATGGTGGCAGGACTGGAAGGACAGCACTTCTGAACACCCACTCAACAAGATTTCTTGATCAGTGGTGGTAGCTCAAAGGGCAGATGCAGCAACATTTACCGTCCTCAGGAAGCAAAGTAGACAGGGCTGTTTCTGCATGAAGAACCCCCACCTTTGGAGCAGACACGTTTGCTCATGGCTAAAAATAGCCAGTCTCTCTTCTAAAACAAGGTTTTGACATGAGGGGGCCATGATAGGGGAGCTGCTGTTTACATATAAAAGTGATGCTGATGAACAGAGGGGATATTATTGTAGTTCAGTGACAAGCAGATACTACTTTTACTATTTGATTCCAGTGTATTCTGATTTTTTTTTTAAAGCATCTAGAATTTAGGAGACATGTATTTATATAAAATAAATCAAAATGAGTGAAGTGACACAATAAGGAACTGAAGACTTTCAATTATATGTTTCATTTTAAAATTACAAGAGCACAAATGCACAAAATCCTAAAGGCCTCCATCCAACAAAGCACTTACATGTATACTTAATTTTAAGTCTCCCTACAGTCACGCTTTGCTGGATTGAGGCATAACAACGGTAAACTTCCAGGCCAAATTCTGGACTGAATTCAGTAGATGCAGATGTCTTTAAAAGGAAACAATATGTGCATGTAGAAACACATCTCCAGACACGCATGCCTGATCGCTTGCATTCATGTTCTGAAATTGTCAAATGCATGAACATTTGTTCCCCCCGATTTAAAATGCTTGCCTTATTTAACACAGAGCCACAAAGGTGCTTTTCTCTGCCAGCAGAAAAACTGGTCTCTGCCCAGAAGACCTTACAGTCTAACATTGAGACAGAGGGACAGCAGGTAAAACGTAGGAAGGGATGAGGACGGAGGAGAGCTGGAGTAATAGGCTCACACGCTTATTCATTATAGACATGTGCATTTTGTGGTTGCCAAGTTATAAGTTTTAAATATAGAAGTTTACTTTTATGTAGAAGTAATAATTATTAACAGAACACAAATCTTAGGGGGCTCTACAGATCATTTTGACAATCCAGAGTGAATGGGAGTTTTGCCACTCATTTCAATAGAGTCAGGCTTTTATTCTGATTCTCTGCTTTAACCCATGTGTCCCCAAAAGGGATTGCACACAAATCTTTGTAGCCCACAGGTCTGCCCTGACCTGTACAGCTTGGAAACTTGAGTGCAAACATCTGCTGATGCCCTGCTCTCAGAAGCAGGATGTGTCATTCATCGCACAGCTGTAAACAGCAGCACGCCGAGCAGCGACAAACCCTTCTCCAGCCTTTCTTTGTAGCCAGCCCTCCTAATTAACCTTGCTATCATCCACAAGCCAAGTAGGGGACTCTTGCAGAAAAGGAGTTGCGCCACAACACCTCACCTGCAATTCTGCAGTGCTTTCTGAGACACAAAGGCATGCGGAAACACAGCAATAGGTAGGAAAACTGCTTGGTAGGAAGGATCTGTGCAGATGGCCGTGCTCGGAGCTCTCACCCACTCCCGCACACCCCAGGAGCCACTAATGCTGCGTACCCTTGGCTCGCGTAGCAGAAGGGATCTAAAACTGTCAGGCTGCAGTTGTCACTATTAACTTTCAGTTTTGAAACAGCTGAGAAGTAGGCGCTTTGAGGAAGTCTGGGTCCGATTTTTATTTTTAGATAAACTGCTAGGGAAATAAATCACATAATAATGATTTTCAGTAATTTTTATAGGAGAGCTGACAACTCACTGTGGTGACTCAGTATTTGCAAAGTACTCTACAATATTCTGTAAGCACTTTAATTTCATCCTTGATTAAAAAACATTGAAGGTATTTGGGCTTTGTTCCTTTAGCCGTTTGGAGGTGTTTGATCGCTAGGTGGAAAGACGGTAGCAATGGACAGACCATCATTCTTGTTGCAGTAGACAATTTTAAGGAGTCATGCAAAGTTAGATAGAGTCAATATTTTTCTAATATTTCAGAACTCATACCCCACCTAAGATACACACAATTCACTTATTACAGAGATAGAACTAACCTTAAAAAAAGTCACTGGTAAAGTTGGAGTAGTGCATGAGCTGGTCGTCCTCTTCCCCAGGTTCAGTGGACCTGCTGGGGAAGAAAAAAGCTCTCCAGAAAGATTCTAGTAGCAAAATACCTTTGTATTACTAGCAAAGAATTCAGAACCCTAAAAGGTGAGGGATTGGGGTTTGTGTTTTTTAGGTTTTTTAACCTTGTTTGTAAAAAAAAAAAAAAAAATCATGTTAAAGTCAAAGAGGAGGCTATGACACCCCTCTAAACCCAGGCACAGGCTCCGAGTAAAGAAGCTGGCATTAGTTCAGTGACTTCAACCCGGCTCCATGCTGTCTGGAAGGTCCATTCGTAGGGAAGTTAATGCAATAACTTAGCCTGAATTACCTCCTTTTTATCACTACCTCCATGCTATTTAGATATAGATTTTTTAGTTAAATGTACTTGTTAAATTTTAATGTTCTTTTGAAACACTGATGAATTCAAATACCACTCTGTGCAGCTTGCCAGGTCCAAAGTCACACAGCAGGCATAGAGCTGTACTCCAGCCATGCTGAAGTACTCGTAGCTACAGCAGAGGGTCTTTTTATATTCAGTATAGGCATGAGGTAATAACCAGCCAGCTAATAAGCTTCAGCTAGTTAGCAGTGTCCCATTTTATTCTTATAAAACACTATAGAAAGCCATGGTTGAAGTGGATCTTCCCCCAGTTGCTGTACGCTCCCTCCCACCGAGGCAGATCTTCCGTGCCTATAGACGCTCGGCTGTCCACGCAGGACCGACGTGCCCTTGTCCAAGGGATTGCAAGGCAGGCAATCACTGTCCCTTTTGCAAAGCAAGGCAGAAGGCGGCCACCTCTGAGCACCTGCAGAGTGCATTTGTCATGCTGCACAAGTTCAGAGTTTTGAGAAAATTAACTCTCAATGTAGCCATAATAGGAGCAATGAGAGGAAATACATACTAAATTCTTTATTTGCAAGTGTTCTTTTGGTGGGGACAATGCTTTGTTATGCATCCAAACCCCTAGAAAAATCAAGGAGCCAATAGTTTCCTCTTGCATTCACAAGACAGCACCAAATATTTGTTGAAGTTAACTGCCACAGACAAGGAAGCACAACACAAATCTGGAGATGTTAAGTCACGAAAGGACTATTAGATTATCTGTCTCAACTTACACAACAAAAGACCACCAAAATATGCTTACCTCAAGCTTAATACTTATACTTTAATTAATAGCTTCTACATAACTAAGGAAGATCATTCAGAGACATCTTGCAATGGGCTGAAGACACCGATACAGGTAAACCCATTGCAAAACCCAGCAGAGAGTTCCAGCGGGTACTTTGGCTAAACCGCTGCTTTATTTCCAATTTGAACTTCAGTTTTGAGACATTGGTTCTTCTGACACATTTCCCTGCTAGGTGAGAGCATTCTCTAGTAGCCTGTATTTTCTACCCATGACAGTGCTTATACATCATAATTGAGTCACTTCTCAATCTTCTTTTATAATGAAATACAGAATAAAATGGCCTGTGGCCATTAGAGCATAGGCAGGTTTCCAGAAGAGTTAGTGAGGGAGTAGAGGACGTCTTAACTTGACTAGTTACAATGCAGTATCAGTCCTCATCCCCCTTTTCAAACTTGGCAGAAACTTTTGATTCCTTTTGGGAAAAGCTATATACTTGCATTAAAAACTGTGTAAGCATATATCAGTTCAGGTAGCCCTTGGTGTCTCAGCCTGTTCTTGTGAACACGAGCACTATTTATGACAAACCAATTTGGAATTGCACAGTAGGTACAAATTTAAATCTTGACTAAATATAAAGCTCTAGTGCTACTTCTAACAGCAGCTTTAGTTTCACTGAGGTATTTTCTTTTCATAGAAATGGATTTAAACTAATCTTACACTGATTTAAGAAAACCCTTTGCAGATCCCAGTGTCAGTACAGATTGTTTGCAAGGGCTCGCTGGGATTGTTACTAACACGGTCATCGGTGGAGAGGGGCGGCTCCCGCCACCAGCATCTTCTGGAGGGACTGCTTGGAGATATTTTCCGAACACAAGAGCCAGCGTGGTTTGGTTGGTGACTAGCACAAGCATCTGCATATGAGCTTGTTATTAGAGAAGGAACCGGTGTGGAAGAGCAAGCTGCACCCTCGGCAGCACACGCAGCATCCCCTGAGCCATGCCTCGGCCACCCCTCCTGGGAGCCCACCGCTGCTGGGGCAGCGCAGCCCATGGACCCGCTCCCGGGCAGCCGTCTGCCAGCCGGCCCCTCGCACAGCGACCTGCTCCCTGCCAGAGCCGTGTGATGGCCATCCAAACCCACACCCTGCCCTCACTGTGCCCCTGCAGGGCTCCGGCCCCTCATGCTATACCCGGCAGCTCCATGCAAAAGCCATTCTCCCTCCTTCCCACCTCCCTTCCCACTTTGCAGCTCTCCCTGCTCATCAGCCGAGACCCATTTCCCCGGAATGGAGCATGGGGAGGCTTCCCAGTCTGTTTTCCCCAGCACCCGGCACCCTCGCTAGCCCTCACGCCTGGCCCGTGGCAGCCCTGCATGGGGCCACACAGCGGTGACGTGACTGAGCCACCGGTAATCGCGGCTTGTAGGAGGAAAATGGCATCCAGCACAACTGCTGGCACCGACGGCATCGCAAATCCTGTCAGGACTTCCCTGGCTGCCACTAAAACCATACCTATTATTTATGGATACGCCTTTTTAGAATTAGATGATTACAAATTAGAAAATACATGTCCTTTAAATCTGGAAGTGCAAAAAGGGGTTACGAATACGCTAAGTCATTCTTTTGTGTGACCTGAATAATTATGGAAAGTATAAGAGTTGCAATTTAAAAGGATTTTCAAAACACATCATCTTTCAAAAGACACATCAGTAGAAGGTCATCTGTGACCCCTGCATTGTGTGGGTTTTTCTGATGGAATAGATAGACCTAAAGTAAGATGACAGCTGCCCTCCGATAATTATCAAGTGGGAAGCTGAAACAAACTGAAAGCCACCCAAAATATCAATATCAAAGTACACTCAAATGGAATCAGCATAAAGATAAGCATTACGCTTAAATCTCTACAAGATGCTGTATCCAAGCATAAAGGAAAAAGCTGATTTTTAATGCAGACATAATACATCTGTAATTATTATATACCACAATTATTATAGCAACATATGCAAATCTTGTACATTGCAGTATGAGACTAGACCGCTCGCGCAGACGACTAGTTTGTGCAGTCACGGCAATCACAACACAAGCAGAAAAGAAAACTATGCGTGCACGTCCGCCTCCCCACGCTGGGGAGCCCGGGCAGATCCACCCTTCTGTCCTATTAACCACGTGCCCATCAACCGCACGTCGGAGCAGCATTTATATAATCAAAAATCAGGAACGTCAGTTCTAATGCTAAGGGACAAGTCCCATTGTCTTCTGGCGTATCACATTTTCTTTGAAATGACTTGTCCTAGATTTTTAGATTAAAAATAACGAGTATATAATTCATATATACCACATAAATTTTATATTAAAAAACTTAAAACCATACCTACAGTACTTTAGTACCTGACTTGTATATTTATGTGACTATTGTTAGAAGTGACTAATTGGGTTTGATTAGCTTCATCATTAATATTCTGTCCATAATTTAACATGCTTCAATAAAATACCCTAAAGCAGTATAATGATTAGATTTCAGGAATATGTGTTTTGCAATTAAGTTGCTCTTGATTTTGATATGCAGATTAAGAAATGGTGGTCTCATTTAAAAAAAAAACCTGCCCTTATTAACTCAGCAGTATACTCTGAAGATTAGGTAAGAAATCCAAGATTTTCTCTTTGTATATGCTAGTTAAAATGTATTTCAATCAAGCATATGTGGGCAAATCAGATTTGATTAGTTTAAGTTCACAGTCATTCTATCTAAATGAATAATGTGTCACCTAACATTGCAAAAATTTGATTAATAGTTTATCAGTTAATTAAAAATGGGGTTTAATTTTTCTTTTTTAGGAAAATGCAAGGTAGATATTCCTTGTCTTCATCATAAATGCAAATTATTTCAGCTTGAATCTATTGTTCCTTGTTCGCTTCTTGGCCAACTGGCAGGAAAATAAAGCTTTTAAAACGATCTCTTTTAGAGAGAAGTAGTAAAACTTTGTTTGCTTACACATATGGCTGCCAGTTGTCTGAGTTTGAGCGGGATAATCCACGAACATCCTTACTCCTCCCCGAGCCTCCGCGGGGACTTGCTGAAGAGGGCCTCGGACCGTCTTTGCTGCACCCCGCGGCCGGTCCAGGAGGACTCAGCGAGCGAAGAGGCCGGGCAGGAGCCACGGGAGAGTTTGGGGAGGACAGAGGAGATGTCGTCAGCTCCAGGGAGCACAAGCCAGCACCCCGGAGGGCCGCCCTGGCTGACAGTCCTCAACATGTCCTCCGCTGGCCAGCCAGGCTGCCAAGCCTCCCTCCAGGCAGCGGCAGCTCCTCGGGGCCATCAGCCCTTCACCGGCCGAGGAGCTCGGGGCAGGGCCCCAAACCCGGGGCTCCCGAGGGAGGTTGGCTGGCCGAGCACGGCTGCCGTAGGCTTGCACCTTCCGCATATATATTTTATTTTTATACACGCACACGTTCTCGCTAGCAGAGCTCCATCCTGCTCAGCCAGAGCGGGGAGCAGGCCGAGGCTGCTGGTGGTGCCCACCTTTGTGTGAGCGTGCTATGCACGTCTGATCGGCGTGCCAGCGGGGCGTACGTGTGCACACGTGTATATGTTTATGTGGTGTGTTGTGCTCCGCGTGCAAATGCCAGCCGAGAAGACACGTCTTCAGCATCGCTGCTGGCGAGGCCGGGGAGCGCGGGGCTGCAGCAGGCTCACCTCTCAGGCGGTCGGATCCTGCTGGGAATGGTTTTGTCCAACATGATCTACGCAGAGCAACTTGGAAAGGGGGGGGAGGGCTTTCCTCCCTCTAAAATGCTTAGATAGTTATTTACAAACATCAACGTTAGATAAATGATAGTGCAACAAGAAATCAAGCACGGAAAGCTGAAAACTGGCAAAATTGAGGTTTCCTTCGAGACCTCAGTTCGGTTACTTGGTGCAACCACATCATATAGTTTTAATTATATTCTCCCATATTACACTTTCTATGGGATCTTACATTATCCAGTGCACAGCATGAATAGTGGTCTCTGAACTAGCAAGCATGAAACGTATACATCAACACGTGATGTTATCCAAGGACACGATTTAAGACGCTTAGCAGAGCCCTCTAAAGATGCTCTTACTGGTCCCCAGCACACCCGAGGGAAGAGCACCATGACTTCAGCAGGGAACATAGGACAGCAACTACCAAGAAGATTTGCCCGCTTTTCTTCAAGTCCGTTCCTTTATTTCTGTATTTCAATCATAATGTTAAAAACTGTCCAGTGTATTAAAAATACCTACTCCAACACAGCCATCTGAGCTCCTCATGCGTCTGAGCTCCTTCTTCCTCCCTGTGGCTCATGCACGCTGCCTCCAGCGCTCCGAGTATCCAGAATGTTCCACCCTTTTTTCTTCCACCCAAACATTTCAACATCCCATCCCTTTCTATCTCTCTGCAAATCAAACCTCTTATTTTAGTCCTTATAACTGATTCTTCTGTTCCCTTGTCACCTACGCTTTCCGTACTTTCTTTTCCTGCATGAGGCAGCCTCCCAGAACTGATCAAGACGACTATTACCCTTTCTCCTTCTCTCTATAGCCACTATTGCTGCCACATCAGGAAGAAATCAGCTACTTAATTACAGCGTATGAGACATAAAATGCCAATTTCACCTCCTATTTATAATGATCACTTAATTCTGCAGGCATCCCACAAAGAGCAGAATCTGCATGCTGGTCCCTCATATTTTCATATTGTTATTAATAATCTGAGCATGAGGGGAACGAAAGACAGAAGAGACCATATTTGCTGCTGTACAATTCTACACTAGACACCGTAACTGTAGGACAATAACCCTCTGTTAGCAAGTAAACGTATCTATATTATCAAAACTCTGCAAAGCGTCTTGCTTTCCTGATGGAAGTCCCTTCTGGCTTTATAGGCCATCTTATGAATGATCAAGGAGAAAGCTAAAAAGGGAAAGAAAAGCCTTATTTGATTATCCATTGAATAAAAATGGAAGAAAACAGTTAGCAGTAATTAAACACAAATCTCCAACTGCAAGTGGAAATACACACAGTGACACGCTCACAGATTATACTAGACAGAAGGCTACGAGTAACCCCGAATACTAGATCCTTCACTTCAGTGGAAGCTAGGAGTACTCAGACTTCTAAAAATCAGGCCCGTAAAGACTAACACCAGACAACTGTGTCCCTAAGATAGACAGAAACTAATTGGTCATGGATAATAATATAACATGCTTGCCCTCCGCCATTAATATGTAGCTATATTAATATATCATGGCTTGGTAACATGGTATGACTGGGATCTATATCAAATGATTATGTCAATGGCCCATTAAGCAAATAGTATATTAAACCAGTAGAAGGGCTTCGAGTGTTTGCTCCATAAATGGGTATGTAACAGCAGGTTTAGGATTTAACTAGACTCTCCAATAAATGAAAAACTATATAAGCTGCAGGTTAGCAACAAATTTGCTCTACCTCGTTGGTTTCTATATAGAACCAGACATGAGGAGGCATTTTCTATCCTAAGATTTGCACTGTAGCAAATTAATATGAAATATTTTCCTATGAAAAGCCATACAAACATGGCCATGTAATTCCCTTCTAACAGAAATGTTCCATTAACATTTCTGATAGAGGTCATCAATTCTTCTTCATTACATTATTTTCACCATGTCCAGCAGTTACCTGTAACACTAAGGACACCAAACATGCCTCCCTTGCTTTTTTGCTCCCTCCAACATTTGAGTTCAGATTGCCGCAGAAGTTCAGTGATTGTGAAGGCTCCTGGACAGGAGCCATGCAGCCTGGAAGCAGGGCAAGCCTCCCTGTCCCGTGGCACCCCGACGCTGAAAGGCAGTTACCCAGATGAAAGAGGTTGGACTTCTGCGCCCGTTGCCCCCGAGGCCTTGCTGTGAGGACTTCCAAAAAGAAAAAAACCACCACCACATTCAAGTTGCAATGTGGGTACTTATCCATCGAGGGATGTATTAAAATTGCAACACTTGCAGAGGTCACCCAGCACCTATCATCTGGCACCAGACCCCAGCCACACCTGGCAGAAGCTGGACTGGATAAAGATCAAGGCAAGAGGCACCATGTTAACAACACTTACAGAAAAGAAAATTGCAGAAAGAGACAGTTCCCTCCGACGCTGAGCTCAGCATGAGCCCCGAGGCTGCTCCGGCTGTGTGGGTTTTGCTGCACAGCCTCCACCAGTGACCCCCCCCACCTGCCTGGCTTCTCACTGCAGCTTTCAGATGCCCCCTCGAGAGGCCGGGTTGCTCCGTACCTCCCTGAGCTTCACACCAACTGCAGGGGAAACTCCTTCCACCTTATAAAAGAAAACACAGGATCATTTTGCAAACAAACAGAAAGAAACTAAAGTTAAATTACGAAAAGCTTTAGGCACGTCCCCGTGTACTGACCCAAAGCACAGTGTTGATGCCCTTCAGCTCGCAGCTAAGTCATGGCAGCAACTGCTCCCCCGCCGGCGCCCGCCCAACCTGCCAATCCTATATACACTATCAAGAGTCACCTTTTTTGTGTATCCTTTAACAAACTCGTGTAAATAAAAACCATGTGGGACCGATAGACACTGTTACTCTATAACAAAGACTTCAAAAAACGACATGGAGAGGAGATGCAGAATCCAAGGTTCAGCCCAGTTATTACAAACTAAAAAGGAATTAAAAAATAAACTACCAAGTCATTTGGTACAAGCTGCAGCTGGGGCCACGTCTCCTCCCACTGCACGAGCCAAGGAGGAGCAGAGCTTTGGGGTGCACGGCCCCCGTGCCCCAGGGCTTGCCCGCTGCTTTTCGTCTGGTTCAAATGCCCAACCCCGGCTTTGGGGAACCCCGCCTCAGGCGGGTGCCCCGGCCAGGAAGCCCATGGGCAGCCCTTACCCATTGCCTCCTCGCCAGCAGCTTGCCTCGCCGCTGCTCCCAGCCTTGCAACAAGCTGCTGCTGTTCCCAACACACCGGTCTCCCCACGTGCACCCACGAGCCATGGCTCGCCCTGCACCTCTGCTGAAGCCTCCCCCCTCCCGTGCCTGCCCCCCCCCGGGT
>VXBL01005409.1:993073-1011900 GCA_013400195.1 Aramus guarauna | reverse complement strand
GGGTGCCTGCCCCCCTCCTGGGGTTTTCCCAGGCTCGCTCCTGCCAGCGTACACAAGTCACTGCTGTTCCGGTTCTCACACGTTGGGAGCAAACTGCTCCCCTCCACATGTGTTTTCTGTTCACCGACGTGCAGATCTGGTGACAGTAATCCTCCTTATTTTCAAAATGGTTAATGAGTTTGGGCTCAATTTATCTGCGCTGTGTGTTCAGCTTTCTGGCCCCTATGAAGTTAGCATGAAATAGAGTTTCAGACACTTCTGTACACTGTGCACAAGAGTAAAGTGCTTGAAAAGATGTAAGATAGTGAAAAATCAGTGCAGTGTCTTTCTGCCTCACTCATGCCTGCCAATATCATTTTTAAAAAAATCAATAGATTGCAATTTGCATTAATTTTAATAAATTTGCATAAACTCAGGCAAATACACTGAAAGCTTTGTCCCTAACAATTCTGAACTTACACTGGAGCAAAATGCTAGCGTCGAGAGCTCATTGCAAGCAGTTGCCTTGAGGGGTTGGTTAAAGTGGGCAAGTATTCCTCTCCGCACGCGGTGCGACCCGGGCAGGCAGCCTGGGCAGGGGAGCGGGGGCTGACCCTGCCGCGGCAGCACGCTGGGGAGAAACAGGCACATCCCTGACTACAGTACAGCCTGGGCACGTGTCCACAGTACTACGCGTGCTGGGGAGCCAAAACCGTAACTTTGTACAATGAGGAGTAAAGCAATCATTTGGTGGTAGAATAAGAGAGCCCAGACTTGTTTTATGAGCGCAGCTAAGTTCTCAGGCTTTTGGAGTAGCCTGTAACTATTGTTTCACTCCCACATTCTGGAGCCCAGCACCAGGTGCCTGAGGTACTGATCAGCCTCATGCTGCCTGCAGCAGTCACTGAGCAGGAGATAGTTCAGCGCACACAAAATGTGGTTTGACACTGGGTGAAGATTCAGACCTATGCAGGCTAACAAATCTTTCTTCCCTTCTCTAAGCCTCTAGGTCAGATCTGCAAGTCCACCTCCTCCAGGCTCCCCCAGCAACCTCCAAGCCAGTATTGCTCTTTTCAAGAAGGTAAATTTCTTATCTCCCAAATCCATAACTGATCAGGTATAAAATCTGCTGCAAGACGCTGAGATTGCTTTAAAAGCCTCAGGTTTCCTGGCTCTCTGTGGTGTCCTTCAGCCAGAGATGCATTCCCTCAGCCTGTGGGTTGCACATAAGGGTGGTGAGGGCACTGGCACAGGTTGCCCAGAGAAGCTGTGGATGCTCCATCCCTGGAAGTGTTCAAGGCCAGGTTGGATGGGGCTTTGGGCAACCTGGGCTAGTGGAGGGTGTCCCTGCCCATGGCAGGGGGGTTGGAACTAGATGGGCTTTAAGGTTCCTTCCAACCCAAACCATTCAATGATTCTATGGTATAACCTGCTACATAACAGGACCGCCTCCGCAGAAGGGACCATCCCACTGGTACAAGGCACCCTGTGCCTACTGGCACGGACCAGGGAAAGCCAAGCAGAGAGAGCAGTACAATGTTGGCAAGGAAAACCCACAAGCTCCTTATCCACGTCACACGTGCTGATGTCGGCAGTTGCAGCTCAGCCCTTCAGCAGAGCAGGCAGACCATCGTGCCGTCCCCCCACAAGCATCCATACCTCTTGCCTGTCAGCGTAGCAAGTCTGAGCAGAAGCATGACTTGTGCGAGGTTTTTAAAACCTGTTGCTCTGCAAAAATGACGTAGGTGACAGACAGGCACAGCACAGTGCCCTTAGACCTCAGCAGTCGGCCATGAGCAATGAGCTACTGTGCCAGAGCCCCTACTAAGATTTAAGGGGAAGAAAAATATTGCTGCTTACAGGCCTAAAAAACAGAAATACAAGGCTAAAAATGAAGTGAGTAACCAGATGTGTAAAATATCATTGAGAGAATAAAATCTGCAGTTGGTTGGGATATGAATAACAAGAATCTCACAAATACATCAAGGCCTTCAACATTGCAGCTAGACCAAAGAGGAGCAATACATTGGAAAAAATTATTTCAAATCAGTTCAGAGAAGCTGATTTCTGATGTTCTTCAACCCAGAGCTTAGAATAATTTTTTTTCCCCTGTAGGAACTTACACAAAAATGACAAAGAAGGAAAAATATATAAAAAGCCAAGAAATAATGACTTTTTAATCTTTGATGATATCTACTCAGAGGGTAACTATCTGTGAGGATTGCAAAATTTAACCTATCATTTTCATAGTGACAACAGAATTTATAGATTAAAGATTTATAGATTTTAAACATTTGGAACAAAACCATCTGGCTCCACGATAGCCAGACCCAGACTCAGTGCTTCAATAGCTAGAGCTCTTCTCACTGAACAAAAGCCAAACCTCAAGTCGTCAACAGCATCTGGCTATGATAAAGCCTTGCTCCAACACCAGCTATGCGGAGACACGCTGCTAAATTAGCAGGATGCGCCCGAGAAGCTCAACTGCATAAGGGGGTAGGTGGAGACACAGTAGGTGTCCTGAGGAGGCTGGATAAGGTATTGGGTCAAGAAAAGGACAATTAAAGCTGGGTAGGCACAAACTAAACTCTTTAAACCTGTTCTCACAGGGGTCAGACGCTCTCTGGGCACTTACGGATGCTTCGAGCTGGGGAGGAGGCAGCGCCTGGGAGCAGCCAGTGGGATGGTGCTCTGCCAGGCAGGGTACCCACGCAGCACCCGGCTCCACTCGCCCAGGGACACCCCCTCCACACTCCCCCACCATCCCCGTCCTGAGGCCAGAGACCCAAAACACCCCATTGCCCAAGGCTTGGCAAGGAGATGGGGTCTCCAGGGCCGGGGTGGTCAGGGACTCGCTCCCCACCCGGCCACAAGCCCGTCACACCACCCACTTTGCAGCCACTTCTGTTCCTCAATGGTAAGGTAGAAATAAACTTGAGACAAATCTCTGACATTTTATAACTGCATTTGCACTAACAAATGTAGACGACACATTTATTGACATTGTAACAACTCCTCCAGGACAACAACATTTTTTAAAAAAATGGAGAAGTAAAGATAAATCTCCCATAGATATTGCAATGAATCTTACACTGACATCCTAACAGCTCTGATTCAATCCTTGAATAGGGAAGAGCTCATTAAAAATATCTTCCCCAGTTGCTGCATGGGGCCGATGGCTCCTCCAGCCCAGCCTCAGCGACTCCCGCATGCAGCTGGTGATGCCAGACAGGAACAATTTATGGTTTCATGAATTTGATGAAGTGACACATACACTCAGATTAGTATGTTCGTAAGAATTGTAAAGGTTTCAGGCCCAGATTTTGTGAACTACAAGTTTAATTGTCCCACGATTACTATGACTGCATATGCAAATTAGATCAGAGCAATTTCACATGTAAATGACCATAAATTGGGCACGCCAAGCCTGCTGCGGACTTGCTGCCGCTCTGCCCGCCTGGCACACAAGCCAGCCCCCAAACTCTCCACACCTGCATCTCTGGTGCTACCCTCGGGATCCCATCTACGCAGCAATCGCTTCATGTCATGCTCGGAATTGCCGACCGCTGCAAAACGCGGCTGGAAGCTTAAGCGACAGGCTACGGAGAGGGCAGAGCGATGCACGGTCAAGAACACAGGAGGCGAGAAGGGCTTGCAACCCAAGGGTGAGCCAGTGCCTCTCCTCCCAGGAGGATGCTCCTCTCACCACGTGAAGTCCAACCCCTGGGCTCACCTGAGCCCATGACTCACCAGCAGCTAGGAGTAAACTTTGTCCTCAAGTTTTTCTTACAGACTTGGCTGCACTTAAGAATTTCCACAAGTTTTCCAGACTTTAGTGCCTTTCCCCCAGGACAGTCTCTCCTTCCTGGGTCTTTCTTCAGGGCAACAAGTTCCCCCAGTTAAAGAGAACCCTGAGCCATAGGGTTGAGACCAAGCCCTCAAGCTTAGACCATTCAGTAGAGTTGAAGCCAGGCTGGTGCATTTCCATCCAGGGCCTGGAGTTTTGGTGGCTGGGGCATGGGTGCACTGGGGCAGCACCCCACCTTCCTGCAGAGCCAAGTCCCTGCCCGGGGCTGCCCATCCTCAGGCTGCAGCAGCAGCGCTTGGGACGCTGCAGGGGAGCCACCAGCTCCAGATGCAGCAGCTTCTGCTCCGCTTCCCTGAATATCTCATTTGCACACTGTATTTGTTGTTCTTTTTAATGAAGAAAGACTTCAGATCTTCAGCTGTGGACTTGGAGCTCTTAAAAAAATTTGAAAGGATAAAAGCCTAATATTAATGAAGAAAAACAGAGCTATGCAAGCCTGAGACAACTAATAACCTATGCAGAGCTATAAACTGATAAAGATTTGCTGGTCTCTAGTAAGAAGTGAAGCACCAAGAGTTTTCATATAATACGCTCTTAAGGAAGACTCCAGCATTCACTCTACCTGAACAAGATGCTTTAGGCTTAGTTTCCTGAAGACTTTTGTGCCATTTATGGACCATTTCTGCATGTAAAACAGGAAATTAGTGCACTAAAAATGACTTATGCACCAAATTAGTCTGTTTTCATACCCACAAAATCCCAAAGCAGCTGTATTTAACTCTGACCCAAGTATTCACCTCAGGGGTGAATTACCTAGAGAAGCTGCAGTCAGATGGAAAAGCATTCACAGCTTTAGCAAGCTTATTTTACATGTTCACCAATAACTTCATTTTGTGGAAACAAGTGCAGATTTGGTGCACGTTGTGCCATGACGCAGGGTGGCAGCAGCCATTCCCATAGCACCAGATCCCCACAGTGCCGTTCTGCTTAACCATTTCTGTTATTCTCGCGTCTTTCCATTTTAGGTGAGCCCTAAAAATATTTTCCAGCTTAAAAAAAAAAAAAAAAAAAGAGTCCAGGGGACCCAACCTCAATAAGCTGCGTACATAACAGTGCCACACTTCCCGTGCCCTGCTGCTGGGCTGTGAATCTCATCCAGGGACAGGCACATAGGTGTTGGGATCCCACATCATCTCGTGCCTGATGGTAGGGGCTGAGAGGTCTTGGGAAGTAAAGCTAAACCTGGGCCACGTGGTACAACAGCCTCCCAAACTGTGGGACCTTTTCCCACCCATTTTCTGGGCATTTTCCAGAAACATAGAGATCCTCTCAGTTTCAGCAGGAGGCACCACTCAAAACTTTCCCATAACTGTTGCTCAGCCTCTGGGTGTGTGTTCACCTTGGGGAGGTCACAAGTGAGAGCTGGAATAGAAATTTGCTTCTTTTACTCCCTTTAACTCAGTGCAATCTCCTCTGTTTACATCTGCAAGCTAGACTCAGCAAAAACATCCTGCACAGATGAACTCTACAAGTACATAATAAATAAATAATAACAATAACAGTTTGTGTTAATATAGCACCTCTAATCCAATTATCTGAAAGCTCTTTGCAAATACTAATTAATTAAGTCTTGCAACACCCCTGTGACGTAGGTTATTATTATCCCCATTTTACACGTGATAAATGGGAGTCACCAGGATGCTGCTTCCCTCGAGCGCATGGTTAGCAGCGCAGCTGGAGCAAGCCTTGGCTGGGCAGAGCTTGTGCTCCAGCACCAGCTCTCGCTTCGCACGTGTGTAGCACCACTTTGGAAAAGGGTGGTTTTGGGAAAGACCATCACACTACAACAGCAGAAAGGTGGGAACTTCCCAGCCATGATGACATATCATCAGAGCCAACCCTCACATGCGGTGAGCACCAGGCTCCCACTTGCTGCTTTCCTGCCCTAGAGCACCCCTGGCAGGCTGCAGATCCGAACAGAGAAAAGATGAGATCACGCCTTACCTCTCCAGCCGTCAGCACAGCAAGAAGCAATAATTGTTTGCCTTGGGTCTACTCCAAGGCAGGGATTGCAAAACAGAGAGGTACAAGGCAAGAGCTCAAGCCCCAAAAGGACTCACAAGCACACAGGACTCTTTTATGGCAGTGTTGGTTTCCTCCAGGTGCCATGAATTTAAGCATCCCCATAAAAATCTGTAACTGATGACAGGTGGAACCCTTCATGTTTAGGTGGGAAATGGCCCATCCCCAAAGGGCGGGTGGAGGCTGGGGGCAGTGGGTGCTTCTCAGGGGTTCCCACACCAGCCTTGCCCACGGCAGCTGGGGAGCAGCAGCAGCTGCACAGGCGCTTGCGCGAATCATCTGCCCTGATGTCTTTTATGTCTCTCAGCAATTTTGATACTCACTTTATTCACCAATCCTTTAAAAGACATTCCAACATCAAGAAGGCAAATAATTTTTTAACTTGCATTTAATGAAAAATTCATTGTTAAAAAGACAGTTCCTGCTCGCTTTCTGCTGAAAGCAGGTTGGGTTACTTTACGTATCGGGAAAGTCAAGGGAAAATGCCTCTGAAAATGGCCCTTTTCTGTGCTCTCCTGACAGGGAAACACATTTGAAGGGCTTTGCATTTGTTACGACTGTTTTACATCCACACTGTTTTTAATTAACTGCTGTTGACTGGAAGAGCCGCCGCAGCTCCCTGGACCAACCGTCCAACTCAGGGACACGTTGGGGCACCTTGGGCAGGAGCATAGTTGGACCCATCCATCATCTCGTTTCGACTTACCCCAGCACCAACAAAATGGTGTGGAAAAGGAATATTTTACATTCCTGTTGTACCTTTTCAGGAACACACTGTTTTTCACCCCAGAAGAGCGTTGCTGTCAAACCCATCCCTGCTGCACGCTGAGCCGTGGGCTGCTCGGTAGTAACGGGGGGAACCACCCTTTCGTCTGCAATGAAATCCATCCTCCCCATTTTTAACATCCAACTAATAAAATTCACACAGCTAAATGAAAGATGTTGTTAATTATTTTATGGACTCGTTGCCAGTTCCCTCTCTCCTGTGTTGTACTGAGGTCAGTTAAGTGCCGCAGCTAGTCCCATGCTTCCCCAGCAGCGCTGAGCGCGCAATGCGGAGAAAAACGGGCAGGAAGGTGTATTGCTTTAAGTCAAACAAGATAAGGCATGTTTGCCAGTTGATTACTAAACCTAGGAAAGATCAAACGGCTCCAGTGGAGGAGAACCGGGTACAGCAGCTCGTGGCAAGTGCTGTGGCTAATTCCAGACCAAAGGGGAAGCAGGATAAGAGGAAATTTATGAGTAAGCTCTTGAAGTAATGAAACGAAAGTAATGCTGATTGGCCTCATTTACAGCAGTTCAAAAGCTGATCGGCATCACTGAAGTAGTGAAGGATCAACTGACAATCATTTCCGCAGCGTGGAGCAGAGCTGACCCGCAGGACACAGCACGGGGGGTCCGGGCACGGGGGGCCACAGCTGCCGGCCCCCAGTGTCCCCTCCCAGCATCGCCCAGACATCCCGCCGGCCCCGCCGGGGCCCCAGCCCACGTTCCTTGGGAAACGGGGTGTGCAGCGCCGAGTGGTGACCAGAGCAGCTCACTGGCTTGGTTTATGTGCCTCTGTAAAATGGGGGGACAAAGCCAGAGAGCAGGTGAGTGGCAGGGTACCAGCCAGGAGACGAGTGCCGTGCACGGAAAGCCCTGTCCCAGTGAAAGGAGGAGCCCGTGGCCAGCAAGGCTTCGCAGCAGCGGGACGTTGGCCAAGGTCCCACCAAGCGCTCGCCCTGTCCGGGGAGCTCGCGGGGCCGCCCAGGGCTGCGGCAGCCGGGGGTGAGCACGGGCCCTGCGGCACGAGGACCTCCCCGCGGCACGAGGTCCTCCCTGCGGCACGAGGTCCTCCCTGCGGCACGAGGTCCTCCCTGCTCACCCGGCGCAGTCGGGGCTGTGCTCAGCCACAGGAGCCAGTAACCAGTTTCTCTGGAGCCTGTTTTTAGGATTAAGGATGTTTCTCTCCAACGGTTCATAGTGTGCTCACCCAGCAACGGGGCAGGGAGAGGGAGCAGCACATTTGTTACTAATATACCTTTGCTTCGAGACTGAGTTTGACCCTTGTCTGGGTCAGAGTTGTGTGGGAATACATTATTTGTGAACATGGAGCCATCTGGAAAACATGTGATTTCACTGAATTTGGATTAAACTTTCTGCCCATGGGTTGCACCAACGCGCTGATGGAACATGCAGTTTATGGAAATGTTTGTCTCTTCCTGGCTGGTGTACTGTGTTATGACTAATTTTTGTAGGCCACTTTGCATTAAGTCAGGATGTGCAGTGAAAACAACATGCCTGATAAAATCTTATGTGAAACAATGAAATATAATATATACATTTTGAAACTGTGGAGAGAAAAATGGCCTTTTCCACATACACGTTGATTCAGGTCCTTATGTAAGCACAAAATCACTGTCCATAAACCGATATGGCCAAAAACGTGGTGTTTCCAGTAGCATTTCACATACCTGGGAGGGGAAAGGCTAACCCCACCTGAATGAAAAGCTTTTAAGCCTTGTATTTTGATACCAAACACAGCGAGCTGGTTCAGTTTAATGTCTGCAACGCTGACAATCCTACTCCACAGCTGCACCAGCTGTTTTACAGAACACGTCGGTTGTGCCTCTCAGTCTGTGGGGACCCAAACCCAAACTTGATTTGCAGGGAAAACAAAATCCCATGGGATGACCGAGAGTTTCTGGATGCCCGTGCAGAGGCACGTCGGGACTGGGTGGCGTGGGGAGAGGCAGGTGAGCCTCTCCTCTCCCCTCTCTCCTCNAAGGGAGGGGTGCCGCGGGGGGAGGTGCCTGCCCGCGGATTCGGCGCTGCAGCGGGGCAGGCCGGCCGCGGAGACGTCTCCCGGCAGGGCCAAGGGCGATGGGGGAGTATTTGCAGGCGGTGCCTCCGGGGGGTGCGGTGCTCGGACGGGACCGGCGCTGTCCCGTCACAAGGCCACCTCTGCCATCCGCCCGGGAGCGCTCCTTCTTTTCTGCCACGTTCAGCACAGCTCGCTGCCGTGCTACCCACACGAGAAGAAACTTCACGTTGTCGACATCTTCTTTTAAACATAACCACGGGAGAAATTTCCGTCCCACACGCCTTTCCTCCCCAGGAGCCGATGATCCCGCACGGGGGACGGCGGGGGGTTCAGTGGCGAGGCTGGCAGCGGGGCGCTGCCGGGGCGATGGCGCTGCTGGAGCACGGCGGGTCCCTGGCCCGGCCGGCCGCGGGCAGAGCGAGGGTCTGCGCCTGCTGGGGGAACACCCGGGCATTTCCAGCGAGCTGTGTGCAGGGACCGAGCCCCGCACCAGCCGCCCTGCTCTGGGAGCCGTGTCCCACAGACAGACACCCACAGACAGACACCCACAGACACCCACAGACAGACACCCACAGACAGACACCCACAGACAGACACCCACAGACACCCACAGACACGGGTGTGTCGGGGGCCGTCCGGCGTCGCGGCCCGAGCGGGCAGGAGGCTCCTGCCGCAGGGTGGGACGAGGGGGCTGGTTTTAGCTCCAGCCACAAGGCACTACCAGCAGTGCGAACCCAGACAGGGCACCATCGAAATTCAGCGGCTGGTAACTGTATCTGGGGACCTGCGGGGTGATGGCAGATGGCTGAAGGAGTTTTTCTTTATAAACTGAAAATGCAAACGTGGAATCGCTGTCCGCACTGATTTTCCCCCCAAAGAGCTCACGCGCTAATAGAGACTGCTACACATCTCCTCAATTAAGCAGTCAAGATGTGCTGAATAATAAATGAGCACAGAAAGGCCTCGGCTGCAGCTGGGACCGAGTCCCCGGGTAGCTGCGGCGAGGGCGGCGGGTGCACGCTGCGCTGGCTGGGCGCTCCCAGCCCCCGGCTTTGCCAGGCAGGCTCTTCTCTGAAGAGCCCGGCTTTCTCACCATGGCAGGTGCCTTCTCCTCTTCTGTGCTGCCCAGCCGCTGGCGGGGAGGACCGAGCCCAAAGACCCAAGCGCCCCACCATCCCTGTCCTTCACCTCTCTGCTCACAGCTGCCGGTTCCCTGCCACCTTTGCATCTCTGACACCGCTGCCCACTTTAAATGAGTTATAGGGGGCTATGTGTATACATACGAGAATAAAGTAAAAGTTAATTAAAAGATATGACCTACGTCAAGCAAGACCATCAGGTGTCTTTTACGTTAAATGAGGTAGATGAGTCCTCCATCCTGCTCAGTTTTAGCATTTATTTTTGAGCAACGTGGGGTGACGGTGGCGTTTTACTCCCACCTTGGGTGGCAATATACCTTTGTTTAAAAGATTGTAAGGAGCAGAGAAGTGAAGGGAATGAATACAGTCTGAGGTTATTGCTTGGGTGGGCAGGAGAACATGAAAATTCAAAACATCCCAGCAGCTTATAGATGTAGGCAAACTCGTGGCTGTTCAGGCAAACTGATTGTTCAATAAATGCAAACGGACAAAGCAAGGCATCACTGAACTTGAGAGATAAAGGTCCTAACAATAGAGGCTTTTTACAGTGTGAGTCCAATTTTTTTTTTTTTTTTGCCTGTTTATATAAGTAAAACCCAATTTGAGCAACTGGAGCATCAGCTCTTTATAGTGAAAGATAAGTTGGCTGGAGCAGCCAATAAGATCATGTAAGATCCTCTAAAGAAAGCCCAAAATATGTATCCTCATTTCATTAATAAGTGGCTTGAATCCAAGCATAAAAATGATGTGACTTTAATGGTTTCTCCAACTGGTAGCCACATTCCTTGCTAGCAAGAGATCCCATGTGGGAACATTAAAATAAGACATCCCCACACAGGCTGGGAGTGATGAAACACAACCTAGCAGCTCCAGCAAGCATCAGAGGATGGAGCTTGGTAATAAAATATTCAAATAAGCAATTCAGCCCTAAATGTTTCTGTACCTGCTGGGCGTCCAGATTTTGAAACCGGGATTTAAAGATCTTTATATTTCTATGCGCCAACTTTCCATAAGTAAATATGAAACCAAATGGCAAAAGATGATAATTATGACCCAGTTTGTAGGTGGAAGTCTAACTGGATACTTTGAACCTGTATTTTGGCTTAGCACAGGAAAACCATCAAAATCTAGCATCTCTTTGTGAATAAATCTTTGTGAAGCTGGCATGCCACAGGTAGGAGAGGGAGCACATGATGTGGTAGCTTCTCATTTTTTGCTTCAGTAGACTCATTTTTTATTGAATAGCAGAGTAAATATTTAAGCAAAACTAGTGTAAACTGCTGGCAGGTATGCCATGCTAAGTAGCAGTCATTTACTTTTAAATAATTAAAAGTCAATATACAAGCATAGCGTTCTTGTTGCAGTGCGGCATACGGTACCACCGCTCTGCCTACGTGTCACTTCAGAGCCTGATTTACTAGCAAAACGTTTAGCTCAGCTCATTTTGCAAAGAATAAAAAAAGAAGTTTTTAAAAACCAGCCCTCTCTTATTGTGTATGATTGCAGGTATTTTGGCTACGCAGACCCCAGCTATTTCTGGGTAAGGCTGAATCGGCATGACTTGTGGGGCTGATAAGGAAAGCCCTGATTTCCTTTGCATTATGCATAGTGGAAGTGTCAGGATGGCTCTGATGGCGTTTAATTAAATATTTGGCAGTGTTTAATTAATTAAATATTTAAACATTAAATACTAAATAGGATGTGATATCTGCTTAGTGGACATTATGTCTCAATAGCCATTAGTCATTAAATAGGACTCAAATTGGCCCTAGAAGACTCCCCTTAGCTAAGCAAGGTCTTAAGTACATGCACTTTTGGATCTTCATTAATAAGTAATAGAGGCCAATTCAGACTGTGTAGCAACACAGAGATCCCTATTAACGGAAATGTTAATGTCTCTGTTTGAGACCAAGCTCTCCAGTCCAGACAGCAGATGAGATGCTCAGAGCGGCGGGGTGGGATGTGGCCCCCGGGTGATGTACGGGGCAGCGGCCGGGGCGGGACGGCGGTGACCGGGCAGAGCCCCACCGCGGCCGTGGGACACCCGCCGGCACCTTCGCAGGGAAGGAGGGGGGCACGGCGCTTGGATGCCTGCGGTCTACCAGCCCCACGATGTCTACGTGGGACTAGTTCGGGTTAACTTCAGGGGATTTTAAATTAATTACATGGTTTAGCGTTCGCACACACTTACGCTCACTGCAAGAGCCCCGCTCCCCCGGCGAGCCGTGTACAGCCGCCTCGGCGTAAATGAGAATCAGGCTCCGCACACCCACCCTCTGCCAGATTCCCACAAGTGCTCGCCACAGGCTGATCCAGCCAAACGTTACCACATGCCAGCGCTCTAAAGCCGTGCTCTTCCCATAGCATCCGCAGAACGGCTCACACGCTCAAAACTAAGCATGTGCATAAGTGCTTGGATGAAGCAAGGTCTATAAAAAAGAGGGGGACTGATGCTTTTAAGATTTTTTCCTTAAGATATTTTTAGCAGGGAAACAACATTTTACAGGCCCTTGTGGTTTTGAATTTGCTATTTCATTATTCTCTATTCCCTAGATGACTACTAGTGGCAAACACTTCATACTTTTCATCTCAGTGATGTTTTTGGTAAGATTTATCGTTTTTACCCTTAAATCCGAATGCCGCGCTCAAGTACGCGTTCGCGGTTCCTTCCAGCGCCGCGTTGCTCAGCAGCGGTCTCGCGGCCCCGTACCAGCGGTGCCCCAGGGACTGCAGCTCCCCGGGGAGGGCAGGCGATCCCAGCACCCCCCCGCCAGCCACCCGCGGCTTTTCAGGGGCTGAGAAACTGGTTGCGATTTAAACTCCGAGATCGTTTTAAAACCCAGCAAGGGGATCCCTAATCAGGTCACGATTCCTTTTCTTTGAGGATCTGCCATCAGCGGGACTTCTGGAGGGGCAGTGGTGGCCAGGCAGGACCCCTGCGTGGGGCTCGGCGTGCTCCCGCCCCGTGCTTCTCCCCAGCTTCAGCGGTCATAGATCTTCCGTGCCTCCCAGGCTGCGCACACGCCGGTAATCGGATTGCACTCCTGCCTAGTAGTTTTTACTTGAAATATCATTGAGTTAGCTTTTGAGGGATTTGTGTCTGGTGACATATATATTGGTATTGAAGTCAGAGGTCGCCTATTGCAAAGATCATCTTGAAAGGATGATTATGAAAAAAGCCATGCTGGTTAGAAGACCCTCTAACTAGATTTGGTCGTCTTCCTTCAGCCTCACATTAGCAACTCCTGGTTTCTCTCTCAGTTTTAGTGATCCAATCTTTCTTCTTCTGAATTTCTCCCTTGGGAGCTTTCTACACAGACATTTTAATATATCACGCTATTCTCTGCAGAAATCATTTGCTCAATAAAGAGACTGGATTTTTTTTTTAATTGCAACATTAGCGGTGCTCAATAGCAGCCACAATGCCCACACCTACACCTGGCAGAGGCTGGGAAGGGCTGGTCCTGGATCAAAGCCATCGTAGGAGTTGGTCACTCCTTTCACCTTCACGTTTCCGCTGCGCACAGCTCCCGGAGCAGCTGGGACCAGCTTTGGAGGGGATGATGCAGCTGCTGGGAGCAGCACTCTGCAGAAGATGTTCCTCCACCATTTTGTTCCACGCAAACTCCAGCTGCACCTTCTGTACGTTTTAAGAAATCGTCAGTGGTGGGATAGGCACGCCTAAAGCAAGCACCCTGTCAAATATTAAGCAGCAGTCAGTTGCTGAATTAGCAGCTAACTGTCAAACGCAGGTTTATTTTTCAATTTTAATGCTTCTTGTTGCACAATGTCAAGTTGTCAGAAGACACCGTCTGCAGCACACAAAACAAGTGTCAGTGCCACACATCCTAACGATTCAGAGAATCCGCTCGGCATCCTCTGCCCGCACCACCTTCCCCGGCGAAGCGAGGTGAGCCTGCCCGAGCTCTCTCGGCTCTGCGCCCCGCTCTCCCAGTTGTTTCTCCTGGTAGCTTTGCATGCTTGTTGCGTGCTGTTAAAAGCCTTTTCATTTCCTGACAATTTATAAATATGTATTGGGCCTGAAGGATGAGGGTAAAGCAACTGCTGTTTCTTTTTTTAAAGAAAATTAAACATGACAAACTTAGTTATTCATGCAAACCATCCGCCTGTTATCTCTGATTATGCAGGATCCAAATGGTGAAGCTGAGTGAATGAGTGCATTCATCAAAGTGAACCGTCAAAGGCAGGAACACCAGTTTTCACCTACCCCTACCTGTTCTCTTTGGTGCTTACCTTTCATCATCCTCAACAGGCAGTGCAGTTGCTCGGTACCAAGAGCACCTATTTCACTACTATCTCTCTATTTTAAGGGGATTAATTAGCCTCCAGAGAACAGAGAAGAAACCCCACATGTAGCACACTCTCATGCTGTAAAACATCACTTCGTCAGGATATTTTAAGCTCGCAGGCCGGAACATATGGTATTTCAGGAGCAGAAGCTGGCAGCACTGTGCACGTGTGTTCCTTCACACACCCAGCGCGGAAGGAGGTGAAGTGTTTTGTTAAGCCTCAGCGTGCGTGCATATGTACGTACGCGTGGGAGAAATGAGCAGAAATAAACTTCACACCCTGAAAAGTGACAGATTTATTTTCACCCATCCACCAACCTGCCCCACAGCAACAGTGAAAACCTGGGGTACGCAAACTTGAGAAAACAAGAAAGAGTATTGTACTGTCTGAAATCTGTGGCACGTGCCCCCCCCCCTTCGCTTGACTGTCCGAGCTGCCTCAGACACCGGTTCTTTTGTTCAGGAACAGCTTTGGTGTATCTTCCGAGGAAGGTCCCTTTTACCTGGCCCGGGGAGGAGGCTCCCGTGCTTGGGGCAGGTCCCGTCCCGAGGCGGCGGCGGCCACCGCGGGCAGCAGAAAGAGCCGCCACGGGAGCGATGGAGAAGCACGGGAGCGATGGAGAACCACGGGAGCGATGGAGAAGCACGTTGCTGTGCCCCCGGGCACGGCCTCGCACCGCCGCTCCTCCAGACGGGGTGTTTCACCAAAGCGCTCTCCTCTCTCCCTGACCCCGGTTCACCTGGCTGTTCAGCACCTTGCCGGCTGCTTTCACGGAAGGAGACTCGAGCGAAGATAACATCGTTTTGAGCACGCTTACCTGAAGTAGCTGAGAGGGTCAAGGCAGCATTTAGGCAGTTGCCTACCGCAACCGTGTGCCCTGGCATCTCTGCCTGAGCTGAAACAGCTCGCAACAGAAACCGGGCTCCAGCACACGCTCACCTTGAGGGGCCCACGCTACCCCGGGCGTGCACGTGTAACTCTCAGTAATGGTTTTTAATACCTTTTTATTTATCTCAGAGTGCACATACACACTGGGAAGGGCCAATTACTGTTTAATGTGGCACACTTGGATCATCTGTGCAAAATTTGCAAGTTAAATTAATTGGTTACAAGTCTTCTTTTCTTCTTCCCCCAAAACCATTAGCGTTGTGTGCAACGCCCTCCTGCCCGGATGATGCTCAGGAGACCGCAGAGGACCCCTGCCTCCGTCCTGCGCTGCCCTTCACCCCTGATCCCCCTCGTGGTGGTGCAAGCCAAGGACCGGAATTTTAAGCTTTTTGTGGGACTGAGAGCAGCCGCCTGCCCTGCGGTGCTGTGCCGTGCCAGGGGGTCAAACTGGCCAGGGATTTTCAGGATGGGCTGGAGGGCAAGGAGGACTTCTTGCAACCTGCCATCCCTTCTGTGGTACAATGTGATGCTTTAGCACCAGCAAAAAGCTGGAGCACTCTCTCCACTGTGATTTACACTCTGGTTGAGTCAGTGTGACAGCAGGACTACTTAACGCTACCCTCCGCCCCCACTGTTACAGAGTTATGACTTTAAACGCCAAATATGAATCAAGAATTTCCTTTCCATTCAAATCCTCCTTCTGCCCTTCTTGTCTGACTCATTTCCAAGCTGCCCACTGACCTTCATGCTAATTGATCATTACTAATAGATAAGGCTAATGCAGCTTTTGAACTGTACTTACTGCATGCTCTATACTTCTTGATTGGCACAGACCGCTTTTTTTTGCCTGGACTAAGATCATTTGAAATTAAATCAGAAGCCGGTGGACAGTACTTTGAGAATACCACTGCACGCTGGAGCGAGCTGCCATGCTGCTGCATGCATTACCTGAAACAACTGGAAAAGCCCAATTCCATCGGAGTTGGGGACCTGCAGGAGGGCGGGCGAGGGGGGCTCTTCCCTGACACCCCCACGTAGCACGCTTTGTGTCACCGAGCCCTCTCGCTCACACCACCAATGCCGCCGCATCTCCCAGGAAGGGGTCTGGATTCGCTGCTCGGAGCGTAAGTGTTCACCAGTTGCTCTTCCCAGAAGGCTGGGGTGCTTCGCAGCTGTTAGCTCAGAAAGCCACACAGCACCCCGCACATCCCACCAGCTGCCTTTGGACACAGCAAGCTGCAAAGGATTTAAGTGACTTGTCAGGAGTTATCGGGAGAGCCCGAGGCGCAGCGCAGAACACAGTTGCTGCCCATAGCCTCCTCTGCAGCTATCAGATAATGCCAACCCTCCGCGATGCTCTAATACATTTCATACACAAATGGATTATTACTGGAATCTTATAGATAAAGCCATTCATCTTCTGAGGCCCTTGGGAGTCTGAGTAGCTAATACATATCACAGCAGAAAGATATATAAAGCAGGCAATACAAAGACCCAGTGAGAAGCACGTATACAAGTGTTGAAAGGCAGAGAAGAACTGGAGCAGGAAAGCAAATCTGCACGAGACACACAGCTCAGCAGGTGTGCGTGCAAGTTGACCAAATATACCGGATCTTCAAGCACTCTCAGGTGAGGTCTTCCAAAGTATCAATAGGAGCTAAAAATTTCAAACTCCAATTGTTCAGCCACCAATTTTCCTAGAAAAGCTGCCAACAATCCAGCATCGATTGGCCCTTGTTATCAGATTTGCACATGGACGGGAGCAGCTGCAGGTGGAAGCGGGTGCTGGTGACTCAGATACCCAGCCCACCAGCCCAGGTGTTTGTACATCTGCCCCTTTATCCAACCACAGCCACAAAATTAAAAGCAGAAATCCTGATGCCCTTTTTTCGCCAGTGCTCATGCCCTGGTGACGAGCACTCTAAGAGCCCATTTCAGACAGAATAGAAAATTAATGAGGGAATAAAAGAGGTTGAGTCACACATCTTACATCTCAAATATGCCTTGCACAAATCGGCCGTGATGAATTGTTGTATGAAGTCTGGGTAAGGCTCCTCGCTGGTCAGAATACAGATAAAGCATGTGTGGGCTTCTCACACGTTAAACGGAGCTCGTTAAGGGAAAGATGCTGTTTATCCTTTTAATTCTGACCACATCATTCACTCGTCATCTTATTTAGACCCTATTTTTCCCCAGACTGGCAGGTGATATGATTGCATTAGCCTCGATACAATCACAGCTCGCAGTCTGCTCGACAATCCAGCCGCAGTGACCAGAGCTTTTGTGCCGGTGCAGCTGGGAGAGCCGAGTGCCTGCGCGGAGATCCCACCCCATCAAAACCACGCGGCCGGCATAAAAACAAAACCAGGCAACTTTCAGTCCATGAATATACATCTCATTCAAAGCAAAAAGGAGGCTCTCCAGCAGCAATGCCAAACACGCAGATTAATGACAATGCTTTGCCTGTGAAAATGGCCTTGCTGAGTCCAAACACGTTCTCCCGAGATGCCAGATTTTGTAAGTTAGCAAAAATGTTGAGCTGTCTGTTTGCTTTAAACAATTATGTCAGCTCTGCAAGTAAAATATGTTCCCTCGCCTGACCTCCCCATGCTGCTAGGTAGGGCAGCATTTGGCTGTCTCTTGCTTTAACACAGACATCAGGGGACAGCTGGAGAGCTTCCTCGGGGAAAGCAGGGCGCAGCAGCGCGGGGAGAGGGACCAGAAGCACCGACGGGCTCCTGCAGCAACGCGCTGTGTCACCTGCCGCATCACAGCGCGGCCCTAATGCCCCAACCCAGGTGCAAGCCCTGGTCAGGTGTGGGTTTAAGTCTTAAGTGCCAAGCGAAAACCGACGTGTTTGGGGAAGGCAGCCCTTTAAATGGGTCTCTGGTGCCACACTTCATTAAAAATATAACCCTCAAGCAGACAAGACGAAGGAGGCTATTATTGCTGCTCCCACCTCTCTCCCCGAAAGGGGAAATGCTGCAGAAAAAGAGATCAAATGATTTATCCCAGGTCACAGAAGAAGTTTGGGCCAGAACTGGGAACTGCAGAGGCTCCCCTGGGTGCCCGCCCAGTACATTAAGCACAAACTCAACCTCCTTCTCCGCAGCACCAGGGCAGAGGCCGGGTCAGGCAGCCTCCGCTCTGAACAGCCTGCCAGCGCCCGGCGCTGGGCTGCCGAGCAGAAAAACACTCGCTGTCAATAGCGAGGGCAGAGCAGCAATATTTATATCCGAGCTAATGGAGGCAAACACCAATCGCTTTCGTATGATTTACACCGAACGCGCCATAGCCACGCTCAGCCGGAGGAACCAGCCCCTCCGCCTCCTTTCCAAGGATGCTCAGCCGTGGCACCGGCAGCTACACCAGCACCAGCACGGACGGGACCAGGCTGCCACGGTACTTTCTCCTGCAAGCAAGCGCTCACTTGGATTATTTTCCCCCCATTCAGTAAAACGAATCACACAAATACAGTTTACCCTCGAGCTGATACTTGAAGTGAGACCAGATGAGGCTCCCAGCCTGGAGGATGCACGGGAGCACTGCTCAGACAGACCCGGGGAGATGGCAACGGCCTTGAGCGAACTGCACGGGAAATGAAACTAGAGGGCAACTTAGTGCCAGTGCTAGCACGTACACCTATCCCAAATATTTCATTGCCGTTATCTCTAGAGCTCATCTAGGCAGCCTTCCGGCATGCGGAAGATCAGGTTTGGGAAAGCCAGAAACGTACTGGTGGTTGTGCTGAAACGGTGGGTTACAGCACGAGCAGATTTTGAACAAAGGGGGGGGGGGCAGGGAGGGGAGGAGA
>VXBL01005409.1:968246-986802 GCA_013400195.1 Aramus guarauna | reverse complement strand
CACAAAACCCCCCATGAGTCCAGTTTTGATAGGAAATCAGGGTAAAAAAAATAAAAAATAGTACATTGTCACTGCAAGAAAATACCATCCTCTGTTGGGAGGTTTCAGGAGCAGGAGCACCTCTGCCAGTCCCAGCAGAACAGGGTGGTCCAGGCAGCAAAACATTCAACAAATCATCCTGTTGCTACTTTTCAGGGGAAAACATTTGCTTAAAAAGTCTAATGAATTTGGAGTGACCTATAGGACACTTTGTTTTGTTAATGACTGTTACCAACTGTCTCTTCTTTATATTAAAGTGTTGACTCGTTGTCAGTTGGGGCGAGACAAGACAGCTTGCTTGTGCCTCGCAGTCCTTTTGCACTCACCCAAACTACTCATGTGAAGACACTTTAATATGAAGAGACACTGTCTGCAGCCATTATTAATCTCCTGACTGAAGCCCAGAATACTAATAAAAGCACACAGGATCAGCTAAGCTTTCCTTGGCACATTCTTCATTCTGCAAGATTTTGGCCAAAATGAAAACATTTTTCTTTGATCTTGTGAGCCTGTAGCTGACAGCCAGACTTCCTAAACCAAGATGTAAAAAGGTTTTCACTTGCCCTCTACTGTGCCCAAATATCATCATCATCATCCCGGCATAGGTAAGAGGGGATGCCTCCTGCAAGGCCAGAAACATCAGCTTTACAAACATCCGAAAGCAATGTTTTGCACATCTTGAAATTTGTTTATTCTCAGACCTACGTTAAACTGAAGCATAACAACCAAACTTCACTGTGAGCTGTACGGTCCAAATATTACATTGACATCTGGTAAGAACTTGGAAGATGAATGTTGGGGTGGGAAGGAAAAAAGTTTTTCTTTTATTTCTTGTCATGGTCAATAATTCTTTAACATACAGAAAAACTGGGCTGAGGCACTGAGCAGCTGAGGCTGGCATCTTGGTAGATTACCCATCCACCCCCAAAATAATCAAAACTCCTTACACAGAATTATAAAACAAAGCATCTTATTACTCTTTTCTGTCTGTTGTTACTCTGGGATTCAATCCAAGAACACTCAAACCATTTATCCCAGCTACACGCAGGGCACGCAATAGGTAAACTCATGTAACTGGAGTCTGAACACGATAACCTGGCAAATCACAGCTGTCCCCACGTCTGCTTTTGCCTTGTGCATGTGTGGGGAAAACTCAAACCCTTCCCTACACAGCTTTATTACATCTTTACTGTCATTGCAGGGAGTGCCTAATTTCCAACCAAACCACTTATCTTTAGTTCTACACCAGGACTCTTCCAACCATATTCAGAAAAAAAGAGCTCATTTGTACACGTTACTTTGTAATTCTGACCCTACTGAAAATAGAAGAATCTACCTCCAGTGGAAGAAAATATGATATACCAAGATATACTTTTAGTACCAGGAAAATAATGTCTGTGGCAGGGCCTTTAGCTGCATGATTTGCCAGAAAATGTTTAGGCTTGTTGATTTTCTCTATCAGGAAAATTGTTTAGCTCATGATCAAAACCAGTATCATTTAAGTTTCAAGGAACTTTGTTGTATACAGTTTGTAAAAAACCAAACATTTGATCATTTGATTTTGCCTTTATAGCTTAAGAGTTTTAACGTATGTGGCTGAATACATTTTTTTTTTTTTTAGTGAAGACCAACTGAAATATTGCCAGAAACACACTAAATGCATTTAGAGAACCATTTTCCTACCACAGCCACTGGCCATGAACACACTAGCTCCTCCTTTTTCCAATCCTCACGGAAATTTAAGAAAGCAACTAAACCCTTATTTCTTTCACCAAGTCAGAAATGTAACACCTGAGCATGGTAATCCCTCACAGGAAATGTGCTGATAAAGGAAATACTTCTTCCTCAAAGAGGTCTTTGTTGGGTGACCACAGGCTTTTCTCCATCCCAGGAGCAGAGGCTGATGGAGCGCAGGCACCAGCTGGCAGAAGAAAGGCCTTAGTCTCATGCCGAGGAGTAGGGCATTTTCACAGCCCTTAGGTGTTGGTGGCAGTCTCCTCAGTTCAAACAAGCAGATATTTCACTGACGTTCCTGGGAAGAAGAAGAACAGATCTACCCAGCCAGGGTCTGCCAGCAAAAGGAAGGTTAGGGTGAGGCTCTGCCCATCATTTTGCCTTATATCCCAGGTGATCACGTATCCTAAGCCCAACAGAAATAGGCCTTTCGTATTTTTCTTCCTTGAGGATTATTGCAGCCCTACTGAAACATCAAAAATCAGTACATTTTTAAAATACATTTGCCTTCTTACTATACTTGTTACACCAGAGCATGTTCAGCTTGGTGAAACAAAACCAGTTTGCAAGTAGATATGCAGTTCCGATAGACAGTCTGCTCCTCGGAATTGCCAGCAGCCATAGGACCAAAGCCCCTTGGGATCAAAAAGGTTTTCCTTTCTTACTTGATAGCCATTTGATCTAATTTGCCCTCAAACATGCCAGTCTGCAGAATTTTGAAAACCCTGGTTTTATTCAGTCTGCAAAGAATATTTTTTATAATCTCCAATTCACCATAAACAGAAATAAAAATCATCTTATACAAACTTATCCTTTTGGGCTTGGCTTAAATTGACTATTTCAAGAGACTGAAAGGAGACAGATCACATTGTACTGCAATATTCTGCAGTATTAAATGTTTGATTACATGTAAGTTGTGTCAGTAGTGGACAATTGAAAACTTAGGAGAAACAGGTTTTATACCTCAAAGGTAAGACAATGTGACTTGTTTGCAAGTAGCCCAGCTGAAAGAGCCCATCACCAAACTATTATGTTCGACAACCCCAGCTAAGTGACTTTTTTGCTGGTGACAACTTCAAAGCACAGGAGTTTCACAAATTGGCTAGAAATCAAGTGCTGCAATGGCAAGAAATGGACGTTAAAGTCTTATTCCCATTTGTACATAGTCATCACCTCCTGCCATCTCACAGATACACACACACAAAAAAAAAAATTTGAAAAAGCCCCATCAGTTATTCCACCTTGACTGCACACCCCACCCCACCCTCGGCAGGTTTGCACCCTGCGGCACAGGCGATGCTGGCAGGGGCAAGGCCAGGAGGAGAGGAAGAAGAGCTGTGCTGCTTCCTGCCACGGGCATCACACAATGGAGCTGCACTCCCTATTTATGTGCCAAGCCTGAGCAGGAGATCTCCAGAGAGATTACAAAAACCCAGGTCAAGGTGACTTCAGCCTTGACAGCAAGGAGGAGCTCTGCTTAATCTCCAACAAATTCAAGGCTAGTCAAAGTCTTGGTTAACCTGTATTATTTCACAGCATATGCTAGCACCTTTTTTTGGCAGGGGGAAAGGATTGTGGGAGAGGAAGGTTTGCAAGATGAGGGTACGAGTAATCTGATGCATGTTGTTGAGTACCTAGAGGAAGCACATTCCCAAAATAAGAGAAGATTCTGTCAACAAACAGGGCAAAGCGAGCCCATCCAACGTCAGCCTGTGCACTTGCCAGTTCCCTGGCCGCAGTACACATTGGCCCCCGACTGTTTCCCACCGCACTTCACCTAACTTCACAGTGCCCTGACTAGGTGTTACTCCCATTAAAGTCTGGAGAAAAGCCAGCTGTAGCCTTTAGCAATTCCCAAGCTATAGTTCGGGTGCCCTGATGAAGGTGTGATGCTGCAGGAAGCCTCGCACGCTTGCGCCAAGGTCCAACTTCACAGCCCAGTTGAAGGAAGAGCGTTTTACCCAGCTGCCTGAATTCAGGCTGCTGCTGCGAGACAAGCCAGCTGCGCTGTAGGTGAAGGAAACAGCGCCCAGGAATTGAAACTCGAGCCAGGCTCCAAGAGCTTACAGTGCCTGCAGCTCCCATGGGATGCCTGGGTGAATATTTGTGCAAGCGCTCCACTGAACTCGTGCCAGCTGCTTACCTCCACCTTGTGCAGGCAGGGATGTAATAAACCCCCTTGTACAGTAATTCCTGAGAACCAAGAGGAGATGCTGCCCTGAGACCTAGAAACTGATAGCCGCAGGCAGACCATCCTGCCGCTTTATGAGACAAGCTATGCAGAACTATTTCTGTGAACTACTGTTAGATAATTACAGCATTTTCAACAGCTTAGCATCTGGCAGACTCACAGTGCAGACCTCTGCATCTTCATCCTTTCTGCTCACCAGCACTCCTTCCCAAACCCAGCTCACAATTACAGCCTCAACTCACTCATTTGGGGCTATTTCCTTCAATGCAGTCACAGCTACCACCAACTTTCAAATTTATAGTAGCAGCAATGAAAATTAGCACTGGATTCATTTCTGTTCCAAGTTTCCCCAATGCCCCCAGCTTTCAGACCAAGGTGAGGTTTTGATACATAGGTATGACAAACCTTTCAGGAGGAAGATAATCATATGCCACATGGGTTACTGCAGAATTCAATTTACTTTGCAGCATGCTTTATACTGGGTCTGTAGCTATTAAAGGGAGAGACGGTTTCCAGTTGAGGAGCTTGCAGCAATGAACAGCTAAATCGCTTTCTCAGCATTCCCCAGGAACAGCAGCCTCCTCGCATTCCCCCAGGATCGTCCTCCCTAGAGCCCTCTCCCCACCTCTCAGGGTAACACGCTTAAAGACAGAGACAGCTTGCAGGAGCATATTATTGATATTAGCTCATCTTTGTTCCACAAACTTCAGCCTACCTGTAAACAAACTAACCCTTTTTCTCTTTTTGGGTCAGGCAGAACTGCCTACTTGTTTCTCCCTGCTTGCTACGAATCTGTCTCCAGGTTGATCCAGGACCAGATAGAATTTAGAATAGGATCCTCAGGCAAAGAAATATGGAGGGAACTCCCTCTTAAGTTTTGGGTGGGTTTGTTTGTTTGAATAGGTACAACTATCTTCCTTAAAATTAGCTGCACAGTGCCACTCTAAAATGGTTTTCAACCTGTGGCAACCAGTGCATGATTATTTCAAGCTGCCCTAGAAACACAGCACGCTCAGACAGACTTAAGTATCCACACGTGTCACAGGACAACCAGCAACAAAGATCCTTGAGGCATAAGATAAAGATGAGAAAGAAAATAGCTCTTAAGGTAAGTCACCCCAGCTGGGAAGCACCACATCCCTGGCACATCATTGCATTCCTACCTTGGAAGCTGCAAAGCTGCAATGCCCACGTTCTGAACAGGCTGCTTTCCCATCAAATGAAGCAGGTTGACCTTTCAGGAAGAGAAGTTACAAAATTAGCAGGATTACCACATAAAGCACAGATCCAATATAGAAAGAAGCCTGTTATCTGAACAGTTTCATTCATAGATAAATATATATCTCTCAGGCACAGGTTTCCCACACAGTTGAGAACACATAGAACACCTGCATTCACTCTTGAATAGGTATTAACTGGAAAGTTATATTTAGCTGAAACTGAGAGTTCATTATATGTGTAATGTTATTACAGAATATTTTCTTGAACAGTAAAGTCAAAGAATACACAATCCTCATTTATAAGGGGCCAGTTACAGTTTAAATATGATTTCTAGGTTTTGTTTTTTTTTTTTTTTAGAAACAGATGAAACATGCTAAGTACTGAAAAGTAGCAACAAAGGACTAGTACTAAAGCTTGACTGGCAATTTAGGAATTAAGCCTAGAGACTACCTTTCAGGAGGGTTATTGTGTGTTATTGCCCACCTCCCACACTTTATGTGCTAAATTTAAGGACAAAGTACCAAAACGTGTCCTGGCATTTCCTCCAATATTACAAACTTTTTCAATAGGCAAATATAACATTCCTTTGCCTAGGATATGTAGTTATCTGAGAAATTAAAACATCTCTGCTAACATTTACACTTGTGGTGTTAGCACAGAACTTAGGGAAAAAAAAAGTCAGCAACACCAAATAATTTCTTACTATTAGTTACCGTAGACATTTTTATTACATTAAAGCTTTAACATTTATCAGAATACTAGGTCAGGGAAGAGCAAGAGGGAGAATAACTTAAACAATAGTAAAAAGCAGCCTTACTGGGAACTAATGTTTAGAAAAATCAACCAACAGCAGGGTAGGAGCTTCCTGAAATACAAGTGTTGTAGCATTTAAGTTATCTACAGAAGGACATGATGAATCCTGGTAGTCTCACAGAAGTTTTCAGTGTTGTTGAACAGTCCTCCTTCAAACTGAACATCATGAGAAAAAACCAAGCAACCATTTTTTACATTTATTTCTCCATTTCTCCTTGCATCCAGAACTGTAACTTCAGAAAACATCTTACTAGGACTTCTCAGATTCTCAGACCTTGCAAAGGTCAAGGACAACTCCTCCTGTAAAAAGGCACACACCATTCCAGAATTCAATTTTACACAGAAGATAATTAGTTGTCAGACTGCCAAAATCCCAAAGTTTAAATGATTATGTTTTAAGAAAAGGTAGGCTTTTCCTACTGATCACTTCTTGCTATTAAGTGTGACAATCCAGACAATCCGATTCAAGAATTTCCCAATACACTGATTATTAGAAAGCAGGTTGTGGAAGGATTCCCCATATACTTGTCATGTTTATTATCCCCTCCCTAGCCACCTGCATCTGGCTAAGGGAAATCCAAGTAGTCCAACATGACAATTTTATCTTGGTATCCAAAAAGGGAGTTTTAATTGACAAGTCAGTAGTGGTAAATAAATAAAGCCATAGTTACTACATTATTCATCCCCAACTCCCACACTACTAGTGGTCACAGTCCAAAAAAAAAATCTTAGCTGACCTTAATTAAAAGAAAAATAGGAATATTCATAAAACCAGCTGTCTTAGACAGCATTTTTATTAAAAATGGATACACAGACATAGCAGCATTTACAATAAAGAGTTTTTTAAAAAAGGCATCTAGTCATAAACCAACCATTTGAAAAAGAGGCTTTGAAATATTGTCTTCCACAGCACTTTTTGCCCACTTGTCAACAGGGGACAGTAGGACTGCAGATTATCCAAAGGACAAACAGTAACTAATCTAAACTTCAAGCCCTTTTTCTGAACAGTTGGTCACATCAAGCATCACCCTCCATAGCAGCATTTGGAGCACTCTTCGGTGTTCTTTTAAGTGGCTGGTGTACTTGATCCATTTCTTTAAAATATTTTAATGTTCAATAAAAATCTTTCAAATAGAAAAATTCTTCTGTCACAAAAAAGTAAGGCTTCCTTTTCAGATTCCATAAAAAGCTTATGAACTTCACTGGCAGCATTTCTGTAATGGAGCAGGAGTTAGAACCAGCAGAACAGGCACTTCAGCAAAATTGTCTGTCAACAGTTTCTGAAGTCATATTGGCTTCAGTCCAGAAGACTGTTTCTTACTACTTTGTGGTGGTGTAAGGACACCAGTGGGGAAAGGTGAAGTCCTATTTTGCTCAGCCAATATGGCTTGTTTTGCTTGGGCTTTGTCCTGAAAGCACAGGAAAAGAGAAAAAAAAATCTTTACTTTGGTATACCTCTACAACAGATCAGTATAATTCAGTGGTTTATAACTTGATAGATTGCTATCTGGAAACACCTATCTGTATCTAACCCCCCTAAACAGTAACTGCTAATTCACGCAGTACAAAATAGTGAACACAAGCTTCAAGAGGTCAGCATTAACTTTTGGAACTTGATGATCAGCATTATGGTATCTGTATCTTCAAGAAAGCAAGATTCAGAAGCAAGAGAACAGGAAGAGCTTTAACCTCTACTACAACTAAGTAACCTAAATAGAAAAAAAAAAACAACTCCTATAGCTCAGATTAACTACAATTTGTTGGATGAGATTTTGATCCTCTGCAAGTTTCTCACATTAAAAACCTCTTGCTCAACTTGTCAGCCACTGCCATCGCATAACAGTCCCACAAGGTCAGTGTGGATCTCAAGTGATCAGTCTTTATCTTCTCTTTTTCATCGGACAAGGTTGTATTACCTTTATTTCCTATAGGGAGAGGTCTAACATACAGTATTTGAAGCATCCCAAAGGGTAGAAATATGCTTCCAATTTCTAGGGTAATTATTTGCCATTTGAGATTAGAGGCTTAAGTCACAATCACCTTTTTAAACTAAATACTGAACAAGTCATGTCTCTGTCCCAAGAATTTTGCAACTGGAGTACAGCCTTATGCCTTTTATCATCTGCATACACTCAGTCTCAATCTGGTAATGCTTCACTTGAGTTTACTGCATGTCCTAACCAAAGGAGAAACAAGATTAAGAGATTTTGCAGACAGTTTGTCTTCATTATGCATATACATACCAGCAAGTCCAAGCTGTTTATGTGCGTCTGTATATTGTGCAAGTCTTCAGGAGCTATACCTCTAAAGTGTTTGAGTTTGGAGCTTCCTGCTTCCCTTATAGCCATTACAAATGGAACCATCCATTTTACACATTCCTCTATCTCACACCATTTATAACCTGGAAGACAAGACACATGCCTATCTGCCTGAATGAAGACTTAATGTTTGTAAACACATTAGACTTAGTTTATAAGTGCCAGTACCTGAAACTTTCTGCATCAACTCAGATGAGGAGGAGAAGTGATACAAAGCAGAAGCTGCAAGTACTCCATATGTATATTCCAAGCAGCCAATATCTAGCACACAGAGATCCAAGAGCTACAAGACAACAAATGTTTAATAAATCTATCACAAGAACACTTTTTCCCCCTGGGTGAAGTAGCATTTGAAGGAAGAAATCAGTCTTACCTCTGCTATTTGCACAAATATTTGCTGTGGATATTGTGGCAGCAACACCTCATAAAACTCATTTAAATACGCAACTTGCATGTAAATGTTTAACCATGATACAACTGTCAGTGGATTTAAGTTCCAGTTGAGAGCCTGAAAGAGTAGACATGCATAAGACTTCAGGATTTATAAAGAGTTCCTAACTTAAACCATTCTTTACTCAAGATCAGAAGTTGTAATTCCAGTTCATCAAGGCATCTCTGAAACACACAAATCTAATCCTCTCCTGTACCTCCTCCTGCTGATAGGGTGGGGGAACAATTCATTTTGTTAATATGCACATACTGGTGGATGCTTTAAATCACTTGTTACCTAGAGAACACTGTTTTCTCTAATTAGAAAGAGAAATTGTGCCTCTTAGCAGCACATAAAGTTAACTGAGGCTCTCTGCTTTTAGTCTGATTATGCCATACATTTTTAAAAACTAAAGTAGAACTAATTCTACTTTGAAATATTACCTTCATAATGATCAATTCCATTGCGAGGATTTCCTCTTCTCTGCAAGCTCCATCTGTAACATAGGCAAATTGGTGCAACTTCGGTGGATAAATTTCCTGAAAGATACAAGATCAAGTGTTAATTTCTAGAATAGGTTATAACTAGTCTCATGTGCTTAAGAAAAAAGAAAAAAGGAAAAGAACAACCCACCACTACAGCATTTCAAAAGAAGGACAAAGAGAAAAAGAATCAACCCCCCCATCCTAACTCATGGCGTTTAACTCTGCCTTTAATATAGGCAGATTTCTCGTTCAACCTTCCTGCTCATAGCCTTCACCTTTCACTTTTGATGGATCAGTACAATGTGCATTATGTTTGACTACAGCACCACTGAGATGGTATCATAATTGACATCAGGATGTTTTTATACATCCTGAAGAAAAGGCCTTTTATCCTTTGCTTGAGAAGAACAGATTGAAGAATAATAGCCCTCTTAAAAGACAAGCACTAAGAACTTAAAAAGCACTATGTATTTTAATAGTTCAATTTGTTCCAGTAAATAAAGAATAGCTCAGACTATCATCCAGTAGGTACTCCACTGACAATAGAATTGCAACAAGTGGTCTCTGTATACAGAAGCCAGCCAAAAATTCATTTAGCAACTGCAATTAAAAACTTCAGATTTAGTCTAACACTGAAAAGACTATCTTTTTGATATTAAAGAGATATACAGTGATTTAGCTAGCCTTAATTTTAGCCACTTCTAAAAACAGGAGGAATTTTGAAAAGAAACAAGAGAATCTTTTTTGTGTCTCCCAGCTGAAAAGTCATAGCAACAAACTCCATAAAGCCTGCCAAAGTATACCTAGTGTACCGTAAGCGTGCTGTTTGTCCATTCACATTTTTAAGTAAAGCTGGAGACACTCACCTCAAGCTTTGCTGCTATGAATAAAGAAGAGATACCAATAAGCTGCAATAGTGTTTTTACAACATTCTCTTGTGTTGCCATAAACCGATCAAAGAAATCTTGTGCTAAATAAAAAGTTTCTCTGTGGAGCCTGTAGACTTCACAAACCTGGAGACAGAGATTACAAAGGTCAAGAACAGTGTTATAGAGTCAGAAACAGATGCTACACATGTATTAAAAAGCAAGAGCTAGACATAAAATTCATATTGGCTTTCTGCTTCACTGCTATTGTGAAGCAACGTGTTAACTAAGAGCATGAGTTGAACAGCTTCCTTTGACACAAGATGACTGCCACTACAGTAACTCCAAAAAGAAAGATCAAGGGTGAAAACCCTCTTAGGAAATGCAAGCATATGTTCTAACAATGTCAGAACATCAGTTCCTCATTTTTGCAAAAATGCATCATTCCAACACCTCAAAAGAGAAAAGTCTCACAAATACTTTAGAATTAAGAACAGAGACTATGCTATCAAGTCATCCAAACAGCAAAAGACTCAGAAGAGCTGCAGTACCTTCTACATGCCAATAACAGATAGAGAGGCTGAGAGATTCATATAGTCTCCAAGCCACCACACCTTCCTTCTTACAGTGACTTTCATAATCATTTGTGCAGCTTTTATCTGCAGTTTGACCTTAAAAACTTACATCATGGAGCTTTAGGGACAAATTGATTATTACCCACTATCAATCTACATGAATATCAGAATATATTGTCAGTTTCTACACCATTAACTCAATCCATTATATATTTTTTTTTAAAGTTTGGTGCCATTGACAAACTTTAAGATGAAGACAAGTGTCTAGTGCTAAATGGATTATGCAAAGATCATTAAATGTACTCATGGCAGTTATTTGTACACTTCAACAAAAGCAGGCTTTAAATACTCACAAGCACAGAAAAGCTTACCTCCATTAGCCAGTCTAGAAGGATTGTTCTCATTTTAGGTTGCAGGAGAGGGTGCCTTTGCATATAAAGTTTATCCCTCACATATGTCTCTTCTTTGTTTATCATGTTTTTCCATACATCCTCTCTGTTTGCCCAGCTAAGACAGATCAATATGCTTAGTCTCAAGTCTAAGACAAAAGGAAGGCAGAAAAGCAGCAGTAAAATTGCACACTTACCCTAGAACTGGTAATGGTGAAGCTCTAGTTGGAACAACACTTAGATGTATAAACTGAGGGTAATCAACACCAATTGGATCATCATCTTTATCCGGAGTAGGAATAAGCATATGAGCGTTTTTGTGAACATTATTCCAGGATGGCTATTAAATGAAATACACAAGATTTTACACTGTGCCTTTTTAAATAATCATTTTAGCTTTAAATAGAAGACAAAGCATTGGGAAGAAACTGTAATGCAAACTATGATTACCTTTAAACTGCACAGAATCACAGAATACTTGAGATGGGAAGGGACCTCTGTAGGTCACTTTGTGCAACCCCCTGGCTCAATCAGGGCCAGTGGCCCTGGACCAGGTCCAGATGGCTTTAGAGTATCTTTAAGGTTGGAGGCTCCACAACCTCTCTGGGCAACATGTGCCAGCGCTTGGTCACCCTCACACTAAGAAGTGTTTCCCTCCTGTTCTTCAGTTTGTGTCTATCTATTCTTGTCCCATCACTGGAAGTCACTGAAAAGAGCCTTGCTCCATCTTCCTTTACATCCTCCCTTCAAGTATTTGTATACACGGATATGATTTCCCCGAGCCTTCTTTTCTCCAGGCTGAATAGTCCCAGCTCCCTCAGCCTTTCCTTATACAAGAGATGCTCTGGTCTCTTAATCATCTAAGTGGCCCTTTGCTGGACTCTCTCCAGTATGTTCAAATATCTCTTGTACTGGGGAGACCAGAACTGGACACAGTACTCCAGGTGTGGCCTCACCAGTACTGAGTAGAGGGGTGCTGCTTATTTTCACACTAGAGAAAGTTCTTCAGCTTTAGTTGCTAACATTTACACTGTTCTCCTTTTGAAGGACCACAACTGTTTCACAGAAAAATATCCAAGTCAGAGTCTCCTATTGTCATGTTGCATTTTGTTGTACCAAAAATATTTTGCAGGAAAGCAAGATGCTTGCCTTCAGGTAAAGAATAAGCAGATGGAACTTTAAAACCCAATTTGTGATTGTAATTATAATTATACAAATAGAAGGTCAGGATTTCTGGTAAGGAATATGTGGATGCAACGCCTGAAGTCACGGTTCCATGCAAAGCAAACCTGACAATGAACACAGAAAAATAGTAGTTTATGAAGTTTTTCTTACTCATTCATCTTGCAGTGCTAAGTTGAAAAAACAAAGCACTTATGATCCAATTGTTTTCAGAATAAAGTAAGTACATGTTAAGAAGTTACCACTAAAGTATCAAGTTGACCATTTCACATACAGAATTTTGCCAAGGTCTGCAAACATCAGACATCCAACACTCAATCTATCATATTCTTTTATTTGGACCAGAACTTAAGCTTAAATTTACTTTTCTCCTGGCTAACTGTTAAACAAGATCTTGGTGTACACTTCACACAGTTCTCCAGGAAAATACTACTTATTTTTGCTAGAATACAAAGCCAGGCCCATGTCACCACACCTAAGCAAATTAAAATTTGGCATTTCTGCCTAACAGTGAAATCAGCCATCTTGCTGCAAACTGATCTGTCCTGCAGCACTAAAAGGATAGAGCTCCCTAACAAGATTGCTGATGTGCTTCAAAAAAAAAAAATATTTAAAAATCAGAAGAATCACTGGATGCTAACTGTAAAATGCTCTACATTAAATTTTGCCTCTTGCAAAGAAGCTTCCACACTTGATTTTTGTCCTGTCCTTGCTACAAGTGACATCACTTTCCAGCAAAATGGCTGCCCTCTAGCACTAGTTTCAGAAACAGAAACCATTGACTTGATGAAACAAAAACCACATTTCACAGTTCACTCACAGCTAAGACTTTGTACTTTGAGTAACTGACACACAGATAGGTAGTTTTTTCTTCTTGGAGTTCTACATGCAAATCTAGCATAGCTGCATTCCCAGCCATGCCACCATTTAATTTGGGTGGGTAAAGGCAGAAAGAGACAATAGTATCTTTATCTTAAAAATGACAGATTCCTTACAAACTGAGAGTTTGCATAAGTGTCACATCAGTATTGCTTTAAGTTAATTTTTGTCCTCCCTCAAAACTAGACCTCAGTCACACTTTGTCCTCCAAACTGCATGGCAAGCCCAGCTGCCAACACCCTTTGGAGAAGTGCTGCCTTATCAGTTAATCAGCAAACCACAGGAAAGCAGTAGATTATAAAATACCTAAAGGTGCCTACTACACCAGCAGATCTGAAGGACAAGGGATCTGTTCCACAGAGTTCTCAACCAAAGTAGATACCTCACATACTACACTGCAGTAACAGTGACTACTGATTTACGAGATTTCACTACACACCCAATCTTCTGTAAAGAAACATAAGCAAGGGTCAAGAGCCTCTTTGGAGAAGTGAAAACAAAGGTTTTTAATAGATAATATCACTCACCAAGACAACAGGCAAAGATGCAAGCAACAGAAAAAGATATAGCTTAGCTAGAGACAAGAGGGAGACAAACACCCAGGGCCCTCAAAAGCAAGAGGCTACCAGAAGGGAGACAGGAATCCAAATTAGTGTAAGTTAGGGAACACTATTGCTCTGGCACGGATTTTGAGGGAATGAGCACATTAATCAGACTCTTGAGTCTTCAAAGCAGATTTAGCAAGACGTTCAATCAAAACTAAGAAACAATATCAAGAAACTGCATTACATCACACTGTAACTGTAAGGAAATGGGAGCCACCACTAAAAAACCCAAACCAAAAAAACTCCCTAGTTTAAGGTTGGGAGGGTGTTGAAGAAACCATGAAGAGCTTCCTTTGGGCTTGCACATAGCCAGCTCAAAAGTAGGGAGCTGCCAAAAAGTGACAGATGTTACTGAGAATCTGTGCAGCCTAATGGAGGAAATCCTACAGTCCTGGGCTTACTTCTGAGGCAAACAGGAGCTGAGTAAGATGCAAGCCAAAAATCCGTGGGGAAAACTGCCTCTTCAAATCTATATGGAGCCCAGCAAGAAAGCTTGGTGACACTCATAGTAATAATCTAGATACAGGAACAGAAGAATTGATCAGAGATACAGATCCATACCTCAGAACTAGACACAAAATGAAGAAATTGAACTGAGGACATAAGAAGGCTTGTTAGGAGAACAGGCACCAAGAAGGGCAGAAGGTAGGTGACCAAAGGAGTCCAGAGCAGTCAAGCTCATACAGCTCCAAAAAACCCAAATCAAAACCACCCAAACCCCAGGAGTTCAGAGGTGGGGGGTTTGGATTTTTATTTTTTTTCTCCAAAGTTCAAACTTTCCACATCTCAGTTTTCTGCAGCACATTGCTATTCAGTGATACAATGTTCATTTAACCAGATTTTTTGGACATCCTTCAGGCATACAGGCCAGACAAAATTGAGCAGGTAGCGACCACTGGGGTTATTGGTTACAGACTGAGCCCTCAGTGAAGCAGCCACACCTAAGAATAGAAGCTGCTGAGACACTTATGCATCTCAACATGAGCTGGAAGCCACCAGAACAGGCTTCCACAGACTGGGGCAAGGAGGGCAGCAGGAAAACAGAAGAGGGTGACCCAGAACTGCATTCAAACAGCAAGGTCAGAGGATTTTCAGCATCAAAATTGAAGGCAGGGGAAGAGGAGGGGAACAGGTCTGTGTCTCACCCTAAAAAGCAGCACCTACAATGGACATTGACATCAACTGCTAGACTGTGGCTTCAGTTTGCCCATCAGTAATAAGACCTATAATTCTAGCCATTTTCCACTCACAGGATGTGTTTGTTTGAAGTACAGGGTTTTTCTTTGCCATCAGAAAGGGATTCCAGAATTAACGAGACAGAATAGTAACTTGTAATTGTTCCAATTATTGCTGAATAGCATAGAAGCTTCTGTTACTTTTAATTTTCTAAAGAGTCTGAATATTGACTTGCCCCTGATTTGGGCCAAATCAAGCTCTCAACCTAGAGTTCACATTCTTTATCTGTTTGTCTGAAGACTTGTAAGTTGTTTTTTGGTTTTTGTTTTTTTTTTTTAAATTGAATTTTCCTAAGATAGCCTAGACCAGTTAAAGAAACTTTTGGTAGGATATTTTCAAACCAGTTAAGTTCAGTGGAACATTTTGACAATAGTAAGACCAGATTCTGGAAAAATGTCTAGTGAGAAAAACTATTTCCTGAGAGTTTACTCCATCTTCTTTTCACCTGAAAGGATTGGTTTCATCTAAAGAAACCAACTTCTAGATTCAATTCTCCACTCTAGATGGAGGTGGTCATGTAATTTGTATCACAATTGCACGGATGACTCTAATCTAGTTAGATGAATTTTGTTTTACACTGAGCCTTGGAAGTGCATCCATCCACAGAAAGCAGCCAGAATTAATATGAGAATTGCTAGCAGAATTACAGCAGTGCCAGTTCTCTAAAATCAAACACAGAATTTATGCAATATTCTGCTGTCACAAACCTGATGATATAGCCACCCTTTCATCACATAAAGGGTAACAGCATCCTAATTAAGAACTCAGGCCTTATGTTCAACAGAAGCAAACTAATGAATTGACTATGAAGATGCCGTAAAGTGGGATGTGACTATGATATTTTGCCTCGTGCATAAACTAGTGTCAGCAAACAATTTATTTAATGTAGAAGTCATGTGGTACAGGCTGCAGTGGATTTATAGCTACTTGCATTTTAGAATTGTTGTGCCTCAACAGAATAACTATCTCACTGGCTATCATACAAGCCTGCTATACTGCTGCTGGAACCGTAAACATATTCTCATTAGCGGCCCATGGCAATTTATATCAGAGAATAGCTTGTGTCACACCATAGACTGAAGAGCTGCTGCTGTGCAGCCAAATGTTAGCTTTTTTAAACAGATCTGTAACAATCTGGCTACTTTGTCACAACAAAAAACCTTTCCTATGTAGGGATGGATACACAGGTACCCATTTTTATGGTTTACAGAATCAAAGGGCCAAATCCCACCAGTACCCTAGGCTTAACTTGAAAAATTCTCAAGTAAGTATTTTGAATGCCTACTGCCTAAATTATCTAAATTTTAATTTACCTATCATTCCTGAAGTAACACTGAAGGGCTACCAGGCCAGGAACACAAACAAGAGCAAAAAATTGGAAGTCTATCTACTTTCAAAGTGGAAGGTCAATGTACACAAAATATATTTCAAGTTTCTCTCAATTGCCTTTTTGAAAGAAGGTAAAATTGGGTCCCTGTTGAGGGTTTTTTAACAATACCTTATTATTATGCAATAAACATGCACAAGAAGCCCTTGCTTAGCTCAAACAGAATGAGTCTTTTGGTGAAGGAGAGAGCTGTGGTGAAGGACAGGCAGCTCTTCCTTGTCAGAAGTGAGAAATTAGTTTAATATACTGCACAAAAGAAAGACAGAAGGGAAGGAGAGATCCCCTCATTAAATGCTCACCATTTGAGCCCTGCTTAATATGTTGACTGATAACTAGTATACACAGTTGCAACAAGCAGAGGCCATTCCAAACAATGATGCCCATCTGTTATGGTAGCACTTTAGTCTTAGAACTTCCAGCTGCCACTTCTGGTTAGATGTGCCACATTATGCATAGCCTTGCGTACCAAATGAATGTGGTCTGTGCTTCCTGATCATGACTTTTGCAGCTTAAGTATCACCCTGCCCATGCATTAACAGGCTGAAGTCCTAGTGATAGTGACTGAGCAAGCATGTGTCTGCGTGCAGAAAAAAAAAAAAGAGGGGAATAAACCTATTCCATAAAACAGGCTGCTCTTATTTAGAGTGGGCATCTCAATGTACAAAAGCATCATGCTTTCAATACCATATACCAACATAGCATCCAAATAGATACCAATAGCTATCACCTTAGGCTAGTGCCTAAGGAAGGGCACTAAGGGAACAAGAGGACACTACTAAAGTTAGTTCTGACTTCCTAACTGGGATCATGCTAAATGTCTTAGTGAGAAAATTGGCAACAGTCACTACCAACCTCCACTGCAGGCCTGATTTCCACAGCTAAGTGGCTTTACAGAAATTATGCCTTTGTTACACAGAGAAACGAAGCCTATTGTACTACGGCATTGGCATCTAGTATAACCTTCAAAGTTCTTATCAGGAACCTCCTCCTCTCTGCCAGTCTGACAATGACATTTGGCAATAGGAACAGAGCTGACAGCAGACGGAAAGAGGGATCTTTCCTCTCTACCATGCAATACGCAAGTAGAGACACGACTGCAAAGAGCATCGTGGCAAAAGATGATTCTGTTTGTATCCTTAAGTGCCTTGTGCACTGGCCTGCAAGGTACAGCACATAAGCACATGACTGTACTCTACCATGTCTCTGGAGAAGTCAATCCCTCCACGTAGGCCTAAATGCATATTAAGGCTTTTGAAAGGTGCACCCTTGCAATCACGTTATGCAAACATAATGTTTGAGACCAACACAGGCCTCATCTCTTGCAAAGACTCCAGAGTAACGCCTACTACCTGAAACATTTCCTACTCTTCATCAGCCAGGGTTGATAGTCCCCCTCGCCCATTGCTACACAGCACGTGGTAGCTGCTTATCTGTTGCACCATGTCTGCAATAATAATGAGGTACCGCAAAATAATAATCGGGTTTAGTAAGAATACAGGAGTACGATCTAAAGCCCAATGGGTTACCTGGTTTTCATACCGCTTTTTTCTAGTCATCTCCATTTTGGCAACTTCTTCGTCAGGATCCTGTAAGAACTACAGAAGGGAACATGTGATTCCAGTAGGACAGGCTGTGGGACAAGCGGCCGCTGGGCACCGCCACGCACGCCTGCTCCCTCAGGATGGCAGCCCCGCAGCCGACCCCCGCCTGCCCAACACCCAGACCGCCACATGGCCCCCGCCACCCAACAAAAGGGTCGAGGGCCGGAGGCCAAGCCCAGCAGCGGGGCCAGGCGCTGGCCTGCGGGCACCGGGGTGGGCCGCCGGGCCGGGCCCGCACTCACCGTGGCCACATCGGCTTTTCTCTTGCGGGCTCGCACGGCGCACTCCGCACCCCCGTCCCCCTTGGCGGGAGCCTTCTCCTCCGCGCAGTCGCTGCCAAGAGAGGAGAAGCTGAGGGAGCCCCGGCCGCGGGGAGCCTCCGCAGGGGTGCCTGACGGAGACCTCGGCCTACAGGGCTCCCCGCGCACGGCGGGGCCGGCGGACTCACCTCTCCCGGCGCATGGTGCCCGGCTGGGCCGGGGCGGGGCGGAGCGCTGTGCGGGGAGCCGCCGAGCAGGCCCGGGCCCCAGCCCCCACAAAGGGCTGCGGAGGCGCGGGCGCACGGTGCGGAAAGGGGCGGCCGCAGCCACGGGCCAGCCCCACCG
>VXBL01005409.1:920561-967696 GCA_013400195.1 Aramus guarauna | reverse complement strand
CTCTGCGGGCGGCGGAAGGCGGCGGTCGTCGGGGTGGTGCACGTGGGAGCGCTGCCAGGTAAGCGGCGGCCGGGCGGCCCGCTGGCGCTGCGCCCTCCGGGACGGCCCGGGCCCGGCCGCCCTGTGGTCGGCGTCACCCGTTCGCCGGCTGCGGCCCCCGGGGCGAAGCCCGCTCCCCTGGAAGCCTGTCCCGACAGCCACCGCCGCGGGCGCCTCGTGAAAGTGCCGCAGGTTTGGGCGTCTCCCCTTGCTAGAGGTACCAGAAGCAGGAGACACTTCCACGTAGGGAGGCAGACTGCGAAAACAAGGGTTTGGTTTTGGTGAGCTGTGCACTGCTGTGCGGTAAGAGGCAATGGTTAGGAAATTATGCAAATAAACATCGGGACCGGGTAGATGTCGGATGACGCTCTCGTGGGTCCTGGGCGGCAACTGGAAGCTCAGACAACAGGCAGAGTTTGTTCCACCCTGACCTCCCCATCCGCCTTTCCAGGGGCTCAGCACAACCAGAGCTGATTACAGCAGCTCACCTTCCCCTGGACAGGCTGGTGTCCGGAGCTCGCTGTGCTCCACGTTTTCCCAGAAGCAGCCTCCAGGTACTAAGGCCAGCTCTCCCCACCCTGTGACATCAGACCATCCAACAAAGTTGCCAGAGGGCTCATCACGCTCCCCCTTTCAGACTCTGGGTGCCTGGCTTTAGGAGCCAAAGTATCACGAATGCCTTCGGACTTGATCTTAAGGGAAACTCGTTGAACTCAAACAAAATCCGTGCGTGTTCATTTCTGCCATGAAGCGCTTATACTGATGACCAGATACAATCAACCTTGCAGATTAGAGTTTAAGATAGCTTTAGCTAATTTTCAATTGACTAGTGTTTAGCATAGGTATTCTACAGACCTAGAGGTCAGTCTTGCCATAGGTTGTATTGTGTAGAGCATCACTAATGCAAGATAAGCTATAATAAGTACAGGAATAATAGAGAGAGAGCGCAGACCTGGTGCAATAAGAGATTATAGCAGATATTCTTCACTATTGTGATTTAGATTTAGGAGCTGAAAGGTTACAGCAGATCTGTCAAGTTCAGCTAAGGTAAGAGATGCCACTGAGGCACGTCACAAGGAGATAGAGCAGCCTTTTAGCAAGTTTACCCTATTTCTCCCTATTTCAGTATGCCAATCCCTATAGTTATCCTACCTGAAAGCTATTACTGTATGTGGTTTTGGTTTGTGCATGCCCTGGGGTAAGCAGCATTATTTTTGCAGGGACACCAAGAAATTCTCTTCCACTGACCCAGATCATTGATCAAGCTTGTCAAGAGGCAGAAGCTTACAAGGATGCTGGAGTTGTAAGTTTTGATTTCCTTCTTCCTATGGCAGCATTTACACAGAGCTGCTTCTGCCTAGCCCATATTTGAGTCTATAATTCATCAAATGCATCTTAAACCACACAGTTTAGGAAGGTGTTTAAATCCACATCTTTTATTTCAACAGAGTAAGTAGGTCTTCTAGATTACAAAACCTGAAATAACTATCACATGCACCCAGAACAATTGAAAAAGCTTGGATTTGAATTGTGCAATTCAAGTTGCTTAAGTTGGATTACCATCCATTTTTAATAATCAAGTCAATTTAAGGGGAAGAAAGGAAAAAAAAAAAAAGGAATGTTGACTGCAACATGGACGGTTGCTGGCATTCTAGGTATCTGGCTGTAGAACGCTTCATTATCCGGTCTGACAAGCCACTGTTATTTTTAGCTCTGTACAACACTGGTTCCTGAAGTCATGGAGGAATGCCATGTGCACAGCTGAGGCACTGCATGCATACCTCTGTCACTTTGGGGCGCAAGAGCACCCCACATTTGTGTTTGTGCCAAAACAGCATAGATTATTCAGGGTCTAAAAAAGCTTAGGCCCTTTTCTGCCCTCTTTAACCCTTCCATCGTAGCCCCCTGGCAGCAGGCATGCCTGTGTTGCGCATCTAGAAGAGAAGGCCCAAAAGGCCAGTCTCAGCCAGAGGCAAGAAGAGGCAGGTACTACTGACTGAATTGCCATTGGACCTAAAGTGGTGTAGTAATCTTCATAGGTCAGTCCATTTTAACAGGGTGTATGTCCTTTTGAAAGGTCAGATATGTTTTAAACATTTCATTGCACCTTGTCTTCGGGTGTTGATGTGCTTTTTCTTTTGACCTGCCTACAGTATTATGTACATTTTCTGGCACGGTAAGGTGGTATCCTAATGTCCGAGGTTTGAAAAGGTCTTAAATGAACAAGTAGTCACTGCTCTGAGCTACTGTTTTCTGCAAAACTTTAATAACAGGCCCGTTGAAACCTTTTTAATGGCACAAGGTAGAACAATATTTTACAGGCTGAACAAAACAAAATATAAGAGCTTAGTCTGAATTATAGAAGACCAAGGTCAAAATGCAAGGCAAGTCACGTGAAGTAGGTTATGGGCAGAAACTAGGAAGGTTAAATTAGGAAAGAATCCTGAGAACAGAATTGTTGAAAGAATAAAAATGCAGTGCAGAAAAATAATGTTTACCTAGGTGGGCTTCAGTGCCTTTAAATAGATAAGCACGTGTAAGACGTCCAGCCAGTTAGAATAGTCTCTAACTGCAAGTTGTACAGAATAAGTAAGTTTTCCTCCTTTTCATATCTGCTGAAAGAACAGGTATGCAATAGCTCTGTATGCTGTACTGTGACTTTATATTTTGTCTTTACAGTTACAGTACCAACATGAGGTGTAACGTGATTTGATCTACATCAGAAGAGTAGCAAGTACTAGTCTCTGTCTTCCTGTGTTAGCGGAAGTGGTTACACACGAGATCTGTAACTCAAAGCCATTGCCCCACATTGCAGCGCTTGTTTACCCCTTTCCCTTACTAATTACACATTGAAGCCTTTAGCAGCAGGGAGAAAACACCCAAGTATACCTAAAGGTAAGGGAGGATACAGAAGCAGTTACTTTCACTGCTGACAGGCACAAAGCTGGAACAGTTTTAAGACAAGCTTTAAAATCAGTACTAACACAAAATTTTAATTTGTGTTTTAAACTTTGTCTTTTCAACAGTTGTAATAAATTTTGCTATTCCAGGTCTAACTGGTTTACCTTTTCTCCTACTGCATTGCAGTCTCTAAACTTGAATTTTATATCTCTCAGGTAGACAGATTAGGTGAATGCCATCATTTCTCTACACATTTAGGCAAATTCAGGGCTTAAAATTATGCTTAGTCTATTTCCTGTAGAAGTCACATGAACATCAGTATATGTTCCACACCAATCTTCATGCTAAAGGTCCATACATGATAGTGTTACAGCAACATGACAAACAAATCCTTTATTAATGCTGTAAAGGTCAGAGATAATTAGGAGAGCATCCATAAATATCAGTATGGTTGCTTAACACTCTGCAATTCACTTGTTTAGTTTTTTCTGGTGCTTTAAGAGAAGTGCAAGTTTTCATGATAGGTACTTCAGGAGCTTCCCAGCTTTTACCCAAAGATCACCACTCTTCCAAAGTAACCATCCTGCTTCTGTAATGAGAATATCATAGAATGGTTTGGGTTGGAAGGGACCTTAAAGATCACCCAGTTCCAACCCTCCTGTCACGGGCAGGGACACCCTCCACTAGACCAGGTAGCCCAAAGCACTGTCCAACCTGGCCTTGCACACTTCCAGGGATGGAGCATCCCCAGCTTCTCTGGGTAACCTGTGCCAGTGCCCTCACCGCCCTTATTGTGAAGAATTTCTTCCTAATATCTAACCTAGATCTCCCCTCCTTCAGCTTAAAGCCATTACCCCTCGTCCTATCACTCCATGCTCTTGTAAACAGTCCTTCTCCTCCTTTCCTGTTGGCCTCTTTAGGTACTGGAAGGCCGCTATAAGGTCTCCCCGGAGCCTCCTCTTCTCCAGGCTGAACAACCCCAATTCTCTCAGCCTGTCCTCACAGGAGAGGTGCTGCAGCCCTCTGATCATCTCTGTGGCCTCCTCTGGACTCACTCCAACAGCTCCATGTCCTTATGTTGGGGGCCCCAGAGCTGGACATAGTACTCCAGGTGTTGTCTCACAAGAGCAGAGGGGCAGAATCACCTCCTTCAGCCTGCTGGTCACACTTCTTTTGATGTATTTGGGTTTCCTCCTCAGTACTCCAAGTGACCTGTTAAGCAGTCTTTTTCTTCTAGAAGAAGAGCTAGAAACTTAAAGGGTTTTTTGCACAGATGTTTCTACTGGCAGTATTTCCAAATGCTGCCTACAGTAGCCTTTAAGAAGATATGTAACTATCTTGCTGCTACTATATGTTCCCACGTTGTCTCAAGTTGCTTGAATTGGTGTTAACATTTAAAAATAAAGTATATGGTCTTGCTCACTCAATATGCAGTGCACTTGGAAGTAAATCCTAGTATATTCAGAAAAAGGTGACTTGTCTGGCGCATTAGCAGCTTAACATAATAAATATGAAAGATTTGTGATATTACAGCACAGTAATGAAAACAAGTGAGTGCTCAGTTAGGGAGCCATCTGTGCTCAAAATGTATATGCTTTGTACTTGTGTGTTGCTAAACAATGAAATTCCCTAGACAAGATTTTGTAAGCAGCAAGCTATAAGGCATTATGATCCCTCCAATTTGTATATCTGCTTTTGTTTAAGAAAAATGCAAAATATATATTTAAGTTAAATTTAATTCATTCTGTTCAGCCTGGGTGATACTTTATAGCCAGAAAGAGAGCACAAGTTCCCTCTAGTTTCATTGATATAGACTACTTTACTACTAGTTGCTGTTATCTAGCTGTAGCTACTTGAGTAGTTGACATTAAAGACAGCTAGAGATACATAAATAAAACTATTTCTTTAAAAAAAAATCCCAGTATTATAAAGCTACATTGAATTGCAAATATTATAGTGCTTCTTACCACACAACATATTAGATTTGCTTTTTTTTTTTTACCCCAGCAATGCTGTCTTTGGAGATACATTCTTTACTATTCTGATCCTCCTGACCCTTCTTTAGTCTCTCTACCCAGAAGGAGAGCTTCTAGTATAGGTTTTATATTGATGCTTTTAAGAAATGAAAAGTTTTAAGCCTTTTACTCTTCTAATTAGAATGATAGCTAGTATACAAATTGTTTAAAGTTTTATAACAGTTGAGATAGAATAAACTAGTATTTCTACATAGAAACATGTTATCACATGGATTACAGAAGTTATCATTTCAAATCTTAACTCTATTATAGCAGAATAAAATAGCAGATAGACCTCCCCACAACTACTGCCTATGATACATGCAGGAGAACATACAATACCTACTTAACTGTATTAAAGCAGTAATCTCTTAGCTCTGGAGGTAGAGTTTTTAAAGGAATTGCCAGGAAGCTGTGCCTCAACATAGCAAATAAATGCTCTACAAAGGCACCTGATTTCCTTTATAAGGGGCACATGACTGTGGTGGTGAGAAAGGCTGTAATTGTCTTAGTGCATACCTGAGCCTATATAATCATGGGTGTGGTACAAAAGCCCCTTTTCTTCCTGTAGAAAAGAGTAGTTGTTTTAAGCTTGCAAAGGATTGTATTATTATGTATGTGTTTGTAGGTAAAACCTTTCTTTTAGGGGAAACAGTGGGGTTAAAGTTGGTGCAGAGTTAAAGCTTGTAAGATTGTTATACCTGTTGTGGTTTATGATGTTGTGACTATTTTTGATGCTTTTCTGCTGTGATATGTGTATGTGCATGGCTGAAGTGTTTTAAGAGGTCATTTCTATAAGTGGAATAAAGCTAGGGAAATTATTTTTCTATATAATCAGAGAGCTATTTAAATGACCTATTTTCCAGTAGCTAACTGTGATACAAGAGGTACTTTGCACATGTGTAGCACTTCAGAAGTCATTCAAAGTAAAAAGGAAATATACTGTTTGAGAATTACTTATAATAAGGCTATTATATATAAGCAACACTTAAATTATCTTAATACTCAGTGGAAAAGGAACACAAAAGGTATTTGCTGGAGTTTTATCTCTTACTATCTAAACAAATTCTGCTTTGGAGGGTGTAATACAGTAGCTATTCCCATTGTCTAAACTATAAGCTTAAGTTCTAGGAATTTTAATTTAGCATAACTGTTTTCTTTCCACCATTTTAATTAGCTGTCTGATAGTACTGAAGTCTGTTTTATATACATATCAATTCAGTAAACACAGAAATCTGTGGTGTTATAATTTATATAAAATATGAAAGAAAGCTTTGAGTTAATGCATCTGCAATTCAGCACTCTGTATTACAGAACGTATGTTGTTCTTTTTTAATTAAACAAAACATAATATGCAAAAGAACATAGGAAGTAATACCAAAAATATTCAGTGCAACTGTGGACCTTAAGGCCATAGGAAGAGACAACTGCTGAAATGTGAATATAGTGAGTTTAAGGCAGAAGAGAGAAATATTGGAATCCTCCCATATGCCTGCATTTTGAACTAGAAGTCAATCAGATACTTTTTATGCACAGTAGTATGACTAGGCTTTTTAATTATTTTTAAATGAATTCATTAATGTATCTAATGGAATAATTTTCTTTATGTAAATCCCAAGCTGTCAAAGTAGTAGTGACTCAGAGAAAGCTTAGTTTCACTGTGGAATTCCTGTGGAGTTCTGTCAGTCTGTTCTCCTGCTTTTTCAGCTACTAGCATGGCTCTTCAGGAGCTGAGCATCTGAAGCCCTGTTTCCAGATGCCTTTCTTCTTGCCTGTCCTATTGAGGTTGATTCTTGACTGCTGGAAAGCCTGGGGGTTCTGATTTGTAGATCCCAGCTCCTTGCCCTTATGATAAGCTTGGAGTTTCCTAGCTATCCAGGTTTGGGTGAAGTCTGCCAAGTAGAGCATTCTTGAGCCAAGGACTAAGGGCTTCCAGGTTTTGTGGCCTCAAGGAATTACCTGGCTTTGAGGGTTCATCACAATTTTTTGAGTTTATTTTGTTAAAATATTATAGTTCTACATTAATCCTTTTGCCACATACTACTGCTGACCAGCTTTGCATTCTTGATTAAACTGACCTAAGGTATTTATGTGTACAGAAGGCAAAAGGCTAAGGGAATTCTCTTTCTGTTGGTACCACAAAGGATTCAGTAGTTGTGCCTGAGGTACAGCACCATTTGGTCAGTTCAGGTTTGTTGGAACAGTCCTGACCTCATTCTAGAAAACTTGACTAAAAGGTGGTAATTTTTTTTTTTTTTCCTCTGAAAATTCCATGAGTTTTCTGAGGACTGGTGGTCATCTTTGTCATATGGCTACTTCCCATTGCAGGTAGGGAAGTGTGGATGTTAAATTATACATTGAATTGGACGTAGAAGCAAAGTCAAGGATAGATGCTTTGGTTAGTTGCCATATCTGGCTTTCCTTTGCCTAGTTGAGGTTTTCTTGGACTGGAATTCTGTAATTAAATATGCTGATGAATGGCACCAAGTAGTGTGTAGGTCTAATGTTGGGTGCTCATAGTATTAGATCACTTTTTCCATTAATAGGTTGTATCCTTTTGTTTTTAAGGTAGCATGTATTTTGTGTTTTTAAATACTCAGCTATAAGTCATTTGGTAAAGGCAGCTGTACCCTGGTGCACTGAACTTATGTGGGTCGTGGACTGACCCTGCTGTTCTACTGGATTATTTCTGTTCTCAGTTTTCCCTGTCCTCCATGTTAGGTGTTCATTTATGATGTCTGCGGTTTAGCCTGTAATTCAGCCATTAAATGCTGACTGCATTTTATATACTGTCTTATCTTTTACTGCCAAAAGGGTTTCTACACTACAGGAAAGATTAAAGAAGCGTTACATATGAAAGTTTTTTAAAAAGGAAACCTTTTCTTCCTCCTTCGTGATTCTCTACGTATTATGAACCAAACTTCTTTGTTTAATCTCTAGTTGTATGTTTTTTTCCCCAATGTTCTTCTTTCTATTCTGGTTCGGTTACAATATCTTTGAAATGTAAAGTTCTCATTTTAAAGAATTAAGATGTGCAATAAAACTCCAGAGAGAGTGGAATTTATTTTTTATATATGCAATTAATTTGTCTAAAACTTTTTGTATTTTTAGGTGGAAGCAGGTGAGAAACTTCTAGATTCTTTTTAACATTCTTGCTTCAAATGCAAAACATCAGGCTTGAAATACGGTTCAAAGCTATACTTCTGTTATTACTCCTTGACAAAATTATATATGATTTGTGGTTGCTGAAAACCTTCTGGTATATGCTATATAATGATTAGAAAAGTACAAGGTACCAGATAATGTGCAAAGATTTTCAATAAATCGCATAAATTGTATCAGCAGAATATTTTATCATCACTCTGTTGTTTGCTAAGAGTATGTCCATATGGAGTGAGAGGTATACTAGATAATAAATAGCAATGTCTTCCTTCAAGTAATTCTGAATCCGAAATGGGAGAAATATCAATAGTTAATATAATACTATGGTGTTAGGCACACTGCAAATAGGCACATTAATAGTCAAACAAAAAATTCCTTTATTTATCCAAAATAACACTTATTTTCTGACATTAATTGAATTGAAAATTGCCTTGATTATCTCTAAATCCTCCGTTATCCAAACATACTCAATATCCTGTATTCCACTTGGATAATTGAAGTTTGACTTTACACTGTTTTTAATGAGGTATAAGATTTAACTCATTCGCCCATAGTTCACATTTTAGGATGGATCAAAGGAAACCAAACTGATGAATGTATAATTAAAATCACATTTATTTCTCTTCATGATTTCCCTGAAAATACCATGCTGTTGATGAAAGCACTTTTATAAGTAGTTGTATACATCAACACAATTTACTGCAGATAATCCTTCCTTTGAAGGAAAACCTTTAAACTCATGTGTCTTTTAATACAAAACAGCGTAATGGTAAGCTAGCCATGTTTTTTAAGTTCCTTTTTTTCCCCAGTTTAATCATATTTCTTTACAACAATCTCCACAGGATGGCTTGATAGTAGAAAACATGCATGATCTTCCTTACACGGTGTGTCCTGGGCCTGAAGTAACGGCAGCAATGACAGTCATTAGTGCTGCAGTGAGACAAACCTGCCCCCATCTCGCGCTGGGTGTCCAGATCCTGTGTGCCGCAAACCAAGAGGCGACAGCAGTTGCTCTTGCTGCAGGTAATAGAAATGACTCGTCAGTTACTACTGCTGTTTGCTATGGCATTTACTCTCTGCAAATTGTGCATTGTACTAACATAGATACCATGAAAAATGAGACATGAAAAGCTCACTGTACCCTGAAAAAGCAGAAATTAGATTTTGAGAAAGATGCCTGCTTGATTATAATAGATGATACTTGTGCACTGCTTCAGTTGGAGGCAGCTAAAAATCCCAAGGCCACTGCTGCAGCTTTCTAGGTGAAACCTGTCTAAATATAATGATTAGTTTAAACCTACTCATGTCTAAAAGCCACCTTTGGTGTAACTCTATTTACTTCAGTTAAATTATATTTGAGGATCAATTTAACCCACTGTGGTTAAGCATCCTGTTTCAGCATCTAATTATATGTTGTTGCTACTAGTGTTATCCATTAAAACTAAGTTTTCGTTGCCTTTTTTAATGAATGGATGGAATTAAGCTTTTTATCTAATAACAAAAAAAATTGAGTGTACAGCTAGCCAAACTACTTAAAATTAAATTGCATTTGAGGAAATTAAATATAAATTAATCTATCTTTATTGCATGAACCCTAGACTTGCTAACCTTTCTGCTCCTACTGTTTGCTGAAGCAATTTTAGTTTTTCATATGTAATATTCCATGATTTAAAGATGGAGGCTGATTTAATATGGAAGGCTTGTACTTCCTACATAATTCATAAATTGAGAGTTAATGCCTGGTTTTGCCCAAATTGCATATGTGATTACAGTAAGGATGCACATTTTTGAATGTACAAATTTTAAAAAGAAGTAGAATTTTGTAAGAATGCCAAACTTAAAGATGCTGATGTTAATTGAAAGCTGTACTTCAGGTAAAATAATGTAGGCTAACTTATCTGCAGTGGCAGTTTTAATTATATTGAATATGTTCTATAAGTCTTAAATTCCTTTTTTCTTGGGGGAGTTCTTGTTAGTAGATGTCTTTTGAACTCAGATTTGTTTTGAGTGGTTTAAAATCAGAAGTTGCCATTTTCAAGGTATCCAGCTACTTGACAAACTGACAAAACCTGATATTTATTGCTGCAGTAGAACCTGTATGAAAACTTAAAAATGCTAACAGAACCAAGTTTTAGTTTTTAGGGATTGTATGCATGTAGGATACTTGAGATACACAGGCATTTGCAAAGTATTTACACATTTTTAAATGTAATAGTCAAACTGTGAGTGAGTTATGCATCCTTTTCGGAGCAAAATTGATCACTAAATAAGGGATATAGTGTGGGGACAATGTATTTCTCTTACCTGTCAGCAATTATTAATGAGGGAGAAAATTCCTGGAGGGCTTGGGTTTTGCTCAGCTCTACTACTGTTCTGTGCTGTTTGCTCTGTAACTGGAGAACACCAGCTAGGAAGGGCCTGTGCTTAATGCATTTCATTGCACTTATCTAAAAATGATTGTCTCAAGTTCACTGAACAGGAAAGCAAAAGAAAAGGAAATCACTTTAAGCAAAACCATAGTAAAATGAGTGCTGCTCTGTAGGTAGCAAATCTCTGAGTAGTTTTTCTTTAGCAACTTAGTAGTGACTTTAATGTCAATACAGTTTTAATAGGTGGCTATTAATAAAGCAAGCCCTGTATGCTTTTGCTACAGAAAATACTTGCTGAAGGTGTTTTAGCTAAAAATTGTATGTAGTGTCTCCTGCTACTATGCAGTCATTTCATTTTCCCTGTGGAAACTCCTATCTCCAGTAGAAATAACTGCTCTGAAGAGAACTGCACAGGGAAAAAGTAAGTGGTCTCTATGTGAAGGTAATGATTTTATTTTGTAAAGGGGGAAAAAAAAGTCAGCAGGCTTACAGTGTGGCTAGAAGGAGCTCAACGTCAGCAACATGTGATTATGCTAATAAACATGTTGTGGGTAGCTGAATAGTAACAGATTAAATTACTGAATTTTCCTAGTATATTGACAAGGTATTGGATAAATCTGAAAATAACAGTAATAAATCAGGGGATGAGGCATCTGAGAAAGTTGAGTATTTTTTTAATTTATTTTGGTTCTTTAGGAAACATACATTTATTCAATTAGGCACCTAAAGGGAGGAATGCCAGCAAAAACATGTTCATTCTGAGTGCTTCAGCAAAGGTATGGGGCAGTGGCAGGAAAATAGTGGGGGATCTTGAGGGAAAAGGGAACCTCTGTGTCTCCCCTCTTCTGACAGAAGCAAGCAGTTCCTCATGTTACCAGAAAAGAACTATTGAGCCAAAACAGTTGTTGCCAACATCCTCCCAGCTCCAAAACATTATTGCAGACTGTTGCACCAGTGCTGAGTGCTCTTGGTTCAGCGCATGGACAGGTCCGCCATGGGGGGGAGCCGAGGGAGGCGGCTGCCCAAGGGCAACCATGCGGCAGGCCATGGCTGCCTCCTGCCAAGGGCTTCGTGGCAGGGCCTGTGTTCTCCCTCCCTCTGCCCCACAGACCGGCATCACTGTGTCTTTTGCTTTCGCTTTTGACTTCAAGAAGTTATGTTGAAAGCTGCCGGATTTCCCTCTGTTCCTCGGGGCAGATGTGGCAATGTCAGACCACTCAAAAATTGGTGGACACAAATAGTGAGGGAGACTCATGTCACATCTATCTTAAAATTAAAGTCCTCTGCTGCTCCATTTTTATACTCTTCTAATGTACGCATTTTAATTTAAAATACAGTAATGTCCCTAAGGAACCACAGACTGCAAAACATAGAGGCAACACAGAATAGTACAGTTTTGTATTTATATTTTTGACTGGAAGCCATCTTAATTTCAAATACTTATGCTCAGAAAAATGACCCTTCTTAATAGTTCATTTTAATGACATCCTCCAAATACTGTGTTATCTTCTTTCTTTCCTCAAATGTTCTTTGTGGAGAAGAAAGTCAGAATTTGTTTGCTAGGGTTACTTTTCAATTGGTTCATTATTAACAGGTGTACCATGTGTTTTTTAGAGGTGTATAATTTCCCATTTGTAGTTTCTCATTTAATTAACCACATCTGCTCGAGAGTGAAACAGAATGATGTATATAAGCAGCTTCTATGAGCATTTGTAGAGGAGATAAAAATACAAATGCTCCCTAATTTATTTTTGTTTAGCAAGTATTACTGGTTATCATTTCTCAGTGCTTGGGAATGTCCACAATATGTTCATTAAGTCTGGGTCAGGTTTAGGCACAGTGTTTGGTTTTCCTTATTTATCAGTGTGTCTTGTTTCTTGAAGTTAACCATTGTGTTAATTTCATGTACTCATGTTTGTTGTTGATCTGCTTCCAAATTACATGGCTTTTCTTTTATTGAAAGTTTGCTAACTGTGAAGCACTATTCATATCAGAAGGGACTGTTGTGTCTAAAGGAATTGCCCAAAAGCCCTCAGCTGCTATTTGTGTTTTTCCTTGTGTTAGGGAGATGTTTTGCTTGGCTCTAATCTACCAGTGTAGGTCTTTGCAGAGGAGATGCGAAGCCTTTCTAATAGAGGGTATATATGCTGGTGATAGCCTCTTTATATTTTGCACTTCTGCACGTTTTCCATTACCAACATATAGCAGTGAAAGAAATAACTGGCCCATTATTAACTAAGGGAAACAAAGTTAATGGTAAGAAGGATTTCAAGAAATACTGCCATTGTGGAATATTGGGCTGGCCATCTGCTGATGTTTGAGGCATAAAACAGTCCCCATAGCTGTTTCTCTGAACACTTCTGCTATTCCAGGTACCCCTCCCTCCTGTATCTTGACTCCACGGGGTGGAAACCTGAGCACATGGGCCAGAGGCAAGTTCTGCTCTTGTGTTCTGGCCAGAGCTTCAGCCTGGGTGCCTGGGAGCAAGGAGTGTCAGGTCTACTGTAGAGTGTAGCCTCCCTATACCTGGGTGAGCCTGTGTTATACTCATCATGAATCAGGGCTCACTTCTTAAGTTTATCTTAGCTCTTAAATTAAGAATAGAATAGTTCAGTTGGAAGGGACTTAAAATAATCATCTAGTCTGACTGTATCTCCACCTGACTGTGAAACTGCCCTTTTTCCTTTAAGGATCATGTTACTGAAATCTCATTTGTGAATTAAGTCTTCATCAATGATAATGACACAGTTGGTAGCTGATTAAGTGAGGCTTCATATCAGAAGATATCCCAGGTACCCAGATGTCTCCATGTCTTTTAGAAATACAGCTTTGAGACAATTCCTTTCCCTCACCCACCAGCAGAGATATCCTCCACAGGTATTCACTTGCTACAGCCCTTGGTACTGTTTAAGGTGGAATAGAATTGGGCAGAATTGTGTGCTGCTTTTTTGTTTGTGTTTTGGTTTGTTTTTTTTTAACTGCCACCATACTAATGCTGAGGTGGTGGGGAGGCAGCTAAGCTGAGAACGGCAGCAGGGGTGTGCACGCCTTGGGAGCATCCGTAGGCGCTGTGGAGCGAGGCAGTGAGTGCTGCGGGCTGCTGTGAGCTCTGCTGGAGATGCTTTTCCCAGGCCTGCCATCCGTGCTGAGCATGGAAGGAGCTGCTGCAAGACAATGTCCTGAGTAGTAAAGGGTCTTCGCAGCATGGAGACTGTATGCGTCTATTGCCAATAGCAGGCAAAGTTGTTATTCCTCTGAGTTTTCATTTTCAGCACAAAATCAGTCTTTCAGATCCTTTTTGGATTAGGAAGACAAGAAGAGCTAGGAGCCAGGATTTACTGCACATGTAAAACAAGATGCCACCAGTACAGTTAGCTGCTGCACCTTGCCTTTATGTGAAGGCAAAGACGGTTGCCTGAAGTCCAAAATTCAGCAGCACGCAGGAGTTGCTGCCTTGCAGAGGCCAGATCTCATTTCTATGAAAGCAGTAAATCCTGGCTTCCATCTAGTTCTCTTGACTTTATAACTGAAGGAAGGAACATACCTGAGAAAATGAATTGGATGCAACCATTGAGAAGATCTGTTTTGGGGTGTTAAAATGCAGTGATATGCATATTTGCAGCATTTAAGATGGATAAAGTAAAAGTACTATTTCCTCCATCAACTCAGTCTTGCAATATTTTCTCACCCAACAAAAGCATTTCAGTCTGTCCTTTTTTTTTCTTTTAATCATTACTTATCATGGGAAGGAAACTAAAAAATAAAGCTTTTCTCGACAATTGATAGACCTTCACAGCTGTTTAGGTAAAGCTGTTTAAGTAGGTTGAAAGTAAGTGGAGTAACATTTGAAACTTTTGAAAAAGGGACAAGCTCTAGTTCCTTGAGCAGGCCCTGCAGTGGCTGGTTACTTGATTCCATGTTCTTAATATAGCCCTGAAGTTCTGTTTATTAGGTTTCACTGGAAATTTCCTGTTCTTGTTTTCCAGTGAGATTACAAATTTTTTTTGTTCCCATACAAGTCAGAAATGGAACTAGCCATTAGCTATTCAACAGCTATTACTTTTCAAGTTGCCAAATGTGAAAATAAGCAATAGTATCGTTCTCGCAATTTTATGAGCATAAAAATGAATTCATTAGTGGAATCTGATTATGGCTTCATAAAACAGAAGGGTAATGATTTGGTGCCTGCACCTATTACACTTGGTTAAAATTTGTATTTTCACAGCCCCCAAAAACCCAGATAGAGAGTGCAGCCTTGCTAAACTAAGTACAATCCTAATGTTTAGCAGAAAGTCTTAAATTACAAACCAGGCATTCAACAAACAACAGTGACTTCAATAAATGAAATCACGCAATGAATAGCCCCTGTCCGGAGTTAGACATTATGATTGCTGTAAAAATGGAATGTATCTCTGGACTCATCAATAGTATTATGATCAGAGGAGAAGTAGTTTTTCCTATTTAACTCTGAATTGTACTGTAAACTGGGGTGATTTAAATAGGACATACAGTTTTTGTTCCTAGATAGAGAAATCTCAATCTGGCTATTTGGACTGTGTTTATTACTTAATGTCTCCTAGCACCTGTAACTATACTTGCGGCACGCTCTTGTCTTTGGGTCCCAAGGAGACTCCATGCTTTTCACCCCCTAATCTCAAGGCACAGGACAGCTCGTTTTTTCTTTGACATTCTTCTGATGTTTCTTGTTAGCTGGAGCCTGTGTTGCTAAGCTGTACAGGTTCTTCTCTGTCAGGCATAAGCTTCTGTTTCTGCAACTTCAGGGCTTTTGGAATGAAACTGAAATTTTAAAATAAACAGGCACCTTATCATTTGGTAAATACATTCTAAAGATTGTTTATGTTTACATTTGAAATGTGATAAGGTAAGGCCTCTGTTGCTTAAGCAGTTCTCTGGTGGGTGGGATCGGATGGATCCTTGGTGGCTGCTTTCACGTGCATTGGTTTCCGTGGTATGATGTCAGCTCTAATTAAATGTGCAGCTGACTCCAAAGCTGGAGCAGCAGCAGAGCTTCAGAAGGGCTGGGAAGAGACCTCTAAAGCAAACTGGAAGAACAGCAAAAGCTGCACAAGATGAGTGCAGAGCTTTTACCTGTATGTTAAGTGACAGGTGCAAGAAACTTCAAGACTAGGAAGGACTGGAGAGAAGAGGGAAATAACATAAGGGAGTCTGAATTCAATCTTGTGCCTCACAGCTGTGGGCTTATTACATCATGGCCCATGACTTCAGTATTTCAACACAGATATTTCAAGGCTGTGCAGGGGGTCCCTGAGGGTAGATGAATGGCCTGTGTGAAGTCATTGCTGTTCATAATCTTCCTGTAAAGTATCCACCCCACAAAACCTTCTTAGTGCAAAAAGTGAATCATTGTGGTGGAAACTGTGTTGCTAAGACATAAGAAGACTTAATGATGACCTTGATGATTTTTTGACCTGCTGGCCAACTTCAGGCATGTTTAACAGGGGAATAGATGTTGGGAAGTAAGTAGTGCAAGGAAAGAGTATCAGGAAAGAGAGGAGAGACCCAATGGAATGACCCTTTTTGGATAGAAGACACTTGATTAGAACAGAGGAGCTGTGTTTCGACCTACCTGCTCCTCTGTCAGCACGTGCCTGCTGGCACATCATGACAAGAGGCATGGCAGGGCGTGCAGACACCTGTTCTGAGCTGCACAGGAACAAATTGATAGGGGCTGAGAAAGAGAAGGGATAGGGAGAAGGCTGGTGGGCTCCATGGGAGAGAAGGGAGTTGAAAGTAGTAAGATGGAAAGAAGTCAGAGAGAATATGGGTGAAAGTAGAGATTGTAAAACTGAAATGTGTGGAAAACCAAGATTGGTTAGTCTTAGAGCCTATGGAACAACTTGTGTTGGGATCAAATAAGAGGCAATAAGGTGGGGTTTTGTTTATTTTGAGTATTTCTGGTTTTCAGTCTTCAGTTTTAACTAAGATATTGCTTTTTTTTCAGGTCTTGATTTTATCCGGGCTGAAGGGTTTGTGTTTTCTCATGTTGCTGATGAAGGGATTATAAATGCCTGTGCAGGTAGTCTGCTACGGTACAGAAAACAAGTTGGAGCAGAGAACATTCAGATTTTTGCTGATATTAAAAAGAAACATAGGTAAATACAAGCAATATTTTATGTAAATATGAATGTTATAATGATCTTATATTTTTCTCCACTTTCTGATTTTTTTAAAGCCTATTGAGTGTCAGGAGAGTTAATGATACAGGGAGAACTTGATCGTTCAAGGAAGGTCCTGCAGTGATATTAAGGTATATGTTTAAAACCAAATTTGCACCTGTAAGCTGCAGGTTGCTGCATCTGTGAAGTTTGCAGTTGTTTAACCTTCAGGATTTATAAATACAGACTGTAAAAGTTTTGCATCTGGTATTAGGTGAGATTTTGTATCCTTGTTTATATGCCTATTATGTTTAAAGAAATTTTGTTTCTGGAGGCTGGCATCCAACGCTATTTTTAGTTATGTAAGCAGTTGCCATATGAAAGCATCCAAATCATAATATTTTGGCATTTTAAAAAGCTATTATTTTTTCTCCTTCCTGCCAATAATACTGGTTTCTTCTACTTAAATCAGTGCTGTCTATGTATGGATTATGTTCTATGATTATCAAACAGAAAGAATTTATGACAGATGAATCCAGTCTCTTTTCTGCTGATACTTTATCATAACTGTCACATGGTACTTTCAGCTATTTAGATGTCACTCTTTGTGGTTTTTTTTTCCCCAGAAGAACTGCTCAAGTGTTATGTATTATACATGCTAAATAACCTAATTAAAATGTTTGTGTGTAGTATGTGGGTAATCATGAGAATAACCAAGTCTAGAAGATCTTAAATACCTAATAAACAGGTAATAAATTTCAAAATAGAAAGGAAACACAGTAGTGTGGACAAATTAAGGTTTTAAAGTCTTTTCAGAGTGGTTTCTTTCTAATGATTTCTTTAGGTATATATGTAAAAAACATACATTGCATTAGACTTTTTTATAATAAATTGATTGTATCATGATTTTTCACCCTTTGTCTTGACAACTGATGAATTGGTATTAGGATTATACTTCCTGTTGTTCAAAGGAGTTGCTTTTTAAGAAAGGAAAAAAGGTTTGGGTTTTTTTTTCAGGCAGATTCATAAGCTGAAAAGATGTTAAAGGACTTGTTGGTTGAGTTTTTTAACGTAGAAAAATATGCCTGCCACTGATTGCTGCTAGCCTCCTTTAAATGGGGAGAAACTATTTTTGTAGTCTGTGCTGTGTTACGACTACCTTCCATGTGCTAGTTTTAGGGTGCCTACTACTCTTAAGCCCCATTTCATCCTCATTGTACAGATTAGGTACTTAGGCCTGCCTTTCTCCAGAAAGGGAATTAGTTGACTTCCTTTTGCATCCATCACCATGAGTGGAATGCATTGCACACACGTGCTGCCTCTGAATATGGCCAGAGCATGGCCCAGCCCCCAACAGCATTGTCCATCTAGTCTGATCCAGGAAGGAGGTTGGCTTCATCACCACTCATCAATGCAACGTGTTGGCCATAGCCATTGTTTTCTACTTAAATGGAAAGAGAGAAACAACAGCGTCAGGTGTTGAACCATCAATGGCTGGAATTCTTTCAAAGTTTAGAACCATTTAAATTAAAAGCTGCTATTGCTATAGGTTTCAGACAAAGTGCATCACCCATGTATCAAAGACTGCTGTTGAAAAGCTAGGTTGCAGGTAATTGATGTTTATATTGGCTGTGTAAGATGATTCCTGTGATTATATCATAGGTAATAACTATACTTTCTGTTAGTTGGACTTTGTGAAATGAAGTAAAGGGTGTTAATTCTGTTCTAGGCAACAGAATCTGATTTATGAATGACTGCACATCCACAACTCCCACTTGAAGTCAGAGAGCTGTGTGTGCTCAACATTTCTGAAATACAGGTGCTCAACATGTAAGCAGCTGTCTCAATTGACACTTGCTAGTTCACACTTAGCAATCACTCTTTAGAGATGGGAGACCCAGAGCAATAGACCGATCAATTATGGTTCCCTGATGGAAAAGATTGGGTTTTTTCCTCCTGTTTATATTGCAATTTTACTTCCCAATTTAAAACAGGACCCTTACCCTCTCACAAAGTCTGCCTTTGACTGTTCTGACAGCAGGGAAGATGAAGAAATACAGTCTAAACATTCAACAAGATGGATAACAAATGTGTGTGCTGACAGTAACCACTGTTATGTTCCCTCTGTTTACAGTGCTCATGCCCTGACGGCAGACGTTGGTGTGGCCGAGACTGCTTCGGCTGCCGAGCTTTTCCTGGCTGATGGGGTTGTACTGACTGGCACGGCTACCGGATTGCCTGCAGATCCCCAGGAGCTGAAAGGTGAGAGCTGTCATACGAAGGTCGGGCAACAGGCAGTGAATCAGCTTCTGGATTAATGTAGAAAGAAATCTATATTTCTGCTGTTCCTTAAGGGGAAGAAAAGAAACTCTTGCTGTCGAGTTTGATTTGATACAGCAGAACTAATGTGATTGAGGTGCTATTCAGATTGGCTGTCATATGTTTCTAAACAACAATTTGGTGGGACAAAAATGAAAATTATTTCAAGCTTTTATAACACTCTTGGTGAGGCTTAAATGAAAAAAAATGTAAAACTATGTTAAAAAAACCTGTTCTATTTCTAAAAAGTCTTAATATAAGAAAAAGGCTACTTTATAGCCTTATTAGAAAACTAACTATAAGTCTTTTCATTGAAGAGGTTAAGCATTTTTATTTTTCACAATGAAGATGGAATTCCTACAAAAAAGAGGCATTTTGATAAGGCAACATTCCAAACAGCAATACCAGGGAAAGTGCGGCTTAGAAGATTTTCGAAAAGAATACAAGTTTGTTGGTAGATAAAGATATTACATCAAAATAGTTTTTAAACTGTGGATTTTCTATCAAGGGAGAATCATTTGACCTATGAGTTCTGACCTTTGCAAAAGTTTTATATGATTCTTCATATTTTGATATTGGCATAAGTTTGGGCTGTCTTCATGAAACTAGACTGCTCCCATGCTAGAATTAAAGTTCTGTCATGGGGGTATTAAATTTTCATCACTAATTTTAATTTAGATTAATGGCTTGAATTTTGAGTCTCACTACATAAAATAGAATGTGTATTTTTTTAAGGTTTTACTTTTACTGACATGCTTTAACTTAGTGTGTTTCAAAGTTCCAGTGCAGGGTGTATTGAATACAACTTATGTTAGCTGATCAGAGTGAAAAACACTTTACTTGCCATAGATATCTGGACCTGAAACATCATTTGAAATAACATGAAATCATTCAGCATTTTCAGGGCTTTATCTATATCATACATGCTTAACAGCATTTAAAGTGAATGCTGAACTTGTCAGAATGGGTTCTTACTTCATACATATTAAACTTTGTGCCAAATAATAGGTTATAAATTACTACGCTTCAATCACCAATGTTAAAAAGAAAATGATGGTTTGGTGTGAATGCTGAGCTCTTGAATTAGTTGGGTCTTTTGGTATAGTCAACTAGAAATAATACATGGAACAGGAGACCCTGAAAGTAAGGGTTTCATAAGTCTTAAGGCAAAATCCTAGGTTGAATTCTGCTTTCACATATACATGTGCAACCTACATTGATTTCCTGCATCAGAGAGCAAAACCTGACCTCTAGGCCCACAGTTTTTTTATCACAGGACTCCAACCAGACAGCACCATGGCTTCTGCTCTTCTTTCATATGAGCAAACATGTCAGTCTCTGTCTTCTCTCTCTGGGTCTGAAGAACAAAATGAATCACAGTTGGCAGCTGTAATGAAGTACAGACATTAATTTTGTGTTTGGATTTGTGCTATGAAAGCAAGAGTCTGCAGATCATAGGTTTATTTTACCTAGGTCACAGCATTTTGGATGTTAACAGGCCCTCTTATGAGAAGGATGTTGGCTTAAAACAGTTAAGAGAAGAACTTAAGAATCAATATTCCAGAGTATAAGGAAATGACAGATTAGGCATATCTATGTCAGCAGATTCTTAAAAGGAATCAGATCTACAGTCTACAAAGTTGGTGTTGATGTGAGTGAAACTTTGCATTTCACAAATTTATGCAGCCCTGGAAGTGCTGTATTACGATGATACACACAACTGGGCACCTTTCATCACACTGCAAAGCATCTCTTGAAAGCAGAACCAAGAGACAGATGAGATTTGTCATGTCTTTTTTTTTTAGCTTTGTTGTACAGTAATATAGAAGTGGTTTTGCCTTTGTGTCTGTGTTGAACTGACTGATTTGTGATGGGGTGTGGGAAATGAGTGTTTCCCTGTCAAGCCAGAGAACTGTCTTCAGTAGGGCTTTGTTTGTAGTTTGTGTCGTTGCCTTCTCGTAGGCAACTATCAGCATCGCTCCTCACAGTGGCTGGCAGACTTTGCTCCAGGGTTCCCTGAGCATACCAGGGCAATGGTGGTTGAGGGAGTATGAGGCCTAAAATCAGACTTGAGGTCATTAAGGAGAAGGGATCATAGCTGAGTGTTTTGAATTACAATTAATTTATTTAATAAACTATATTTTCATTTAACAGGTTATAGAAGTTTGTTCCAATTTGCTAAACTGTGAAATGTTCTTTGGTTGGAGAGCAAATCTATCAGGTTTTCTCTTTGGCTGTAACTGCTGAAATACCTGCTTCACATCCAGTCTGGATTTTTAGTGACCAAAGCTTTGTGTTATGACTGCCTAGTTACCTGTGTGGATAAAGCAAATGGCCTTGGCTGAGTAACCAGTGGAACACGGGGCACATCATGAAACCCAATAGCTGGCTGTGACTATCTCCTTAGTTTTTGTTCATAAAAGGGGCATCAAGGTTCACCCTCTCACCTTTTGATGGTATATTTAGGTCAAAAGAGAGGCTGCTGCCTTTGTGGTACCCTCATAGAGATAAACAGGAGATGCAAGTCTCTGATCTGTACTTTTTGTAAGCCTTAGGTTTAATGACGGAGAAAAAGTCCTTTGAATTAAAAAACTAAAATGTGTTACAGTGGAGCATTACCATAAACAGTGTTGTGTATGGTACAGTGGTTACTGCATATGAAAAAGCTGTTAAAGAAGAGTAGCCGAGCAAGTTATTGGCACAGTGGTGCTTATTTTTACGCTGCTCTTCACCATTGTTTTCAAGCTAGGAGCATTTGGCCTTTATTTCATGTAACTTGTGCATACCATAGTTCAAATGCTTTCATTGTGCTTTGCAACCAAGCACCATTTCATTTGATTTTATTAAAGACATGTCTGCAGATGTACTGTCACAAGAAAGAGCACAGTGCCCTCTAGTTATAGTTTACTGAAATAGAAAAATGTGCAAGTTGTGTAAACTTCAGGATGTTACTGTAACATCACAAAATTGTCTCCTTTTCTCTGTGTCAAAATATAATCAGAAGAAGAAAGCTGAGAGATTTTTATTTAAGCAAGGCTCTGTGTTTAGAGACATCTTGACAGTGACTGAACATTGCTGTGCAAAAGCATATCTCAGTGATGTTGTTTTTTTCTTTTACAAGTTAGAATTTGTAGTAACATAGCTAATAGACAAATCGCCTTCTAATAATCAAATTTAGGCCTTGACATACTTGGAAATGACTTAAAAGTAGCATCTGAAGCATACCTGATTAGATAACCCAGACTCATTGCACACTGAGCGCTGCCATTGATGATGTGAAGAATGGCAATCTGAATAAATCTCCAGCACAGGAGATGTGTGTGGACTCAGTGTGTCATGTATGAATCGCAGCAGGAGTTGGATACCTTGCTACTTTGGAAAGCTTTGGGGTTTTTTATAGTTTCACAGCAGTCTTGGGTTTCACTGGTTTTTACTCTTTGCCTTGTAAGGGCTAAGCTATTGTCTTTCACCCATGTGATCACACTCTGTTTAATTATTTGGCTCTTCATTTTTTCCTGCTGATGTGAAATAATTATAAAACAACTACCTGCTAATGTGCCTTACGTACTTGTCGTAAAAACAAATATTGACTTGGAAAGTAGTTCCTCTGGGAATACAGTAAAGTACTGTTGCACAAATCTGCGGTCAGTAGTAGCACCTTAATTATGCACTGGTATCTATGTAAAGCAGATACAATATTTCTAAGAGCACATAGATACTGTATAAATAAAAATCTGATTTTTCTAGAACAGGATTTCAGTAATAATGCTATAAATAACTAAATGTGAATTATTTTGTTGCTGTAAGCAGGACAACTATAAGAATATAATTATGCATAGAAATAACTATAGCTTTAATCATATGTGCATGATCCAACTTTGTTTAAAATTTTCAATAAGGATTGTGTGGAATGTTTTTATTTTTGTGTTAAAATCTTTGTAAGAAGGAGTTATTGTAGATGGAAAAATATCGGGTGTGTGACCTAAGAAGATATTCAAGAGCATTTTAATTGATCCCCTTTCTTCAGTGAAGTGGGAAGGTGATAAATAGTCTTCCCTGAAGCATAATTAATAAGTTAGGGTTCTGATGAAACTTCATTTAAACAAACAGTGTTTTGAAGCAGACTTTTGTGTGTTGCATATGCTTTCCCTAGTTACCTCAAGCTCTGACCATCTTACATCAGTTTATCACCAATTAAAGCAATTTATATGTTTTTAAAGGTCAGAAATAATGCCTCACAACATTTCCCTAAGGGATGAAGCATCTGGTCCTATGAGTGATTCTTAGGATGGTCACTGTGAAATGGAAGGATGAGAAGGATGCTTAGTAATTCTTGAACTGGGATTTTTTTTAACTTTTATTTTTCCAGAGCTAGTACTGACCTGAGTTCTGCAGAAAATACTCTAGTAACCTTTTATTTATCAATGGGGAACCTTTCCATGGTCAAAACAGCCATCCCCTTTTGGTTTTATTCTAAAAAATGTGTATTACAGGGACTGAGCCATGTATCACCTACTGCACAGTCAGATCTGTCAGAACGCGTGCATTTCAGTGAATGTGTTCACCTGAACCATAGACTGAAATCTGAAGTATTATTTTGGGATCCATAATATTTCTGATCCCCAGTTTTGATATGTCTGTTTCTCCTTTTGGAGCCAGATAAAAGGTCAGATGATTAAGTAACACATACAGTATATAGAAAAAATAATTGGCTTTTTTGTTCCATTGCCATTCATAGAAAGAGAAGAAGTCTTTATTAGTACTGTCTTCTGCTTTCTGGTAAACTAGCTGGAGCAATCATTGTAGTCTATAAGACCACTGCTTGCTTTCCTATGTCTATGTCCCTGAAATTTATCATGAAGTAGGGAGCATGTTCCTTTTCCATTTCCTGTGAATAAGGCCCTTCATTGTTTCTTCACTGAGGATCTTCTACTAGTTGTCAACATAGCATAAATTCAGCAAGGAGACCTGGCAGAAATACACACCAGTCCAACTACCATTATTGTGATTTAAACTGATGACTGAAGCATTGTAATGAGCACAGCTCTGCTGAATAGTTCTGCGACTGTAATGATCTCACCACACTAGCAAAAAAGAATCTGAGCTGATAAAATGAATGGAAACAAGACTGGTATCCTATCCTTGTAGCTGGATTTTGATTACTTTGTGGAAACATTGGGGGAGGTGATTATTGATGTCTTAAGGTGAGGGAAATGGAGAACACAGTTCAGATTCCACATGCAGAATGGGAACCCACATGGTCACTCCAGCATCAGTAAATCCTTTGTCAAGGCAATGGACCTGGTCTGCCTGGGATCTATACTGGGTGCTACTGCAATACAGTAATAAACATAGCTCCTTTCTGTATGTGTAGTACCTCACGCATAATGGAGCCTCTAAGCATGACGGTAACAGTCACAGTAACTCAAGAGTCTGGTCCTGCTGTGCTAAATCTTCCTGCATTGCATCTCTTCTTGCCAGCGATGTGGAATAACAATGAATTTGAGAGAATATAGTAAAATGCAGTACATTCTCTACCAGCCAATTCAACTTAATCTTGCTTGAACCTTGTTCCTTGAGAATAGAGGGGTACAGCTGTGGTACCAAGAGCCAACTTTCATGTCTTCATAGCACGGAAACCATCCTCTGATATATGACCAGGAATATTCTTCTGCAGCATTTCATACAACAACAGAATGCAAAATAAGTGAGATTTTTCTTAACAGCTGTTCAGAGCTAAAGGTGTTTTTTCTAGAGAAGTTGTTTCATTCTGCAGTAGAAGTAAGAATTACCGTGATCATGAGTTTCTTGATACTCACCTTTCTTTAGCATTGAAAAACTACACAAATTAGTCTTGACAGAGTTTCAAAGATGGGACTTAAGCCTAACTTTGCTTTTCTTCTCTTCAGAGGTTAAACATGCTGTGAAGATTCCTGTGTTGATTGGGTCTGGAGTGACTCTGGAGAATGTGAGGAGTTACTTGGATGCAAACGCTCTAATAATTGGTTCGTATTTCAAGAAAGAAGGTTATTGGGCAAATGGTGTTGATCCTGACAGAGTAAAGAAATTTATGGAACACATAAGTAAACTGAGAGGATGAGTTTGTCAGCAAACAGTATTTTTTTTGTGTGGGTATAAGTGCAGTATGATACATCGTACAGAATTAAAGCACAAATGTGTGCTTGAATGGCTAATAACATTAAATGAAAACACCCATCATCTCCGTAAATAGCTGGGAAACATGGTGACACTTTACAATAAACTGGTGCTCTGATGTTTGGTTTCTAGGCAGCACATTTCTGTGGCACTGAAAGCCATTGCCAGTGCAAAACCAACTCTCCGAAAGCTTGTGTAATATATTCTCTCCTATAAGTAAAATGCTTATGGAGTTTAAGAATTTGTAGTAAAAATTCATCAGAGGTGAGCTGTGTTTTGTTTTGCCTGTGAGTACAATAGGATGCCCTAAGTCTACAGCTAAGAGTATTGTAAATTGGACAAGTTAATTAGCCTTCCAGTTTCCCATCTGTAAAATGATGATAATAGTACCTACATCACACGGGGGTTGTAAGACATAATAAATGAATGAATGTACAGCACTTTCATCTCCTCAAATGAAGGGCTCTATTAAAGTTCAAGATCATTATTTTTTCATTAGAATTGTGCATTTATTACAAAAATGTAGTAATTGTACACCATACAAAAATTTAAGATAATTGGGAAATTGATTTACTTACAATACTTACTAGAGAATAAATGTAAATATTTAATTACATTTTACGTAGAGTTGGAATTTAGTCAAAATGTTTTTTGCAAAAATTGGAAATTTTAATAAACGTTTGTTGTTATTTTTCAGCAAACTCCTACAGCTTTGTACCTCTCCAGACTAGTATTAGTGATGTTAAAACTGCCAGGTTCCTTCCAATACACAAGGTGTAATTGTGATGGGAACCTTTCTACCAAAGCTGACAGGTAAACACAGATTTTAATTTTCCTGTAGAACATAGAGGAAAAATGACAGTCTCACTGTGTATGTTGTAAGAGATTCTCCTTGAATTTGATCTTTTAGCTCTAGGGAAGCTTAAAGTAACCTAAGGAATACCTGTTATGTCATGGCTGTATGAAGTGTGGGCATATGTTTTCATTTCTTGGGACTGGGAGCTGAATTCGTCTTCTGGGATCTTTCTCTTTCCTTGACATCGATGCATCAGGCTTCTGCTGATGCTAATGAAAGTTATATTGTAGATATCAAAGCAAGTATACAAACACATTTTTTAGTCAGCTGGCAGAGTGCCCACGCTTCTCTGAACAAAAGGTACAACCTCCTTCCAAAGGCAAAAAGATTTTCAAGAAATTTAGTTTCATTAACATAATGGTGATTCCAGAACATCACAGAATTAAGTCTTCTCGTGTTTCTTCTTTCTGGACTAGTCTCTCCCATGTGACTCCCATCAAAAGCAGTGAAATATCTTTGGTGTGCTGACCTCCTGGAAAAAAGATTCCCGAGACCCTGTGACAACCTTGACATTCTTCTGCTTTTCTCCCTTTTCCTCCTGAATACACTGACAAAGTTTCAATGCACAGAAATCCCTTCAGGTGCATGCTTAGTGCACCAGCACTACTTTTTCTGAAGTCCAGATTTACGCAGACATTTTACTCTGCCTGCGTTTGGACTTCATAAAAACCAACAGTTCTGTCCCAACCACTTGTCCCCAGTTTCTCTCGTGCCAGCAGGAGCATTCATGTGGCTTCAGAGGTATCAGGAAACTCATTCTAGCTGAGAGCTAACCCAGTCTTGTACTGGCCACACTTTGGAGAGCAAATGCAGATCATCTTCCTCACTCCTTGCATCTGCAGCTCTGGCTCCAAGCTGCTCATATAGGCAGTGCAGAATTATCTGAGGATCATAAAGATGCTTTCTGAATGTGTCTGCCACACACTCATACGCCCACAGCATATTTACCAGGTAAAGCATTGATCTGGTTGTCTTTAAGTTCTTAGCCTGAGTAATGAGTGCTCTCTTATGTCCTCTTTATTGTGAAAAACGCCACATTAAATAAAAAGAATGAATTTAGATATCAGTAATATCAGTGTGCTTAAATCAGTACATATTTTTCACCTTTGTGTATTTAGGACTGTTTTCAGGCCTTTCACAAGTTGCATGTATTTACATGTGTCATTGTACAGAAGATTTAATGATGGTTGTCCCAGTAGATACTTTCCAATACAATTGTTTCCAACTTTAAAAGTTATTTTTAGTAAAGCTCTAAGCTAGAAAGGCTGACATGTAAGCGATGAGCACTAGCCAGTGCTCTAGTGCCATAAGAAGAGTAAACATCGAGTAGTCAGCTGAAAACTACAACTGATACACTGATAAGGATTCTTCAGCGATGATAATTATTTTTGAAGAAGCTAATTACAGTTGCCAAAAGCCACATGGATCACTGAGTGTGAAAATATAATGTTACCAACGTGTTTGTTGACGTGGTTTCTACTCATTCACATCCTGAAAACTCAGAAGTGACTGAACTTGGATGGGCTTTCATTGAATATAAGGGGTGGTAAGTGATGCTGTATGCAAGGTCAAAATGAAGTCATGTCAGATGCAGTAGTCTTTGTAAGTCAAAAACCCTAATGAGTTGGGGTAATACTCGTAACATGCAACGAATACTGTAGACAGCACTTTCACTGCCAGGATTTCATCTAACACACCACTGTGTAACACTTATGGAAGGAAGAGGCCATAATTGGGGTCTGTATTGTTACATATGAATGGTTAAGTGCAGAATTCAGGGAACAGAAGTAAAGGAAAGCTGATTTTAAAGCCTGGAAATGTGACTGATCGCCAACTCTTTATCATTCTTTGTGCCGAAAGTATTTGTCTAGCAGCATTAAGCATCTGCTTGCTTGTTTCACACAGATGCTGTAAGTAGAATTTGACCTTTTGTTCAGAAAGTGTTTGAATATTTAATGTAAAAATATTAAGTTATCAGAAAGGCTGTGTCTTTTGGGAAAAGTGTTCAATTTTTATACAGCCCAAGTTGTTAAAGTACTTTGGAGCATGAACAACTTCAGAGCAGAACAAAGCAGGCAGTGCTAATGTGTAGAAACTCCAGAAGTAAATAACAGCTGTTCAAGAAGACTTCTATTAAATATGTATTAATTAATTTGAAGTGCATCACTTAAATATGTGAAGAGATTATCTTGTGTTAATTTACATTAAAACACACAGCACTTGTTAGCCTCATTACAGTATCCTAAGTATATCCTAAGCGATCACCTCATCCTACATTGAGCATTTTGTTGGGTGTTGATTGCTTTCAATTTGCCCTTTTAAAATGTCAGATAGTGGCCTCCCTTTCCTGCTGGATCTCTTCTTTCTCTCAGGTTTTGCTCTTGCAGAGTTCCTGTACTTACTGGTGTCCGTTCTGTGCTGAACAAGAAAATCTTAACAATGGATTGTGAAAATATAAAAATAATTGCCCACCCAAACGTCACGTGTGGTTCTTGCTGTTAACTTTTGAACCAGCAGAGAGAATGTAAGTGTCAGTTTGTGTAGGAAAATGACTTTACGTGAAGATTCAGTATCACCTTTAGTACAGGAAAGATACCTAGTACAATGAGGATCTCTTTAGTGAAATTACAGGTAAATAAAATAGACTTTGTGGTCTAAATCAATGTGTAAATCTTAATAATCCCTCATTCCATTCATAAAACTTAAGTATTTTTATCTGGACCTGATAAGACAAATGTTTTTCATATATATTTGGTGCTGAAAATATGTCAGCTTGTAAGATTTATGGATGATTTTCTTCCCTGTGTCATTTACGCAGCTGATCCAGCCACTAGGCTGTTCTTTTATCCTATTATTTTGACTCTGCAGACTCCCTGATTACAGATTGGATACCAGTTTTTGTTTACTGCACCTATTCCAACAAACCCATTACTGGGGGAAAACTGAGGAATAAAAGGACTTGCAGGCAGGTCCTGGCAGAGCAGGAAGGGGGAAGGAAACCAGATTATTTGGCTTTAGTAAAATCTCGAAGTCCATGACAAATTGCTATGTTGCACAATTCTCTTGAGAGGTGAATGGGGACATTTGTGGTTTCTGGTTGTTTGCAGCCTCTTCAGTTAAGACTTTGAGAGCTCACACAACCTAGGTTATGTTTCCAAGATCATGTCTGGTATGTGTGCTAAGGGAGACATTTTTTCCTAAATGAAAGCTGAAGTTTTGCTGGATAATCATAGAAATAAGGGGTGATACCTGTAGCAAAATCCATGCTTGGAATTCACAGCTCCTTGGTTTAAGAGCAGATTTAGATCTATGTATCTTCAAAAAGAAACCATTAAAGGTTTGTATTATGAAATACTCTCTTACTTCCCCCACCTTGGCCCTAACATCCAGTCAGGGTTTGCTGTGTGAGGACCTTAGAAATTGAGTTTAGGAACAGAACTGTCTGGCTTTTTTCTTGCAGCCCTTATTTATGCGACCTAAATGATATGTTGTTCAGGGTGGAGAATTGGGCTGAAATACTTTTTGTGGGTTCACGTGCCATGGTGTGTAGTAGAACTGACCCTCCCCTCCACTCTACGGTCCCTGCTGCAGAAGTATCATCAGAACTTAAAATCCTTCAGAGGGAGACAGAGCTGGATTCCTGTGTTAGAGGAGTCAGGGAAAGCTACCCAGTTAGCTTCTTGCTTTTATAAGAACCAGGGCTTGTACTGGGGCTTGCAAGAAATTGTTCATGTTGAGGCATTACGGAACTTGTCTCCATTTTTTTTTTTTTCCCTTACTCTTAACTGTTGTTTGACTCTTAGTGACAAGGATTATTTGATCCTTTGAACTCTTGTTTTAGGGATAAAAAGCCTATTTCCCTTAGGATGTCTATTAAAGACCTGTGTTGGCACTAATACCTTTCACTTCATGGTTCTCATATGGTGACTGGTTAGGAATCTTCTATTGAAAAGTCCATACTTGGTCAGTATGAAGTTGAAAACGTTGCATAGTTTCCCAACTGCATTCATATTCTTGACTTCAGCTGTCAAAAAGACTGTGACACTCGCTCACTCAGGTCCAGACAGACCTATTAAATGCTTTCCTTGGTTTATTCTTTAGCTGGCAAAGTTACTACTTGCCTATAGGCTATCTCAGACTGATGCCTTTGGGGCACTGACGTAATCTGGCCTTCATAGATGAACCCCTTTTTCCCCTGTGCTTTGTTCAGAGAGAGAACCATCGCTCCTTTGTCAGCCTCAGTAGGTCTGAAGCAAATAAAGGAAACAGAGGCAGCAGCTGAACTAAAAGTAAGGCCAGATGGTTTCTAGTGAAATGTTGAGAGTAATAGATGCTTTTTCACCTGAATCTTTAAATGCACAGATAATTTTAGGGAGAAAAAAGTCTTTCTGCACTGCAAATAGGAAAGCCTTTCACATGAGGCAAAAGGGTTGCAACTCACAACAAGCTTTAGAAGTAGTAAAGGCAAGGAGAGTCTAAGATTTTTCTTGTTAAACACTTAAGGATAGGAAAAGATGTGTGAGGGTAATTATCTTGATTAAAAATCTGTTGATTTTATTAATAGGTAGGCTTTTTCAAGATGTCAAAAAGGGATTTTGCTGATTTGAGCTGCAACTACGACACTATGTTTAACTTCCCTCTTTCCTGTCACCATCAGATTTTCATTGTTTCACAAAGTAAATTCAGTGTCAGACAGCAAACATTAGTGTTTCATAATTTCTTTTTCCAGAGGACATCACTCTCCTTGAAATGAGTGGGTCAGAGATGCTGTTTGGTTGCATGGATTGCTGGGTTATTGGGTGTTTTGTATGTTAAAATGCAACTCCTGTCCTACTACCTGTGCAAAGGGAGATAGAATATCCAGTGAAGGGGGTGGGAGCTGATGAATCACTGGGTATTTAGGACCTTTTTATTAATTAGTGAAAAACATTATGCATAAGTTGTAAGTTAAGTGTACATTTAAATATCTAAATTTGTCAAGTCTGATATGAAATTAAGTGTTCAGGATAGTAGTTAAACTCAGAATTGTTTGACTTTGTGCTGCAGTCACTGTATTAGCTGTGCCATGTCATACTGCTATCAGAATGAGGTCACAAAACAGAGGATATTGAAATCATGTTTCATACCGATGTAGGAGGAATCCCAAATTCAACAGTAAACAAGGATGAAAAGGAAGGCATCACAGTCAGGGCAAGAAAAGATGCTCAAGTTTCCTGCAGTTCCTGCCTCATTGTTTATTCCAGCTTCCTGCTTTTTCAGTTTGCCTCTCAAGCCTTTCTTGTGCATATACATAGATTATAGTATGCAGAAGACTAAGAATAAGCTGAAGGCAGAAACTGACTTAATGAAGACATTCTTGTGATAGAGAAAAGATTTTGTTGTCCACAGATGTGCAAAGAAAAATAGAAAAGCAGCTGCCCTTAGAAATAGAGTAAAAGTAGAGATGAACATTACGTCATGATGCTCAAGTCAAAATCTGATGTGTTAAAGTCTTTGGGAGGATCTGTACTGTTGTAAAGGGATATAACTAAGAGGAGAAATGATGAGCTTCTGCTGGAAAAATACTGCAAGACTTATGTCTTAGATACTGTTCTGAATAGTGTTGACTTTTTATCAACTTTCAGCCGGAGAATAAGGATAAAAGGAAATAGCTTTCAACCATTCTGTTATGGATAACAATATTAATGATCAGTTTTCTGTCAAAACCTTCTGTTCCCTTAAGGCCAAACTATAGAGGTGTAGTCGTGCGTTGTCATCTTGCAGAGGAAGATTCTGAAGAGCAAAGGTCAGCATCTCATTAGTTTCCATCTCCCCTCTGCAGATAGTTAGTTTGTCTTTTCTGAAGGCCTTTGTGGGCAGAGGCAGCATGAAGGTGATGGAAGAAATTTGTGGCAAGTGGGTGGGTAGGTGAGATAAAGTGGAGCTGAGATACAGCAATCGAGCGAATGCTTCCTGGGTCACTTGGCCTGCAGAATTAAGAAACTAGGGACGTAGTTGGTCAGTAACGAGTTATTAAATTTACAGAATATCTACACTACACCCATGAGATGGTGAGCACTGGAGTTTGGGTAAACTGGAATGGCTTATTTTACTCCTTGCACTATCTGTTTAAAGTATGAACTGAAGCATTCATGAGAGTAAATGCAGTTGGTGGTATTTGGGCTGTGGAAATTACAGTTTGTAATACTTTTCTAATAGTAATTTGAGAGCTTGAAGAATTATAGGACTAATATTTCAGTTGGGCACTGAAAACCTTCAAGTTTCAGGAAAGAATTTTTTTTACACAGCCTTGATCAAATAGCCAGAAACATTATAGGATTCCTCTGAAGCGCTAGCCATGGCTGTAGCAACATACCCAGTGAAATAGATCAGTGGTCCAATCTGCTTTGACAACTCCTATGTAACTAAAAATAGGAGAAATAGAAGAGAAAATTTGTAGGGCTGGTAGTGGCTTATATTTTTCAATAATTTATCAAGATTGGAGAGCACAGATTTCCTTTGGGAAATATTAGTTCTTAGGTTTACAAAGTGCCTCAGTTGTAAATACCCATAAAAATGACAATTTGGTAGGTCGTATTTATTCTTAAGCAGGTCAAAGGACATTAGCGTATTCCTACTATATAAATCTGTCAAGTACAGAATTTCTTTATGCTCCCAAATCACAAAAGCGCCTCTTACAGTCAAGGAGAAAATGTTGCATTAGTGCCAATCAAGGACAACAAGCAAGCATATCGATCTCTACCCAATAACTTTTGCCCTGCTCACTAAGTTTTTATCACTGAAACTGGACACATCAAGGGATTGGATATAATATATACATATAGTGCTGATTTATTACAAGAGCAGAAATACAGTCTGGCCTTACTTCTAGCTCAATATTTTAACACTTCTTCCTTGCATGGAAGCTTGCAATGACTTTTTCTGCAGACAAAGTGTATAACTTTCAGATATCTCTGGGTGTGCACAAATCTTCAGTTCACATGGATGCATTGACTGTTATATGTGTACATGCATCTTGCATTTGCTGGTCTTAGTCTTCAGTCTTGATGTTGAGAGTTTATGTATGTGGAAGTTGGTAGCAGGGTTGCCATTGGTTTCAGAGAGGCGTAACTAAAGATAAGCTTGAGGGGACTGGAGAGCATATAGGCACAAAAAATCTGGATGCTGCTTGCTGACCCTGGTCTGAAGATGTGTTGGCTTTCATCTCATCTGTGGAGCTGTGTACGTAAAGACATACATAAAAGGCTGTTTACTAGTGACAAATACGGGAATGCTGCAGAGGGCTAGCACTGTCTTTGTGGGTCTTTCTGTGTTCTCTCTCTTGTTGGTAAAACTTCATGTTTTTTTGGTAGTGTTTTTATTGATCATTGCAGAGGATCTGGCCTGCTCCACAAATACATCATCTTTGAACTTTCTGTATACAGGATGGTAGAGGTATGATCAATGAATTACTTCTCAGAAGGCAAGTGCATCTTCAAAACTGAAGTAGAAAATCTTCATCACAGAATTACAGAACAGTGGAGGTTGGAAGCAGCAGCATCTAGTCCAACCCCCCAGCTCAAATCAGGATGTCCTGGTTTCGGCAAGGATAGAGTTAATTTTCTTTCTAGTAGCAGGTATAGTATTGTGTTCTGGATTTAGGATGAGAATAATGTTGATAACACACTGATGTTTCGGTTGTTGCTGAGCAATGTTTACACTAAGTCAAGGACTTTTCAGATTCTCATACTGCCCTGCCAGCGAGGAGGCTGGAGGTGCACAAGAAGCTGCTAGGCCAGGCCAACTGACCCGATGACGTAATGCTCAGTATATAACTTGGGGGAAGCTGACTGGGGGCTGGACTGTGGCTCAGGAGCTAGCTGGGCATTGGTGGTCTGCAGGTGGTGAGCAATTGTGCTGCACATCGCTTGTTTTGTATATTCTTTCATTATTATTTTGTGTCCTATTAAACTGTTTATCTCAGCCCATGAGTTTTACCTTTTTTNTTTTTTTTCCCCAATTCTCTCTCCCATCCCTCTGGGGAAGGTGAGAGAGAACAGCTGTGTGGTTGTTTTAGCTGCCTGACGGGTCAAGCCACAGCACAGGGTCAACTAGAACAGGTTGCTCAAGATCTTGTCCAGACAGGTTTTGAACATCTGCGAGGATGGAGTTTCCAAAACCTCTTTGGGTAACCTGTTGTGGTATTTCAGTGTTCAAAGATAAGCCACTGAGTTAAAAATGCAGGCTGTGTACATCACCAGGAGCAGATATCTGTTAATTTTGTTGTGATAAATCTATGAAATGAGTATCCTAGAGAGCAGCCAGCTCTCTGTTATTGTGTAATTATAAGTCCTGCTGGCTTTTTTACCTATCTGGGCAAAAGAGTTTTGATTGCTCTGTGGCTTCTTAAGAGCTGGGCAACCCTTCCATAGAATAAACGGATGCAGAAGTAGCTGATAGATGTGCTGTTCATGTTCATAATGATGTGGAGGGAGCTGGAAAGGCCATATCCCACTCTGCATTATCTCCTGATGGAGCAGGCAGAGGGACATATGTTGAATTTCTCCAGATGTGTCCTTCCCCAGACAGACGTTTTATTGAGAGGTTTTATATTCAAGGATTCTATATGTCTGTCAAGATTTCCAGATGTCTAGTAATCCCAGCCTTTTTTGGGCATGTGAGCAAATCCTTTCTACTATGCATGTATAGCAAATGTGACACTGGAAATGCCCACTGCATGTGTTGTGCACACTCGCAGTAAATCTGATGTGGCTGGGGCTCTTGTGCATGTGCCCTCCTGTGGATTTTCATGAGCAAAACAAATCGGATGTGTCCCAAACATTTTGGATTTACTGTGCATGTTCAGCCCATCTGTGCAACACATGTACCACAGGTCTGATGATGCTTTAAGGGTGGGACACAATGCATACACTACGCAGCTCCTGGTGATGCATTTCAGTATAGGAAGAGTTCAGAACAGGATCATGGCACACTCAGAAGTCATGCTTTTCACTAGGAACCTCTAGGAATAATTCTGCCATAGAAAGAAGCTTATTTTTGGTTCTTCAGTCTTCTGACTTGTCACAGATAATTGTTCAGTAAACCTTATTCTGCCTTCAGTGTGACTTCCTATTGCACAGATTTCAGAAGGATCTGGGAAGGCAGCAGGTTTTGATTTTTGGGGGTGTATGTGTCTTGACTGGAACATATTTTCTTCACCAATGTGAATTCCAGCCAGCGGAGGAGAGAAAAAGAGTGAACAACTTGGAGTTGAGAGGAAAACATGACCAAGAGTACACATTATCTACTTCCAGATATTTGTTATCTAGTGCCAGATGGAAATGTTGAGCTTTGCCAGCTGCCTTCAAATCATATCTTAGAATCAGGCTCAGAATGAGCAAGTTACAACTACTTCCATGCAATTCTCACCTTTCCAGGTAAATACAGAAAGCTGTAGTTGCCAGAGCAGTGATGAATCATGACTTCCTTCCACCCAAAGAGCCTTGGGCTTTTCCCCCTCCAAACATTTAACTTACTTGCAGAGCTGACAGAAAAGCTGTAGATTTTTTCCAAATATCCATTTGCCTTTCCATTTATCTACTTTGATCTAAAATGTAGAACCTGATGGATGCCCTAGGTAAATCAAACATTTTCAGTCTGCCAAAACGGTTTTGCAAATGCTTATTTCATGCCATTACCATTTTTCTGTTTCTAGCAGTAAATCAAAAAGTATCACCCATTCATCCACTTTAAAAGTAATGCCTTTCCTTTGCATAATTACACATACCCAGTGGAGATCTGTATGCACAGTAAATCTATTCCTTTAAAAGGTTTCGCCTTAAGTACCACAGTGACATAAATTGGTGTAGTGCAAATTTATTTATTTAAAAGGTTTATTCTTTTAACTGATGGGATAACTGTTATACTGCCATTGTTTGATTTGGGTGGGGAGGGCTTTTATTACTGTATCAGATTTAATTCTGTAGCAGATGTTTATGTAGAAAGTTCTCACTCCTTACAGGACTTGTAGCAATTGATATGTATGTGTAATCTATTCTCATTACAGGTTTATTCTTAACTGGTGTTCAGGGGGTCTTCACTATCTCCAGCAGATCCTTGAGAATTAAATAGTTTAATGAATGTAATGAGCAAACTTGAAAGAAGTACACGTAGAAAAGTATATGTATTTGGACATTACCTCTCCAAATTTGCAAATAACAAGTACAGTATTAAAAGTGAATGAGAAGTTGCCAAAAATACGTATCTTCCAGTAATAAGTGCTCCAGACAGTATTTTGGCAAAGTAAAGATTAAAAAATGGATCTCTTCATTATTCTCATGTAAACTTGCTCATCGTTATAACTCATGCCTGTAGCTCTTAGGGGTGTCAAACCTAAAGCAGAGAAGCCCAGCTGGTGGAAGCCTGGGAGTGAAATGATGATTTTTTTTTTTTTTTTAGCAGATCCAAGTTTATTTTTAGGCTTTATAGAATTATTTTTCATTTCCCTGTGAGTGAAATTGTAGGAAGTATCTTGGGGGGGGGCCAAAACCAAACAAACAAAAACTTCACCAGAACAGCAAAAAGTAGCAAAACACTGGAACCCTAACTACAGCTTAGTGTGCAAACCCATCCCAATTGCCTTTGAAATTGTGACTACAGTATAATCCTGAAAATATTTACCTCCACGTTCAGTTTTATGCATGTGAGAATTCTTGAGACATGCATGGAGTCTGAGGATACACTAGATTGCAGGTTAGGTTATGACGTGAGTGATGTCATGGAGAACTGAACAAGATTTCTAGTGTGAATGTATTTTCTGTGGATACATTTTCCATGGTACTGGATGTGAAAGTGAAACTCAAGGTGGCTGTATTTCGTTAGGTCATGCAATAAAAATGTGTAAAACATTTTGGGGAGAGGGTGGTTCACAGTAAAGTTTAGTGTCTTGAATGTCATTTGGTTAATGACGACAACTTCATTAACACAATCCAAATATTCAACCCTATAATTTCACACTATATATTTCACAATGTTATCTTTTTTGTTGGCATTGCAGAACTGTAAACACTCTTTCCTACTGCTGCAAAGGAGAAACTGCTTTAGTATCCAAAGCAAACCTGGGAAAACGCCATGGGCCTGGGAGGAGAAGATGCATATGATCATTACAGGTCTAGCAAGGGCTGTATACTGGAGGGAGGAAGTTGATTACATGCAGCTCCATATCCCATGTCCATTAAGGTCACTCTTGTGATTTTTAGGTCAATTCTAGCCATTGCATTTCAGACTGATACTCGCCTGTGACAGTAAATAGCAGTCTTTCTTTAGTATTTAGGTTGGTGTGTAAAGATATACAGTATAGTGCAACCATTTCAGCCAACCTGAGTAACATTGACAGAGATGTATGCCCTGGGTGGGAAGAAAAAGTACTCTTAGCTGGTTTGTAATAGTTCGTGATAATTTTAAGGGCAGGACTGTGTGATGTAGTTGCCTGTGACAGTGACTGGATTAGTAAGTGACAAACATGCCTCTCTGAATCCCGTGTCCTAGAATGTGCTCATGGGAGCTGCTCACTGGGAGTGCTGGAGACTGCACCCTCCTCCACTGAAACAGCTTCCCCTCTGTTCTGCAGTTGGGAACCAGTGGAGCCACCTTAAAGGGTGAGAGAGTACCTCAGCTCCCAAACTGGCTCAATCTTTGTCTTCCCATGCTGTTTGCATCGATGCTAATCAATGTTAATTATGGTAGTGGGGCTTGTGATGTACTCATTATAAGAGCCATCCTATTTTTCTGTGCTTGTACAATCTGTAACACAATAGAGCCCTGATTGGGGTTCCCTAGATGCTACAAATAGTAATACAAATTATTATAATAATGAATATGTGGTTGATGGTGTAAGGCTACCAAACTCAGTTCATACAGCCTGCTGAAGCATCACTTGATAATTCTGTTTGCTCTTACCACTATGCCATACTGGATATGTCTTGACAGTTGGGGCCTCAGCCCAGTAAACCATTTAAGCTTTTGTTAATGTTTAAATAGGTGCTTGGTTTTAAATTTGCATTTGAGTCTGTGGTTGTTAGTGTAAATATATGCTTAAAGTTAAGGGTGTGCCTAAACTCTTCTGATTCAGCATCCTTGCTGAATCACCATCCTTGCTGGGTTCGTTATCCCACCACCACACCGTGACTATACTGGGAGTTGGTGGGCACTGAAGGACAGTGTGCCAGGATGTATGTTTCTTTCCTAGGCTGAAGGTTATAGGTGCAAGAGTGGGAAGATGCATTTTCCCAAGAGCTGAGCAGCTGGTTGGGTGCAGGTTGTAGCAAGGGTTCCACCTCCTGCAGTGGCTGGAAGTGGGTGGAAGCCCAGAGCTGGGAGCTGATGCTTTCGTTCCCGCAGAGGCTGCGATCCCCTTCCCAGTCTTACTCCATGCTGGGCACCCTTGTACAAAGAGCTGATGCCTGACAGGTGCATCTCCTGTGATGAATTTGGTTCAGTTCTACTGTTATTCTCACTTGGAATTTCAGCACCATTGTTTACATGCATTAATTGGTATAAATCATTACTATTCAGCCCCTGACTCTGCATCCCCAGGCCTTACCATTGTGAGTTCCAGTGACTTAAATAGTTTCATAATATTTTTTTTTAAAGAAAGTTTTCCACAGTGTCCCTTATTGCTTGTTACCAATGTGTTAATGGATATTGGTTCTAGTCCCATTTTTTCAATTCCCACCAGACTGCATGCCTGAATTGTAGTTATCTATGTGCAGTTTAGGTGTGTGATTATCTGCCTGACTCTAGTTAGTTCTGTTGTGTAGCACACCGTTTACTGAGCCTGTGTAACAAAAACGTTTTAAGTGATTATCCTGTTACCTTTCTTGAGTGTGTATGTTGTTTTAAAAGGAATTTGAGTCAGTGTTGAGTTGCTTCTATTAAAATATTTAGTATAGCAGCTAGATTTTTCCCGGTTAACGGTGCTTTACTGAAATTTCATGATCTACAGCACACCCTAGTGATACCTGCAAATCATGAAGTTAGACCCAGTCAATTTTAATTCCTCTGTGGTGAAGCAAAACTTTGGACTCCACTAAGCAAAGTCCAGAGAAAGTAAATGCCTTTGTATCCAAGATGGGATCAGGCTGAATCCCTTATAAAACAAAAACAGCCTTAGAAATTGAGACTGCAGGATATTCGTCTGTGAAAAGAACATCTGTATAATTTCATCTGGTTTGCGTTTTACAACAGACCATGAGGAAAAGCAGCCCAGAGTTGTGTGAGGAGAGAAGAGAATGTTTGTTGGGTTCCCATTTAGACTGGAGGGGCAACCAGATGTAAATAAAGCATTGTGGAGAAAACCTGCAGGCAGTCTTCACAGGTCAGAAGCCTGAATGATACTTTACTGTCTTATGGCCAGAACATTAAAATTTACGTTACATATTCAATTCCTCCTTTTGCAGATGGTTGGGTCACTTGGTTTTTCAGGTGATGGTACCTATATTTAGTTTTCAGTGGCCAGCAGGCCCCATGTGAACATGGGGCAGAGGGATGGGTTACTACCTAACTTTTTAGGCTACCTTGTACTCACCTTTTTCAGGATTTCAATCATTTGATGTCTTTATAATTGTCTGCACAGAATAGCAAGGGTTATGAATTTGATGCTGTTAACCCCCTGATGGGGTGAGAGGAGAAAGCAGGTTTGAGAAGGACTCTGAGACAGAAGTGTAATTAAATAGTCAAGAGGGAAGGCAAATATTTCAGAGGTGAAATAAAGTTGGTGATGTGTGGGTAACCCTGAATGGAAATGAAAACAATATGAGCATCAGAGAAGAGTGTAGGCGTTGTAAGTTATGGTGGCTGAGGTTAACATCAGTGAAACACGAGTTAAGTGTCCCAGCCTCCCAGCGTGTGAAAGCTGTACTGAGTATCCACTGCGGATGCTGTTGAGCACTCGGGCAGCTTGTGGAAGCTCAGTGTTCCTGTACGGTTGTTCGCTGTGTGTGCTTAAGCTGCAAAGAACTAAGCGATCCCAGAAAGCGCAGGTTTGGCCGGCAGATCAGCAGTGCTGAGGCTGTTGTTATTTTCATGAAAGGCCATGAAACCCAGAGAAGTGCAAGGCAGCCTGTACCAGTACCCTTGACTAGCTTTCAGCTCCAGCTTGGCTCAACGGGAAGATCTGAGCCTGTATTTCTGTACGTGTACAGAGCATTACTTGGCCCTGTAAAGCTAACGATGGGCTTCTGCTTTCTGGCTGACTCACGCATGAAAAATCTGTAATATTTCGGGGAGAGACAAGTTTCTTCTCAGTCATCTGCATTTCACTCTTGTCAGGTAATCCAAACAACAATGGAAATGAGCATTTTGGTTTATGTAAATAAAACCAAAAAGTTTGCAATAATTTATGGTATTTATTTAAATGACATGCAAATTACTTTGTGGAACTTGGGGGAAAGCAGCACAACTGAAACAGCACAATTGTTTCCAAGAACATTCATTTCAAATCCACATACAATATTTCATTCATGCTTAATTATTTCCCCAATGCTAGTCTAAGCATTACTAGTTTCCTTTGTCTTTTTGCTTTTGCATGCAGTGTGATTAGCAAAACTGCTTGTGCTCTACCAACTCCTGCACATATGGGGTTTAGCCTCATTGTTCAAGGGGTGGAGCAACAAGCAATATGAACACTCATGCTGCCAAATTTGGCACACGTGAGCCCTCCAAAGTATACAGATATCACCCGTTTCATTTAAATCCCTGTCCATATTTTGCATTGCTACCATAATGGCAACTCCATTGTCTGGGTTTATTATTTGAAGCAGCTTTTCTCCCATTGTTTGTGCACTGTAATCCTTGAGGTTTCTGTAGTCATCATGAGCAGCTTACTTGAAAGAAATCACTTAGCTCTCACAGATCACTCTCTCTGAACCTGCTGGCAAAGGAACAGCCCATGACTAAAGCATGAGACCTGTGATCTTTCTGAAGAAAATCTCTTCAGTAGAGTTTATAATTTGTTGCTTTCATGGGGCTCTGTTCTCAGGGTTGGACTCAGTGTTATCTTTCGTCCCCCATGGATTTTTCTATGAGGCATGATGGGAATGTAGGCTGCAAAAAAGAGTAATAATGCTGGCTGTGGATGTGTACCTTAACAACATTTTACACACGTTTCAAATACTAGCAAAGGGAGACATCTACTGTTTGACAGAAATTAAGGACAGTTGTTTATTCTAATTGCAGCAAAATCTTAGCCTTTTATTCTTCCCTGGTATAGAGATTGGCACGTCCTGCTGTGCGTCTTTTCAACAGACTTTTAAGAACTTAATGCTTGTCTACTTAGGGCAGCATGAAAGATCCCCTGGAACTTACATAGAGAAGGGGCTGCCCAGTTCTTTCCTTTTCTAGCATTCAGTCATCTGCTTGGTCAGTGCCCTCTACTCCAGTGGCACTTGTCTCTCATGATTGTGAATATGCATGTTGTTGTAGGTAAAGCCGTTTGGTACTAGCTGTTCTTCATAAATTATGCCAGTTACTGGTTTGAATGCACATTGTTTTACTCCTGAGACAATTGTTTATGGCATTTTTAAGGCAGTGGTTCCCAAATTGAGGTCTGCAGAAAGCCAGCAAAGCCTCTTTGCAAACTCCAGTTCTTTTTGTTTCCAAAGTCTAGATCATGTTATAGGACAGCTAAATATGGCATAAACACTGCCCTGCTCTTCTTGTAGCTTAGCAATAGCAATTTAGATCACCCTGTTGCAGCCAGATAGGCATTATGTGATCCTAAATTGTGACACGCCTGTGATTGCAAGTGAAGCAGAGAGGTGGTCCTGGAGGCAGTATCAAAATATAACACACGAAACTGTAAATCTGAAAATCCCATTGTAACACATTTGGGAATTTGCAGTGACTTCTGGAGGCTTTGAATCTGGTCCATGATTGCAGAGAGTGATTCAAACTCACCTTTCCATCTTCTTGCCTCCAACTTTCCACAAGAAGAAAATCAGCGATGCAATCTGTACAAGCTGGCCTCTTCCCTTCCACCCTACTACCTAGCTAACTGTGAGCTCCTCTCTTGCCTGCCATGTTATCAGAACTCAGACCCAGGAAGGCTGGAGAGAATTGGTATGTGTTCCCAGAAGAACAGGAAACTTTGTCTAACAGCTTTGTAAAATTTGGGCTCTCATTCAGCACCCATGAAGTTGGTGCAAGGTTGGAAGTGAAGTCAGGACCCTTGATGCTGATGGGACTTAAGTCAGCTACTTTGGGCTTCCTCTTTGTGTCTCCAAAGTACTGTGTGTTTGGGACCAGAATTATACGTAGGTGAACACTTACTATTCTCAGACTCTACAAGCACCAGGTTATGGTATGGATTCTCACACCACTGAATAGTATCAGCATGGAATATTGCTGTGGTTATTCCAGATACCTTCAAATGTCATCCTTCCATCCTTGATACTGGAATGCTTTGTTCCTTACCTGAATTTACCATACACATATTGGATCTGATTTTGAACTTTGTCCACTTTATGCCCTTTAATTACAGGCTGGAAAAAAGCTCAGATGCACTTTTCTTATATATTCTTCAACAGAGTGATATTCTTCAACAACAGAGATATATTCTTCAAGAGAGTAATGAGTGGAGGAAGTCATTGTAGAGGGGATTGTCTTTTTTAGCTCTGCTCTGGAAGCCTTGCAGGTATTTTGTGTAGCTATTTTTAAACCAGGATTTTCTTTCATTTCAGTGTTCATACATGCTATAAAATATAAACATGTAAGCTAATTTCAGGACACTGACTTTTACTTCCAGATTTGCTGTAGCTTTTTCTGAAAAGGTCACAAAATGGCTACACTGCACTAGTAACCACAATTACTGAATTAGGCTGCTGAGGAAGAAGAAAACCAGCATAAATGACTACTGTAATAAGAGTCTAAAAGAGCAGAAGAGAGGTATACCATTTGCAGTTAAGGATATGCCTTAAATATCTTTAACAGCTCGCTTGGATAGTGCTAGTTAGCAAAGTGAGCTTTATTCCAAAGCACCAGCCTATATTTTTGGATCATCTTTCAAGACTGAGATGATATAAGACAATTAATAGTGTTTTGTGACCTTCTGCACCAGTAGTCCATCTTTTTGGCATTGAAACTGATTTTGTCCAACTTGTCATTTTATCACCTGAGAGTGTGCAGGGAGACCAAAGCAGCACCTTTTACAGCAGTGGTGGAATGATTTAGTTCAGTCACGCTGTTCTTCAAATTCAAACTGTTTCTTACAAGCTGATGAGGCAAACCTCTTCTTAGCTTAATGTCACATAAGGTACATTGAAAGGCTGTGAAGAGACAGATGTTCTATATCTTCACTTCATATGCAAAAACCTGTTATATCCTTTATTTGCATTCAATTAGAAGTCAGACCCTGATGAATATCTAATGTAGGAAATGGGGAAAAGATTTGCCATCAAACATATGCTTTGCTTGTAGTAGATCTCTGTAACTTGCTATTGTGTCTTCCTGTGGCAATTTGGTCATTTTTACTATATTATTTACACCTGCATGCACAGAGGTGAAGAGTGTTAATAGATGAAAATTGGAGTTAGGTTCCTGGTTTTAGAAATGTTGCCTTTTCTCATTGTACAGAGCTCTGGAGAAAATGCCGTTCCTTTTAAACAGCCATTCTGCAGTTGCAAAACTTCCCTTACTAAGTGGCTCTGTTTAAGGATTTAAATGCTATAGCATTACGTTTATATTCATTTTCTCTTTCTATATAGGTTGTGCCTTGTTTGATCTTGTGAAGCTCACCATTTTCTTGGTAATCTGGAGTATATCATCAGGAACTCAGAAGTTCTAAAACTGTATTGTCATCAAGAAGGGAAGGTTCAAATTATCAATGCACTATGAAGCAGCAGTGGCAGAGTCTTTGAGAACAGATGCTGTTATTCCTGTGACTGTGTGAGAGCATCCATACTGGGTTTTATAGTATCCAGGGAGAGATGTCGGTTGTGCAGAGCCCTAGATGTTAGGGATAAGCAAAGCAGCTTTTCTTCACTTTAGCATAGGGTTGCCCAGACTTCTGGGGGAACTGATAAAAGTCTCTTACCCTCCTAAACTTGGCTATGATTAGAAGCCTGCTTTGTTAATCTCCCATCCCCTTTCATCTCTGTGGACCACTCCCATTGCACGTTCTGGGGAACACATGACATTTTTTCCTTTTTCCTCTTTTCTTCTTGCTGTGATGTAACACTGTAAATTAAACCATCCTCATCCATATCCAAGTTAACACATTGACACAAAAAGGAAATCTCAAGAGTATTGTTAGGTGCTTTGCAAACTTAGATCCATTTGCCTTACTTGCACATGCCTCAAGTTTTGAATGTTTTTCCTGCCATTGCAATAGTAAGAAATTTAAAGATTTTAAGGAAAAAAGGAGGAGAAAAAAAAGTACAGCAAGATGAAACTAAGTCTGTTGCATACAGTTGCATAATCCTTGTGTTTTCTCCAGGAATCTCTGGCACAGAAGAAAATTTAGAGAAACAGCTTTTTTCTGTCCAACAAGACTAAGTGCCTTGTCTTAAAAAAATCTGTCATAGTTTCCTGTGAAGGTAAAGGGTATTTCAGAAGATTGCATCAGGTATTTCTGAGCAGTTCCTCCAGACTGAGCCTGCTGCTGATAGGCTTTTTCTCAAGACCCCATAAGGAGAAGCCAGAGTGAATCATTCTGTTGGTAGCAACAGCCCATCTCCAGCTGAAATCGATCCTGGTGCCCCTTGGCCTGTCTCCTAGTATGTCAAAAGCTGTGAAAATATGCAGGGAACCCAGCGCGCTGAGGCCACGCTGAACTGGCTTGTCGTTATTTTGGGTTCTGCGGTATGTTAGGGAAGGACTTGACAGAAATCTGCCGTGTGGCTCACCAGACCGGAATGCCATTGCTGTAGTTGATTTCTCATGCTTGCTTGTGACGGATGGCTTAAGGATTTTGCGGAGTGAAAGGGAATTTTTTTTTTCTTCTTGATTTTTAAAAGTATAGAGTTCCTGGTAACATGAAGAGGAAAAAGATGTAAAACATCCTGATAAACGAAATTAAATAGTGAATCAATGCTGATAAAGGGGACAAAGAGAACTATGATACAGGATAGCAACAACATCTAGTACTTTTAAGAGCCCAGCATACTGCAGTGAATAGGGTGAGATTATTGGCAGGATCTGATTTGCAGCAGAACCGCCTTGAACTTCTCTCCTAGAATTTAAAAAGCATGTGAACGTTTGTCTCAGGTACTATTTATTTAAGAGTGGCTGTTGAAATGTACATAAATACACCCCAGAATTACAGTGACAGATCCAGCCAGAATATACAATCCTGTACAAGAGAATACAGCCAGCAGAGCTGTCCCTTCTTGTGCTTAGGATGACTTTGTCTCGGCCTGCAAGGGTGCAGCTGAACCCCTGGATGGCGAGGTGTGGGCAGCCACCAGATGGAGCCCGCTGGGTAGCAAACGTGGTCAGGAGAAGAATCTATCGCAGGTCTTACTGCTTCAGCAAGAGCAAGAATGGGACTTCTGGGCTGTTACTCAGCCCAGACTCAGTGTTTGGTGGAGAGCGTGGTGTGCTGATTCACGTGTATTGGTTAACGCTCCCCCGGGAGAAGACAGGCGAGCCATCAGGTGCTGGCTGGTAACTGCGCCCAGAATCAAATCTTATTCCGACTGCAATAACCAGATTCCCATTGACTTCAACAGAGGCAGTTTTCTCTGAGAGGGTAGTACGATTTACAGCAGCATGTACACCCTTAAAGGATACACTGCACTGTGATCTCTCACTTTCATTTTAGTAACTTCTACCACAGAAAAAAATAGACCTAATAAATACCTGCTGACGTAGCCCTAATAACCTGCGTTCGTTTTTAACGGGAGTAGTCAAGTAATGATTCAGTTTGGGATAGACTGAAAAAATTCCTTCTCTGATGGTTGGCAGACTTCATTGCTTTCAATTTTGCTTCTTGGAAAGCTGCTTACAGCTGGAATGTGGGGTGTTCCTTTTTAAAATGTACATGGCATTTTGGTTCTTTGCTCATTTTAGGAATTACATTTGCTTTTTACATCCAAATCATAAAAATCAAGAGCACCAGTAGACCTGTAACGTTTTGAGTTGTTACACAGAGAGTTATTTTATGTGATCATATAAAGCATGAGGAGGTTAAGAAGTCCCCAGTGCAGCCACAGGAAAGGGACAAAAATTGTGAGTTATATTACTCCTCCCTTTTCTTATCCTGCTTTTTCATCTTCTCAACAAGGAATGGGGGGAGGTGGTTTACCTCAAATCAGAAGTGAAATGATAATAAAGGCTTAGTTGACAAAACCAAAAACCTCTGTTAATAATCTGTTCTTGGGAAACATTAGGCAGTAACTTTTCAAAGATTGTGCTAGTGTTAAGAAACTGTGATATTTCAGGAGCCATATGTGATGCAGCTGTTTAACGCTGCTTCAGTGCGTAGCTTGTTTGATTACATATGGTGCGGTATCAGACTAGCATGCTGCACCTTACCGAGCTGATGACTGAAATAAACCTGGATGAAAAGTATGCAAAAATACTCTCAGATGATATTCTCAGATTAGGGCCAGAGATGTCTTAGTAGTATTCTGTGCAGGCAGGCAGTCCCTTTCTTCCTCCCCCTGCAGTAGCCCAGCTGGGACCGGGAGGTGTGTTCCCGCAGAACGAGGCACCTGCAACCCCTGTCGCGGTTGGTAACATCCTTCACAAAGGCCGCGCACCGAGCAGCTCACGCTCCCGGGGGGGCTGTGCTGTTCCGCAGCGAGCACCACAGAGCTCCAGGGGAGCGGTTACACCGCGCTGGACCTCGGGCCTGGCCCGGGCGGGGAGCGAGTCCCGCAGCTCGGGGCGCACCGCCCGCCTCGGGGGGCCTGGGCCGGGTTCGCTCCCGGTGCCGCCGCGGGGGCAGGCAGGAGGAGGAGGCGGCACGCCGATTGCCTAACGCCGCTCGGGGCTACGCGCTTTCCCGATGGAGCAAGCGCGGGAGCTGCTGTAGAGGCCGGCTGGAGCGGAGGGAGCCGGGCCCGCTGCCCGAGGCCTGCCGCCGCCCCGCTCCCAGGGTGCCCAGACCAGAGGTGAGGGCGGGCGGGCGCGGGGTGGCCGCCAGTGCCCGGACGGGGGCCGCGGACCCCGGGGCGGGCAGGGCAGGAGGCTGGGCTGCGGCGGG
>VXBL01005409.1:825874-920328 GCA_013400195.1 Aramus guarauna | reverse complement strand
GGGGGGCGCGGGGCCGCCCCTGCGTTTGTTGTTGGGGTACGGCCTCGAAAAGCGTCCGGTGGGATGGAGCGCTGCTGCAGCTCCTGGCTCCTCTTTGCCCCCCGTTACATGGCGGCTGCATCGTCGTTCAGCAATAGTACACCTGAAATCGGCGATGTAGGAAAATAAATAAAAAAATCTGAAGTGTAATTAAATTTCAGCTGTTTGAAAGAGTTTATAATTACATTTTATGCTTAGCCTATTTTAGTCGTAAAGATTTTTAACAAATTTTAAAACGTTCAGAACATGATTAATTGTAATGAGCTGAAGTTTATGTTTTTTAGTGAGTCAGGGAAAGCATCCTTAATTTTCAAGCTTAGTTCAGATTTTGAAGATACCGCCGCAGTGTGCTGCGCCAAGTTTTTCTACGGGGGAACAGCTCCGTTCTTTGTGTGCTTCCCAAGTGTCAGTTCTCTTTGCTTTCTTACCTGAAAGTCTGATCATTTTGGCTTCAGTGCCTGCTAGCTGATGCAAGTGACCTGTAACTCTTTTGAATACTGCTTTCAAAATGGAGAAGCTGGCTAGGAAATGGAAAAAAGTCCACCCTTAATTTGTAAATTAAAAAGACATCAACTAGGTCTAAAAACGCTTTAAGGGCTGAAGGACTTTCAGCCAGTCTCTCACAGACACTTAGTAACTGTCCAGTCCAGGTAAGCGGGACGTCCTAAGCGCCTAGGCAGGTTAGGCACCAAATTTCCTTCAATCTCAGTGGAAGGAGATCATTCTCATGTAATGTTCACCTGCATTTTCAAGCATCTGAGAGCCTTGTACAATCAGCCTCTTGGTTCCTAGAAGTAGTTTGTTTATATGGGTAAATTTGTTGCCTCTTTTGTTAAATAAACCAATTAAGTGCTTTGATAAATACACAAAAGAAGAAAGTAAGCAACACTCTTAAGGTCGCAGTTCTTACAAAACAATATTAAAATGCTCTTTTATGCATTTCAGTTGGATTTATGTTGTCTAGCAAATAGATGAGTTTCTTACCATCTTCTAATGTAATTGAAACTCAAACAAAAATGAGCATTTGATTTGTATAGTCAGTAATATGATTATATTATTATAATAAATATTTGTAGATGTAGTGAATCCTTGTGGTTGGGAGAGAGGAGTACCAAATACAGAGATAACGAGTGGCAATCAGCATTTTTTAATATTTACACCAATAAGTAGGAATGAACCCTGCCTTAGGAAAATAACTGAAAATTACAAACGCAGAGCAGGGTTAAAACTGATATATTTAAATGAAGTTTTACTGGCTGCTGATCCCAATCATGATGTAAATCAAGCCACCTACTTAGCAGATTTCAAATATTAGGCTGGGCTGTAAGGGTAGGATTTTCAGAAAGCGATGATTTAGGAGCACAAATGCTACCCAAGCCAACAGAATGGATGTGGACCAGTGATGACACCATCCTCCTTTGCAGATAGGAATATCTTGACTCCCTGTGCATCCATCAGCTGTTACTGAAATAGTTAATGGACTTCTGGTCTGTTTGATCATCAAGTCAGATATTTGTGCGCACTGTTGTTTGTGAAATTGTGTTCTTTAGTCTACAGGGTCAGCTGAGTACTTTGTTTTTGCTCTAGTGCTGATCTCATATTTATTATTAAAAGTTGCAGCACAGATAGAGCTGTTGCTGTACAGTTGAGACAGAAGAAATTGTCCTGGGTTATCTCCTGGGTATCTCTGCCTGAAGTATTTGCTATTGTCTTGAAGTTCTGAAGATCTGCACAATTCATGTGTTTCCTTTCTAGCAGTGGTATTGTTTCTAGCAGATTCTCACCCCTCATTCTTGCTATTGACCGGATGGTGTCCACTGGGATCAAGTTAGTTCCTGGTAAGAGGACTTGGACCTAGGTCTTCATTGCTTGGTAGGTTTGGAATTTGTCCTGTAGGTGACTTTTGTTCTATGTACATGCACATGGTAGAGACATTTACTGAAGAGTATACTCTGTTAACTCCACAGGAGGTTGCGAGGAGCAGTGAGGACAGCTCAGCAGTGGGCTAGGCTGTGTACTGGTTAGAATATCTCATGTGGACATCTGAGGGTGTGTTCATTTACCTATAAGCGGGAACTGACGGGATAAAATAGATTTCGCCGGTCTAAAGTCATTATTCTGTGAAGGGGGAAGTAGGATAATGAAATGGGAACGTTAAATAGGAAAGAGCTGAAATGAGGCTCACACCATAAATGTAGGGACCCTCTCTGGTTGTTTGCATTAATAGGACTTCCAGTGAGTTGGGTACGATGTGATCCTTTTGTTTTAGTTCTTCCTCCGGCATTTTTCTTCTTGAAGAGTAATAAACCAGTTCTGAGAGGAGTGTACTTTTTACTAAACCCCGTTGGTTGTAGGCTCAAAGATGAGATACAAACATATGACGTTGTTCTCTTTGGATAGGTAGAGCAGGACCACTGCTCACTTTGCTCCCCAGTCCCTGGGGTGAAAGAGAGAGAGAAGAAGAGAACCTAACATCTCAGATGAGTATTTGGGGAGACCTCAAAGAGGAAGAGGAATGCAGCTGCTGAATTGCAATAGAACAAAAAAGGAAGGTCTGTTATACAACAAAGCTTCATTTCTCAGTAACTTCATTTTCCAAATATCTTGGTTTGTGTTTTGGTTTTTTTTGTTCTTGAAGTGCTGAATATTCTCAGTCCCATGTGAAGTCAGTAGGAGCTGTGGAGGCTCAGCAATTCCAAAAGCCAGGCCCCATTTTCTGGATGTCATTGGTGTTTTTATCCCTCCATTAGTGCAAATCCAGTATTTTACATTCCTAGTGTTTCTTAATGTCTGGGTGGACTCCATAGAGAATAACTTGTTGCTAGCATCAAACTGCATGTTTGTTTACTGGTCAGTTACACAATCAACATTTATAAATATTTTTGACTGTCTTCTGGTTCTGCCTCTGAGACATAAAACTTACAGGTCCTTTTAATCCAGAGTGGGATGCTTGATCCTTTGTAATTCACTGGCATTTTCAAATATCCTTATCTTCCTATTCTGCCTGCCCAGTGGTTCTGATCATTAGGTTGATGTCAGCCACAACTTCTTGCAGTTGGGTTCCTGCAGACCTTACCAGTCTGTGAGGTGTTAGAGGTTTGCAGCAGCAGAGCTTTATAAGCCTTTTGTTTGGTTTCCTCAGCCTAAAACTATATGGCTGTCTAACCTTTTTTTTTTTTTTTTTTTTTTGAGGAGGGCAAGTGCTGGTTTGGTGGGGTTTTGGGGGCTTTGATTTCTTTTGTGGCTGCTTATCCTAGTGGCAGGTTAAACTCTTCTGGAGTCTCTGTGGTGCAACTTGCTAATGTACTGTTAAAATATCCTTCTTTCATGGCATGTATTGTATGGTTAAAAAATACATGCTCATTGAAAATTGTCTGATTGAGCACCTTGATTCTTCATCAGAACCTGAAATTGTCAAAGAAATTCATAATGGTGTGACTTAGTAAAAGAACTCTGGAACATTGGTCCACTCATCCGTGCCTTTGTGCTGAATACAGGAATCTCTGGGATTACTTTATGTATGCATGTTGTAATATGTGGTTTATATTTTAATGGCTCCCACAAATGGTCTATATGTAGAGCTTAAAAAAAAATTGTATGTGCTGTGCATCAGCTACCGTATTCAGTAAAGTTCAGTACAGGACTTAAAATATAGTGAATATGCTCAGACATCATAGAAGTACTTGTAAGAGTTGAAAGAAAATGAGCGCTTCTTGTAATATCTTTGAGAATTGTGAGTGTGACACTCAGGTTTGGAATTAAGCAGGAAAAGCTCTGCTGTGCCATGGACCTTCTTCAATCAAGCAAAAAAACCCCAAATAAGTCTTAATTTTGCGAGTGGAAATTCCCGTTGGGGAAGTTGTAAGGGAAGTAAAGCAGTAAAATAATTTACTATGGAAAGAAGACTTACAGTTGCTGGAGTTCCAGTATGTTTCTGCTTGACCTTAAGACTAATACGTTATTGTGAATTTGTGCGTTAGCCACACTTTGTACACCACCAGAAAGCACTGTGATTACTGCTTTCATTGTGGTCTGGGGTTTTTTCACTCTTTAATTACACTTTGAATCTAATCATGAAGGAGTTTTTTATTTATTCAGAGAAACCACAGGGTATCTGATCAGCTTTGCACTGCCTGAGATGCCATGTCACCGTAAGGAAACTTCCTAGCATTGGCAGCGCGGTGGATGGAGTAATGCAGGTGGCTTTCTGTGGGCAGCCAGCTTCTATGCACTGCCGGAACCTGATGCTTCAGGTTTCTTTACTAACAAAACATCATTTCACATGTGTTACAATTAGATTGGTTTAGGAGATTGTGGAAGTCAGTCAGTTTGCTTGGCAAGAGCCATGTTGTGTTGTCAACTCTCCAACTTGTGTTGTCCCGTCCGTGCCGCAGAGCCTTCATGCTGAAGAGCTTTGCATCAGACGTTCGCTGGATTTAGACCAAAGAGAAGCAGCAAATTCATTTCAGCAGTCAGGCAGTTGGGTTAGTTCGAGGTTGTGCATAAGAGGTGCAGGACAAGCACAAATCAGTTCCCATCTCACTGAGAAGAGGAACGGAATCTGCAGCAGTTAAGGCTTCTCAGTGCTGGTGTGAATGTTACTCTCAGTAGCAATCTAGTCACCTTTTGTCAAGAAGGCAAAACCAAATATTTAATCTTCTCATTTTCCAACATTGTCAGGCTTGGCAGTGTGAGCTGTACCAGTTGTATATTTTGGGTTTTTTTTCCCTACTGCTGTAGGACAAACAGAGCAGCCATTTGTTTGTTACTTTGAGCTTGAATCGGATTGAATGAGGCAATATATAACTCTGGAAGCTGAGTGTATCACTCTGCAGTCACTAACCAGCACACGCTGCTGTTCTGATAGACTGCTGTGTCATAAGCCTGCCAAAAACCCAAAAGCAACGGTGGTAAAATGAAGAACTTTGATGTTTTCCTTAGACTGGCATGAAGATGAATGAAGTAGTGAGAGAAATGCAACTATTTGATGAATTTCCTACTGTGCCTGTCTGCAGCTATGGAGCATATGTGGTCCCTTCCCAAAACCCAGATTTTTGTTTAGTGTCAGCAGTGCTTGGGTACTACAGTGGCACAGATGATTTGAAGTCAGCTGTTTTAGTGTAAAAGAAAGCTTTCACTTTCACAGTAGTTAATTTGTAATATGAAAATTTGTGTGATACAACTCCACTTTCACCTTACACTGAAGAAAGAGTTGAAGACAAGTTGGCTTGGGCTGAGAAAGTATTGCACACGCACTGGGATAAAAAGTGTTCTGGACACTGGAAAATCTGTTTGACAGTGCTAACGTTACATGTACAACAGTAAATCTGTGCCTTCTGTGTATATGTGATTATATTTTTAATCATATTGAATACTTTTTTGTTTTTCCCTGTAAGCCCTTTCCTCAACTGGTGTGCAGAATGGAGGTATTTGCTTAATGAGCAAGCATTGTCTTACTGTTCAGTGCTAGGTCCTCAGGCCTTGCTTACTGAACACTCCTCCAGCTCTGCTGTGGGGATGGAGATTCTTAATTTTGCTTTACAGGTTTTCCTCTGATCTCACTGGTCTGAATCAGTGTCTTTCATTAGTATTGAACCTCTTTTTGCAACATGAGATGAGAATATTTTTAGTATCTCTGTTCTCCTGTCATTAAAGTAGTTGTTAAAGTCAAAAGTATCCACTTGCTTTGCCTAACTGAAAGCGAAGGATTGATCTTTCAGTGCTTGGCATTGTGTAACACTGTACTCAAGCTGAGCTGCATTTGAATTCAGTTGTTGCTTTGAGGGGTCAGCATTTTTGCAAATATCTCTGAGATTGCAGGATGGGTGCCTGGAAAAGTTAACCATTTCTAAAAAGTTTGATTCACGTGACTGGCTTAACAGCAAGCAAACATTAGGTGCAAAATAAGGGGTAAAATCTTTTTCTTCAGGTAGAATCTTTCCTTTTTTAAAGCAGAGAAGCTGTACTGTCTTTCCATGCAGCCTCTTTCCTTGCTCACAACACTTGCTGGCACCTGCAACTCTGAGGCACGCGTTTGCTTCTGTTATGCCTTCTGATTTAACCTGCTGTGTCAAGGCAAGCAACCTGGGGAAAAGAATATTTCGTATGCAGAAATTCCAAAAAGGTGCTCTGTATTAGTATTGTGTTTTTAACTAAGTAGTGTTCATGTGCCTTTTCTCAGGGTTGCGTTCAGTGCGATAGCGTGGCGTCCCGTGCCTGCAGGATTGGGGGCTGGAACCTTCACCCAGGCATGTCCTGCTGCCCTTTCTGTCGGCAGTGTCGGCAGCAGCAGTGGGTAGCCACGCTCTCTGTGGGCTCTGCAGAAAGGAGTGGGCTTAGATAGGCAGCAGCAGAAAGCGGAGGAGGTGGAAAAAGTTTGGTCCCAGAGGGATCGTTCTCAGGGGCAGGTATCAGTCCCGTGCTGGGGACTTGTCATGGCACGTGACGGGGCTGAGGTCCCATCTCCGCCTCTTTGTACAAGAGAGTCGTCTTATGCCTGCTCTGAGTCCCGACCGCTGTGCACATACTCCCCTGTGTTTCTGATACCACGTCTCCAGAGTCCCCTTTTACTCCCAGACCCAGGTCTCTCCTCTGACTCCTGAAATCTGTTCCCTTCCTCACGCTCTTCCCACTCACTATAAACTGCCTCCTGCCTTCAGAAATCAGCATGGAAATATTTAAGCCTGTAACAAAATGGGGAGACAAACTGAAATGTGAAAACAAACAACTGATTTGTGGTAAGAATTAGGACAAGGAGAAAATACCTGGCAGATTTGTCAATTATAATCTGCTAGTTACGGTAGAGCGAGGCTCTGCTTTGTCTTTTTCCCAGAGCTGTGCACAATGCTGAACGCGTGTGGCAACTGCTCAAGGCAAAGGCAATGTATTGTAGAATTAGAAACTTTCTTAAGTCTTTCATTGCTGATACTTTTGTCCTTTTAGTCTTCTGAATTTGTCATAAAACTAGATTTATTTATTTTTTTGTGGTCTACTATGTGGTTTGCAGCTTCAGTAACTTTTAGCTATTGGCAAATTAGGTGTGGTTTTCTCAGAAATAAAAGAGAAAGCAAGTTTATCGTTTCCTGTATCGTCTGTACCTCTGTCCTTTTAGTCTCACGGAATCCTGAACTCTGCTCCCTTTCTAAAAGGTGTTTGGCAGCAAGATTTCGTCCCTGTTGCAGCAATCAAAAAATAACTTAAAATATCTCTTCCAGGATCTTAACTTGCCAAGATGCCCATCAATGTCGATGATGTGATGCAACTGTTCTGCCACCTCTCTCAGGAGAAGGGGATGAAAGCTGCTGTCAAACACTCTGGTCGAGGAGCACTGCTGGCAGGCGCAACAGCATTTATTGGGGGTCTGGTGGGAGGTCCACCTGGAATTGCTGTAGGTAAGTGTCTTCTACTTTAGGAACAGTAAGTGCGGTTAACTCCCTGAGTGAAGAAACTAGTAAGTCTGTGTAGTAGGTATGGATTGAAGGACAGGGGCGTGCAGCACTGACATTTCATGTAGCTGGGCTTTAACAAGATGACATTTTATATGTCAGTTTTTTTAGAAACGAGGTGTGCATCAGGGAGGCACGTGTCAGCGTTCCCTTCTAGGATAATAGTGACTTCGCTGACTTGGCTCCTGTGCTGCAAACAGGATGGCATCCAGAGGCCTGAGGCTGCTATAGTGGCATCTTTGGAACCCCTTGAACAAGCGTTGAACAAATTGTTTGCTTTTGGTGGGTAAAGCCTTGGTTCCCATCTGCTGAGGTACACCAGTGTCCGAGGCGTGGGACGAAACAGAGAGCAAACTAACAGACTCTGAGCTTGCTAGTGCGGGCTCTGCTCCAGCGCTGCGGTGGGGGGGTGAAGAGTAGAGGGATGAGGCAAGGGCAAAGGAGCACAAGAGGCGATGGGAGCAGTTGGGGGGGGTGTTGGTACCTGGTGACACAGAAAAAAGGAAACTGGGGTGTAAAGTGAGGGTCAATAAGTATTCTTAGTCAGCCTTAGCAAGGGACAAGATCATCTTCCTAATGATCTTATTAAAAATAATTTTTATTTTTGTATTTTAAAAGTACCCATTATCCGCTTCTTGGTGAACTTGTTTTTTTCCTCTGGAATTTGTTATTCCCTGTCACTTTGCTTTTATTCCTTGTATGGAAAATTAGAGGAAGGCCAGAGTCTTCTGGCCAGTAAAGAGTTGTCTCTCCTCTGTATCTCTTGAATTAAGAGTTGCATAGTTTGAAAGCTGAAAGTCATGTGGGCCTTGGTCCTTGAACGCTCCTTACTCCTGCCAGCAGTTCCAGCGATTTCACGGGCTTCTTGCCATTGGAGTGAATTGCAGTATGCCTGTGTGAGGGTTAGCAAGGCTGAGTTACAAAGAATGACTAAAAAATACATGAGGAGCGATAACAGAAAATGCAAAATGAAGCTGTGTATTTACTCCTGTTACAAGTACAGAGCTTAATTAACAGCCAAAAGTAATATTTTGACAAACGTATGTCTGAAGTTATCAAGAACAAAATGAAATTAAGCTTTTGTAAGAAATCTGTAAGCTATAAATCAGAAGTAAAAGTAAAAACGTAAGTGGTCCCATCCTTGCGTGAGATGATGAGAAACACTGAAGTTATTCTTGGATGTCTTTCCTCTTTTTGTTTAAGTGTTTGTTTAAGCTTTCAGAATGTCTCCCAGTCAAGCTGGGTGTTCTTCAGCCACTGATGAGGGACCTGGAAAAAGTATACCTGTTACTGCATACCAAAAGTATAGAATAATAAGTATATATAATAAGAATTCTAAGTGCTAAGTATACCAAAACCCATGTCCTGATTACAGTGCAACTAAATCAGAAGACCCTTATTTAACTATTAAATTGTGAAGGTAAATGACCCTGAGTCTTCAGTGGCTTTTAGGACAGTTACAGGGACATTTGCAATCAAGTGCACTTTCGTTTACACAAACAGCCTGGATAGGTGTGGGACTGGATAGCAGGGATTGTCCTTATTGCTGCCTTGCACCAGGAATTAGAGGATGAGTTACCTTGCATCTGCAGCGGTCACTGGAGAGCCTTGCAGCGTATCACGCTTTAAGGACTGCTTGCTCTGAGGAATGGATTGTGGATGTGTTGCTTGGAGGAAAAAAGCATGGTCATGTAACAAATCTTGTCTCAATAGATGAGGAACTTACACATCAATACTTCTTGTGGCTTTTGCGTTAAGTGCCCCTAAATCAGATATTGATGTTCTCATAAAAGTTCCTTGAAGATGAATTCAGCCATTGTAGGCTCTCAAGTATTTCTGTGGTACCATGGGAAAAATTGCCAACTGAGTAAAATGTGCAAATTAAGAAATTTTTGTCTAGTGAAAAACTGCATCCCTGTGAGCGCATAAATGACTTTTTAGGAGCAGTAGCTGAGGGTGGGAATTTTGGAGGCAGAGTTGGTTCTGACACCCCCCACCCCCCCCCGCCATTGTGAGGGTTCTTCCTTCCTTCCACCGGGATGTCTGTGTCTCTGGGCAGCGGCGTCAGTCGTGTGAATTCCTGTTGAAAAGCACTGTATTGCAAGTTAGACGGGTAACTCTTTGAAAGGGAACAACGGTGTAGGAGCGTGAGGCTGGCTTCTCAGCAGCAGCCACAATCTCGTCAGCTGAAGAGGATCCCTTTGCTGTTATCTTGGTGACCTGGAACCACCCTGCACACCAGACCGTTTCTTGGCCAGCTGGGTGGGTGGTACGGGTGGGGTGCTGGTGGTAGGTGAAAGCATGACCCTGTCTAATCCCAAAGCGTGACTGTGTCTAACCCCACGAAGTGGGTGGGATTGTCTCTGAGAGCACTTTCTGAGGGGTGGACTTCATGGGAGTAAGAGGCTGCAATGTGCAGCTCTGCAGAAGCAGAAAGCTGGAGCCTTCCGGGAATCTCTAGTAAGAGACCATGTGTGAATGGCACTGATAAGGCAGTTGTTGGTCAGGTGTTTTCCTTAGGCATGGTTTTATTTAGTAAGTGGAGCTTATCCTAAAGAGACCGATGCCCTAAGGATTGTTATTTTGTTTCTGATTTCTAGCTTGGAGCTATTAGCTTTGATTGTGTAAAGAGTTCCTTTGTGATTGCTGTGGATGTAAGAAGCTTTAAAAATCCTGCTTGGTGCTTTGAATGTCAGGTATAAACCTAGTTAAAGTAGACACCTACGCAACTCTGCGCTGATTTCTAACAAAGGTGGGAACATTGTTGATGAAGGCTGATGACAGAATTTCAGACTCTAACATGAACTGGTAAAGAGTAACATTTCTCTCTCTTTTCTAGGAGGAGCGTTTGGTGGACTGCTTGGTGCCTGGTTGACTAGCGGACGGTTCAAGCCGGTCCCTCAGATTTTACTGGAATTGCCTCCTGCTGAGCAGCAGAAACTCTATGATGAAGCCATTGTTATTCTCAGGGGCTTAGACTGGACTGATGTTGCTCAGCTGACTGCTCTTGTAATGGGAAATGCTAGTCTCCAGCAGAAGTTGACATCAGTGCTGATAAATTACTTCGCCAAAGAGCTAAGTGCAGAGATACAGTATGGAGAATAAACCTTTTCAGAGCAGGCTTTTTACAGTGTAATGAATTGTACTCTGACAATTGTGACTCTTCAATGTAGCAATTATTAGTTATCAGTACTAATTATGAATACTGGCAGATCTAAGAACTATTTTGGTGTTGGGATTTGTTTGGGCTTTTTTGTTTTGGTTTGGTTTTTTTGTAAGGATAGTATTAGATTACTGCATTATCCTGACACGGACTTGCTATCTAATTTTGCATTACTCTACACTCAGACTGAATTCAGAATCACTGAAGGGAATTATGCTTCTCTTGTGCTAATGTATTGCTAGTTAAAATTTTCAAAGTCATTGTGTTTTGTTTAGTAGCTTTAATCCTGTTTGTGTAAGTGCTTTAATTTTCTTCTGTGAATGACGTAGAGGTGCCAAAGTAGCTGGGGGACCTTGAAGAATTTTACCTACTGTCTGTTTCAGTCCTGCAAAAGAAAGTTCTAAGAAAGTACATTATTATACTGTGGACTCAATGATCTCAATCCTTACTTTATTTTTTGTCACATTCTGATTGTAATTCTTGAGTTATTTACTCCTTTCTTTAAGAAGTGAGGCTGAAGCCTAAACAAGATTTAAAGCAACAGGTAAACAAACTGCACAATTAGTAGTTCCTGCTGTCCTGGAATAGGAAGGCCTGGCAAGAATAATCTTTTAAAAAAAATCTGAAATGGCTGAATCTGCCATTTTTATACTATCCCTAGGATTAGGGTTGTCATTTCATCAGTGATTTCTTTACTGAAACTGAACAGCTTGTCCTCTGTTTTCATTAAAATATTTATCAGAAACATCATAGTGGCTCGTGTTTTGCTTTAAAGTAGATGAACTCTTTAAGAACTGGGTACTGCAATGTGAGGAAGAAGGCAGCCTTGTACTGGGCAGCCAGCAGTTGGCAGCGGTGCCGGTGCCATGGGATGACGTGACGTGCCGGCTGCAGTTAACGCTGTAAGCTCCAAAAGCAGGGTTGCCAAATAGCCCAGCCAGCCAGTTGTTCACTGTTTGTTTCAAGGCACTTGTCTTACAAGTTTGTGAATGGAAAAGTGTGGAGATGTGCCTTCTTTTGTATGTAAAAACATGTGAAACTGCTCTGATAATTTCATTTTTCCCCTAAAATAAAGATTTATCTCTGTGTGCGATGCGGTTTCTAGAAGTTGAGTTTTAAATGGTGAAACTTTAAACTCAGAAGTTGCTATTGTACAGATTACTTCTGCAGGTACAATAAATTCAGTGTACTTTCCTGCCTGGAGTGCAGGGCAGTGATTGTTCTTCTCATCGTTTGAAGACATGTTTTCAGTGACGTGAAAGACAGACTGAAGTGAATGGTAAGTGTGCACTCCTTACCCCGTCAGAGGTTCATAATGCCAAGCCCGAAATCAGTGTTTGTTCAGTTTCGTTGACAGATTACACACACCGCAGTTGGCTTTTTAAGGCTTTACATTGTATATCCATTTTAAAATACTAATTTTTATGAATGCAGTTACTTTTATTGGCAATTTTCTGGTTATGTCACAACTTGATTCACACACTGCTAACAGCAGCAGATGATTGAATGATACAGTAGGGTGGAGCCTGCCGTCTCAGAATCAGCTGTTCAAACCCAGACGTGAGAGAGGTTGACATCTGATTGTAAAGCAGGCCATAGGAAAGATGTTGGTTTCAATTAATTTGTAATAGTATCCAGAATTTAAACAGATTATTAGCAGATTTCAGACATCAAAATCATGACTCCCATTTTACAGGTATTCATAAATTTGGGCCCAAGCGTAGGTAATGAATAGATTTTTATCATTCTTATCAGTGTAATGGCCACGAATGGAGCTTAGGTTATGTGAGTCCTATCCTGTGCTTTCCCATGTTACTCTATTTCTTAGAGTATTCTTTCAAATGCTTTTTCTTTGACCAGTAGAAATGATACACCAGTTAGAACTACGGGGCACGTGTCATATGGATACCAACAGAAATTGGGTCTAAGTAGTTCGGAGTTCTGTACAGACCAGTCTACCGTACGTTAAACCCCCCTGCTGTTGAGCTGCCGAGAAGCTTTATACTCTGTGCTAGAGTAGCATGCTCTTAGTCATTGTAATAAATTTAACTTCAAAGTGGTAGCAATAGGTTTGCAGCAAGGTTTGCAGTTTGGTCTGAACACATTTCGCTGTTGGTGATAGAAGAAAAACTGAATCCAGCTCAAGTTTCCATCTCAAGTTTGGACATACAAGAATTAGGAAATGACCACTTGTGAGCATGGAGACCTTGATATGTAACTATCAAGGGAGAGCGAGTGTGGCAGCCCACAATAGTTTTGTTGTTTGTATTTTAGTAGTTTCTGTCAGTTCATACTGTTGAATGCTGCAGAAGGACCAAATTCCACCTTTACTGCTCTGACGGCAGCCCTATGCTATAGTATCAAGGTCACCACAGTAGTTGGCCTTACGCGGGGATCTGAGCAAGTTTAAAGAACTCTTCAGCAGATTTGATCATCTGAGGAAAAGACCAGCTGCGCGAGAATGTGTTAATACCCATCTGTGCTGTTCTTTGGTAGAGACGTGGCTGTCCGCCGCTGCGTCCCTTGTCCGTATGGGAGATGGCCACAGGCAGGGGCTGGCATCTTCTGAAATCCATTCCAGCTGCACGTTTGGGCTGAGCCTAAGGCACGGCTATCGCCTAGGAAACGTGGTAACGCAGTGACAGCAGTTTCGGGAAGCAGCTGAAAGAGTCACTATGGGGAGATGTACATATTCATATAAAGAAACCGTCTGTGATGCTGGTTACTGACCTGGTTTGGTGGTAGATGTCACAGAAACAAGCTAGGTTTTCACTGGCAGATGGTGTATTTTTAGTTAATTCTTTTTTTTTCTCTTAAGTGTTTTTTTTTAAGCTAGAAAGCAAAGAAATAGAAAGCAAGCATGATTATAAAATGTTATGTTAGCAAAGAGAGGGAGTATCTTTTTTTTTTTTTTTTTGTAATTCAGAGATTAGTAATTGAGATGTGCCATCTAGTGGCAATTAGATTATTTCTGAAATTCAGCTTATCAAGGCTGCCTCAGTCTATGGGTAACACAGTTATCTTTTCCCATGAAAAGGAGGGTTAACTTCTTTTTTTGCTCTTAATCTGTTAACTTCCTGGCTTTAATGAATTTGTATTAGATTACAAATATGAGCCCAGCTGACAGACTAGACTAGAATTCATATACATTCCCTGCTGAAGTTGGGGTTTTTATGGTGATTATAATATGTGAGCTATGGCTGCACAAATATTTACTGCAGCTGTGTGTCACATTTAATTATAGTGAGAAAATACCCAGTCAGGCAGAGGAGGGCAGCTTCACCCGCGTGATTATTGAAGGACAAGTGGATTTTGTGAGCTGAGCAGCAGCCGGTTTGCAAAGCCTGGTTGACCACAGTTGAACTGGGAAGCCAGCAAAGAGCAATCGCTTGTTTCTTGGAGGGGTTTTCTCACCTTCGGGTCTGCACTCCTAGCAGCCCTGCAACCTTTGGAGTGGTGCTCGCCTCTCGCGTACGACTGGCCCGCGCGTAACTGCTGCTCACGTGGACCCTGCAGGGCTGAGGAGTATTTGGCTGTGCAAATTCTGTCCTTTGCTGGTGACTGTCACAGCGCAGGCTCCCTGAAGGTCCCGTTCCCAGTGGCATGGCGGAGGCTCCCAGGCTTGATCCACTGGAGGAGCACGAGCCCTGCAAGGGCAGGGAACAGTTCCCGCTGGGCGGTCAGAAGAAGGACTGCCAGACCTGATTTGCCGCAGCCTCCGCCACTGTCCCGCTGTGGTGACCACGCCGGTGACGTGGTCTCACCCGCGCGGGGCCCCCAGGGCTGGGAGCAGCCCCGCTCGATGAAACCGCATCCCTCGCTGGCCGCTCTTAATTGTGGTTCTGGTGCTTCCGCACACACACATTTCTGGTCATGTGCCATATGTACCAGTCTTAATACTTCTGTTAAAACCTGTGCGGATCCATGTGGAAGTTCCATTTTCCCATTTTCTCCTCACAGTGCTGCAGCAGGTCCAGTGGTGCTCCCTAGGGACATACGGGCAGGCTCAGGGGTTTAATCCTGCAGAGCTGCAGCGGTCGGACCTACTGAGCTCGGTCTCCACCAGCAGTTTAGCAGCACCGGTGCAGCCAGAGGATGTAAAAGCAATGCTTTTTTTTTTCCCCCAGAGTAAAAGCAAGCTCTTACGGAGAAAGCGATAGCTTCTTAGCAAGGCTGTCATTGCTTGACCGGCTGATGTATAACTCCAGACTAATTGAATAGTAGACTTTCAGCTGGGGTGGAAAGCTTTTAAAAAACCAAAGGCCTTTGCATTGCAGTGAACTAAAGCTATTAGCCCCTAATTAAAACATGAGGTTTCATCTTTACCTTTCTGGAGATCACAGAAATCTATGTATTTTTCAGGCTGTAAGCCAGAAATCAAACATTCATCACGTAATTGCAGTAAGTGTGTGCTAATACTTCTCATTAAGTGTGATTTATGAATTCCAGAAGAGCCTAAGAGGTAAATACATAAAATTACTCTGAAGTCTGCAAAAATGAAGGCATTCATTTCTGTGGATGACTGTTCCGCAGGAAGGATTTAGGCAAACACGCACATTACGGCTCCCAGCGTTCGGCAAAGACACTGCGTTTGAACAGCTGTACCTTTGCAATTCCCTCGCAATGGTGTGGTTTCATCTAGTGTCACTGCCGATCTCCCAACAAAGACAACGCTTCGGCTGTCAGCAGCAAAGGCGCGTGGCTTGGTGGAAAGCCGGTTCTGCCGGGCCTCGGGAGAGGTATCACCTCCACTGGCTCTTCCGCTTGATTGCGGGGTGACCTTCAGTAACTCCCCATCTTGTCCCTGAATGTGCTCTTTGTTAAACATTTTGCAATCTATCCATAGGAAATGGTGTGTTACACAAATGTAATAGCGCTGTTATGCAGCTAGCCCCTCTCTGATCCTGCAGTCAGGACAAGAGCACCAAAGGAGGAGGAATGTCATAAACGTCACAGAGGTTCACAAATGGGGATGGAGAAACTGCTAGGTTGTGAAATACAGCTTCTGCGTTGCAGGAGAATGAAAGATTTACACTGGTGTTTGACCTTAACTAATTAGGCCCCACAGAGGAGTGCCTAACAGGGTGCAAATGTTTCGTATTCCTTATTTCCTGCTCAGCCTCGGTGGGCAGGAGTGATTTAGGGCAGAATGAAATCTTCCCTGTGCTCTGATGTGCTGCTTCAAAGCACTCTCAGATATTCCCTCGTACGTGTAATCTGAAGAGCGCATGAAGGGTTTGTCATTTCTGTATCAGTCAATAAGAAATGATGAATAATCTTTGTAATTTGGGGTCAAAACTGGTCTAACAGAACCAAGGCTTTGAAGGTCTTATTTTTACCTCACCCTGCTGCAGCTCCCCGAGCCGCTCCTTGTGCGGAGACGTTAGGACAAAATAACTGGAGAATCACCCAGCCGAGTCAGAATCGGCCCCCGAGCACTTAGGAGACAGGAGGGCTCCCAGGGAGAGAGGTCACGGAGCTGGGGCAGGGCTGCGCGGAGCCCTGACCGTACCCCCAGGCACCCGCCTTCGCTCCCAGCTGGAAGAGACCCCCGTCTCCTGCTGAAGCGTGTCAGGCGGTGGGTGAAGCCTCTCCTGGGTGCAGAGCTGTAGGTAAGCTCGTTCTTCTGATACCGTATGGATTTCCAGTGTGAATTTTTGTTCTCGCCCAGCTAACTGTGCCAGTGGATAGTTGCTCTCGATTTCTGCCCTCTCCCCGGCAGGCAGCTCTGCTCGATGCTAAGGAAGGAGGTCGGGGCAGCTCTGGCTTTCGACTGCCATCTGCATTGACTCAAAGTATCCTACTCTTTCAGGCCAAAATGAGGGGGCCATCTAACTCTTCTACCTCACCCTTCCAGGTTGATTTTAAGCCCTACATAACCAGATTTTCAAATCCTAAGTTAAAGCCTTGGTCCCTTTCAGAGCAGCAAAGGATACGGAAGACACAACAGCTGAATGTAGTATTTGGGCTTGGGAGAGATGGAGTGCCAGAGCAAATGCATCAAGTTGCTCAAGAAATCAGGGGACAGGGCAAAACAGTTTAACAAATACCGTGTTAAAGCAGAAATCTTGCTGGAGTATCAGTAGAAATCAGCTGCCTGCTCTGTGCCTGTCCGCGAGCTGAAGTTCATGCAGCAGACTTTTGACCAAACTGTTGTTTATTACTTGCTTCTGCAGGATCAAAGTCAGTAATAAAAAGCTAAATAGGGTGCTGGCAAGGCAGGCTCTTGGATCTGATTTTGCTGGTTTCCATAAAAGGGGCTTGCTTGCTTTTTCCCAGCCGTTCTCTCCAGGAATCTGTGTATAAAAATACTTGTTCCATAACCACAGCAAACAGCCTCCCATCGCCTGGCAGCCGCCCGCGTGCTTGAGGCTCTCTGCCGTCTCTTCAGTTTAACTCTGCAGGAGCCTGTGCTGCCGCTGAGTCTAATCCTAATTTCGGGCTTTCACGTCCCCAGCGCCGGGCCCTGTGGGACGGGGCCGCTGACGGTGGCAGCAGCACATCTCCCCTGAGAACAGGGGGAAGATTAGCCCTCGCGTTGTGCCGCCGATGCTAAGCAGCAATGAGGGTAATAAGGAGCCCTCTTGTAGCGCTTTACGTATTCAAAGTGCTCTGCTGATACTAACTAATTAAGCTCAGCCTTGTGACAAAGGTGTGTATTTCTGCTGTGCCTAATTTAGCTGTACTGTATTGTTATGCAATAAGCCAAAATCGGATGGTGTCTTGGGGAGCAATCAGGAAATCAATCGACTGACTACTGGCTCCTCACACCCCAATAACTGAGCCAGCTTCAGAGCTGCCCCGCGTCTCTTGGTCAGCCTGGGCACCTCCCGGGGAACCTGATATTCCAAGTGCGTAACAGAGTGGCTCCTGTGTTTTGCAGCAGCTCAGTGTCCATCCGTGCATGTGGCCTTCACCATCTCCTAACCCTGCCCGGGGATACGGTCCCGGTGCCGCTGGTGCCCCGGTGACACGCGGGCGCTGCTGGGCTGGACTGGAGAGCCCTGGTTTCCGTGCTGCTGCTGCCGTGTTCTACTGACTGTATCATACTGGTGCGTACTGGTCGCAAAGGAAAACGAGGTCACGCTGCGTAAATGTGCTGTGCTGACGCGTCGAGGAGTAGAGTGGATGTTCTACTTTAACTTTGCAAGGTTTCAAAGCCTTTCTGGGCAGTGAGGCCACCTGCCCGCAGCGCTCCAGCGCCCGCCATCAGCAGCTAGCATCGATGTGAGGCAGCAGGCGGTGGGGCAGTGGGCAGTGGTTAGCACTGGTAAATGCCCCCAGAAGAAAGGTAACCCTGATTATATGGTCACATGCTGGGCTCCGAGTGATCTGTTTGCTCTCAGGAAAGAGCTTGAGGTCCCTGTGGGCAGATGTTTGACAACACAAGCTCGGTGCTCAGCAGCAGGTCAGAAGGTAATGAGAAGGTTAGGGCGGACGGGGAAGGAAACCGAGGAGTCAGTAAATGTCATTATGTCACTGAATGAATCCAGGTCACAGCCACATTTGCAGTCTGTGCAGTCTGCTCGATCTGCTCTGGTTTGTCCTTTTTGAGCCCAAAAGGGCATTGTAGAGCTAGGAAGGATACAGAAAAGGATAACATGATATGGGAGTGCATGTGTGTAGAGAGATGGGCAAGTTTAAAACTGTTCAACCTGGAAAAGACACTAGTGGGGAGAGCTTTGGTCGAGGCTGTGAAGAGCTCAGAGATGAAAAGGAGAACCATGGCGTGGGGCACAAGGCAGGGTGCACCCACGGAACTGGAGGAGGTGAAGGGAAGTGCTTGCTCACACAGTGTAACGGTGAATTGTGAATAGTTGGCACAGGATGTTCGAGGTGCCAAAGAATGTGTTCAGAAAGCGATCAGGCAGATTGATGGCAGTGAGGAACATTAAAGGCACTGGTCCAGAATCAACCACTGTCTCCAGAAGTTTCTCACCACAAGCTGTCAGGGGACTAAAGCAGCAGAAGTACTGCTCTACAGGTGCCTCTTACATGATTTTGGGGTAGGTGAACTCTGGCTCTGGTTTATTAAGACTGCTTTCGTATGTTATCCCAAACGTATGCAGCACACAGTTTCTGCAGTGTTATGCCAATGTATGTGCAAGTAAAACATGACGTATGTGCTGCCAAAGTAATCATGTTCTGAAAACAGCGTGGCACGCTTCATATGGTACAAAAGGGTTTTCCTGTTGGTAGGGCAACATCTGCCTGTTTGCCTTTGTGCCTCTTACCTCGTTCAGGAGCGGAGCCTTCCTCCCTGAACGCTTTCCCATGCACAAACAAGTGATTAAGCAGAGGTAGGAACCCTAAGCTCTATCGGTCCATCAGTTGCAATCAGTTATTTCATATTCTCGAAACTGCAGTATCAGCTTAAAAATTAAACCAAGTGTCTTTATTGCTTGCACCAAGCAGAAAATGTCTCTGCCACAGAATCTAAATCACTAGACAGTTTTTTTTAAGCAGGAAAGCTCCTATATTCACATTCACATACAGTGGAAGTTTTATTAAGATATGGTCATGCTATTGTTTTGTTTTGCAGAAAGGAAAGTTGTTTTACAGAGAGAGAGACAACATGGGTCATAGGCTGATTGAAAAGTTCTTCACGTTTTCTTTTGGCAGGTTTAAGTGTTCTCACAAAACTAATTTAAACTCTATCTAAAAAAAACCCCAAAAGTCCTTCTCTCTTCCCTTACCTCGCTGTTCTTGCCGACCCCGCAGCCTGCAAACCCCCATCTCCAGCTGTGCAGGGCTGGCTCAGCTGGGAGGGGTGCCCTGCCTGCACCCTGTGCTCCACGTCGCAGCGCGTCCCACCCGTGGTCCCGGGAAATCCCAGCCTCCGAAACACAGGGGACAAATTCTGGTGGGGGAGGATGGGCAGGGAGGAGAAAGCTCAAGCGCTGCCGGGTGGGAGGCAGAGCAGTGCTGGAGATGGATCAGCCTGCTGAGCTCCAAACAGCTGCTAACACCACATCTGGGTCTGGAGCTGCCTGTGAAAGCTGGCGTCTGGGGAGCTGCATGGCTCCTGCTGGAGTAAGGACCAGCTCCTTCGCCTGCTTCCAGCACAGGACCCTTCCCCCACCTCCCAAGGGAAGGGGAGTTGCAGTCCTGGGGCTCCCTCTGTGCTGCATGGGTTGCTCAGATGATTCTCCTGAGCGGTGACGGTGCTGAAATGGGGGGAAGCCGTGCGGAGGAGTAACCCTGTTTTTACCAGTCTGCCTTTAACTTGTAAGGTCTAAATCAACAAATGGAGCCTTTGGAACCCCGTCTGTGACACGGCCATGTGCTGGGCTTTGGCTATTGCGTCCTGGAGGGGAGAGAGAGAGAGTCCGCTGGCGTGAGGGACGGTCGCGTAGTGACTGCCGGGGTTCTTCAGCACTGCTGCTCCAGACAGGGCTGGCTTTGGGCTCCAGGGCCGTGCTGTGAGGGGCTGCACCACCTCACTACACACCTCGTTTTTATGAAGGTAACATACCTCTAACTGCTGTATTACAGGGACAGCAGTGGTACCGCTGAAGGCTTGAAATAGCAAAGTGTGACAGTCTCCATTTGTCATCCTCCCCAAATTAATGCCATAGCTCTTTACCCACGGATTTTGTAGAACCTCTCATCATTAAGGCTGTTTCCTTGCAAACAGATGGCTGCAGCGTCTGACATCCCAAGTGCCTGTCAGGACCCAGCACAGACCCAGGGGCTCGCTCAGCCTGCGGGCACTGCATCTGCCTCGAACGTGGTGCGGGTAGAACGGACGGATGCGGCTGGAGCCGGGGCCTTTGCAGGGTTAATGCACAGCGTCGCTCCTCCCCTGCCCCGCTGGGGTGATCCAGTCGAGCCAGCTGTGTTAGCAGTGTGCCGGGGAGAGCAGCCGGACCCTGCCAAGCCAGTGGAAAACAGCCTCTGCCCTGAGCGGCGTGAGGCTCCCTGCCGCTGCCGGAGCTGTGCCGGGGGAAGGTGCTCGGGCAGCTCCCCGCTGCTGTGGCCTCACCATGAGGCTGGACCCCAGTGCTTGCTCCGGGTACCGCTGGGGAGCAGGGCTGGCCTGCAAAGGGCGTGCAAAGTCTTACGGGAGCATGTGAAAGACCTTTCAGCTAAGCAAGCCGCGCACAGCGAAACCTTGCTGGCTGGCCAGTAAACAGCTGTGCTCAAGGCCATTTTTTTGGAAGGAGCCAGACGCTCGGTTTGGTTTGCCTGAAACTTGCTGCTGAACAAACACTCCTCAAGTCAAAGACGTTGATGGAAACGAGGTAGTTGTGACCTGGGTGCTGGTGGCTCTTGTTCTGCGTTTGGTTTGCCCGCTCACGCCCCGGTATCGGAGCAGGCCAGACACGTGCTGTCAGGACTGTAAGGGGGGTCCCTGCTCTCCTGGCGCGCTCCCGGGCGCAGGGCTCGTTCTGCGGCAATGGCAGAGCCCGCGTGCCACGCGCAGGGTGATGGAAGGGATGAGAGGAAATGGCCTCAAGCTGGGCCAGGGGAGGTTTAGGTTGGATATGAGGAAAAATTTCTGCACCAAAAGGGTTGTCAGGCATTGGAAGGGGCTGCCCAGGGAAGTGGTGGAGTCACCATCCCGGGAGGGATTTAAGACGTGGCACTTTGGGACATGGTTTAGTGGTGGCCTTGGCAGTGTGAGGTTTATGGCTGGACTCGATCTTAAAGGTCTTTTCCAACGTAAATGATTCTCTGATTCTGACTCAATGTGCAGCGCAGGCAGGTGCCCAGAGGCTCTCCCCAGCACAGACGCTCGCCCTTGCGGCCTTCTCGCAGCTGGGCCGTGCTTTGTGAGGCGGTCGTCACAGGCTAATGGCGATGCGATGCGTGTTAGAGGACGTGGCTCCTCCTGTGGGCTTTGATGGGAGGGAACAAATCCGCAGAGAGGCCTTGGTGCCACGCTCACTTTCCCTCTGCTGTCTTTGGAAGATCCTTTGTATGCGACACCTCTAAGAGTCCGGTTTTGCCTTATGTGTAACTCTCCTGATAAAAACTACCTGTGACTCTATCCCTGTTGCTGTCTGTTAGAGGAAGAGAAGCCTGTCTGGCCTTGAGTTAATGCTTCACTCTTCCGAAATCCCCTTTTTTCTGAGGGTCTCACCAAAGCACGCTGCTGTAAGGGGAGGCTAGACAAAGCCCAGACAGGGGTGCAGCCCTCCCTGCTGCGTGGGGCAGCCCGGGCAGGAGGCTCATGGGCAGCGGGACCACGCGAAAGACGGCAGTACATGAGAGCGCTCTGCCGAAGCAAAACCTCGTATCCCGCTCCCCTCCTCCTTCTTCTCTGCCTTTCCTTCAACAGCAAACCAGGGAGGTTGTGTAACGCTCTTGGCCGTGAACATCTCGACAAGAGGTTTACGGAAAACCTGCCTATGGTTTAATTTCATTTCCGTGCCTTACAGGAAATGAGGTCAAACGCCAACTTCAAAGGAGTCGCTCGGTGTTGGTCAGTACTGGATACCACCTCCCTGCCCGTCTCGCCTCCTCCAGCTGCTGTCTCCGGGCCGCAGCACCGCCGGCTCTGTCTGTCCGGAGGTTTTATAAACAAGTGCGTGGGCAGGAGAGGCACTGTCCCAATCACGTGCACGGCACGGGGATTTCTCCTGCCCGTGACATGCAATGTAAAGCAGACCTGGCTGTGTGTTGCCCCCGCTGTGTTTTACACCATGGTGTGCAGCCTGTGCTTCCCTGGAGCACGCTGCTCCTTCCCCGGTGCTCTGGAGAGCACCTCTAGCTTTCAGGTCTTAGGCAATGGTTTCTTGGAGCTGTTTTGCGATATCGTATCCACCATGGAAGTCACAGCAGCGTTCCTGCCAACACCTTTCTTAAAGACCCACGGCCTGGAGCAGAAAGAGTCAGAAACAGAAGCCTGTATTTTTCATCGGAGACACATCACTTTAAAGCTGGGACCATCTGTGCTCCTCAGTTCATCCTGCTAACCAAAAATCCCAGGCTGAGGAATGAGAGAAACTGCCTTGCAGCAGTAGCAAGTCAGAAGAGGTCGTGGGCTGTGGCAGAGCCAGAACTCCTGCTTGGATAAAAACTGTTTGAGTAACTGGGAGCAAGAATCTGACCGTGAAGCTGGCTGGCTTCACCCTGCTGCTGCCAAATGCTTGTGAGCTGCTGAGTCAGCACCGTGCTCTGGAGTCGGTGGTGTGCCTTGGCTGTACCTCGGGATGGCGGAGCACACGTGTTTTACTGAACCGCTGTGATCTTTTCTTTTCAGTGTATTCACAGAGGAAATCTCCCCATTACCTTCCTTTGGCTTTTGTGGCTGGCTGCTACAGTAGTGCCATCCTCTTCCTCGCCCTCCTACCAGCTCTGGAGAGCAGAAGAGGATTGCCTCACGGCATGGCCCTTAGCCCTGGTCTCCTGTCTTTGCTGGAGAATCCCCAGCAGTTTCAGCAGGTCTGACGGTAACGTTCACATTTTGCTTTCCGTGTTCAGTGCACTAGTGCTGCTGTTCTTCTTCCTGACAGCTACGGGGACTGTCCTCGCGCTCTTGTGTGCCCAGCTGAAACAGAACCACATTGCTGAGGGCCTAAAAAACCTGTTGCATTTTTCTGAAAGTGCCTGGGCTCCAGTTTCTGCTCAAGGGAGCAGAAGGAGCAGTTTTCAGCATGTCTGATTTCCTGAACCAGCGCAGCCCGGGGCCGGGCAGTGCCAAGGCTGGTGTGCAGTGGGGATGGCTGCACGGTGCTGTGCCCTTCAGGCAGAGGCTGAGCAAGGAACCCCTTCTGGCAACTGGTCCCCATGCATCATGTTTGGGAGCCTTTCAGGCAGAGGATGTGACCCCAAAAAATCTCCAGCCTGCAGATGTTTTTTCAAAGTGAGTGTTTATGCTACGGCTCTTCCTAGTCGCATGCGTTTGCAAACTTGAATGAATCCCTGGTAAGGCATTTATTTAGCTCAAAAAAAAGAAAAAATCCCAGACCATCAGGAAATGCCCCATTAATGCACTGCAGATAGAATCAGGCTGGAAAACTCCAGGCTGGATTGTAGCAGCACAGCCCATGATGTAAAACCCATGTGTTCAGCAGGCCAGCAGCCAGGAGCCCCAGGCTCTAATCCCACTGCTGAGCTCCCCAGTTTGGCTAATAAAACTGTAGGAAGCGGGGGAGAGGCCCATGTTTTCCTGGGCAGGCTCCTTTTACCCTGTGCATTAACAGTTTAAGAGTCACTAGGCTACTCGGGACTTCCATCTGGAATGTCTTCCCGAAGCTGCGGCAGCCCCAGCCTGGCCGGGTCTCCCTGCTCGGCAGCAGCGCGATACCCCGGTGCTGCCTGCGCGGCTGCGGAGCTGGGAGCAACGGCCTGGCAATAGGGCATGCTCTGGAGGAGGGCACGGCAACGCAGACAAGGCAGCGTGTGTGTTAAGTAGCCTCTGCAAGTGTAAGTGCTCGCGTGCACTTTCTCTGCTCCAAAACACCACGTTCCAGAATAGCAGTGGGTCTGTGATGCAAGTCACTCTTATTCTCAATAATTCACAAGTGCGGCAGCTCTTCCACCCTTGACTCTTTTCCATACCTACCTCCCGTAAGGAACCAGTTGCTGGAAGGTACGTGCGTTTCCAGAAAGGCCGTCAGCTACAGCATGCACAGAAAAAAAGGGGCTGGGTTGTTTTTGGGAGGGAGTTTGTTTGGTTTTTGTGTAGTTTTTTTTTTCCCTGCTGTGGTTAAGAAAAGCTCTTGCTCAACAAGAAGGCATTTGTTAGAGGCATGCGTGTCCTTCATTAGTGGATAAAAACAGTTCATAGCTCTTTCAGGGCTGATAATAGTAAGACCTTTGGATGCCTAAGATAAAGAAAAGCTGATCTCTAAGAGAACAAAGGAGTAGGTTCAAAACTGGAATACATTTCCGGAGCCAGTTACTAGGAAGAAACTGGAAGTTTCACCTCAGGAGCAGGGACCGGGAATGCCAGCTATGGACGCAGACTCAGCGGCTGGGCTATTTTTGGCTTGTGAACTGTTCTAACAGCTGTTTATTTTTAAGGTCATTTTCTGTTTGCATAGCATGTACACCCTTCTGGTGGGTGGGAGGCATTAAAAAACAATCACTGCTGTGCAGAGTTATGAACTGACCTTGGAGAGGGATGGAAAAAACAGAACTCGCTGTACTTATTGCTTTAAAACCCAAAAACATCTGCTTAGGTCATCAGGTTTGTTGACCTACTCTAAGCTGTACCCCCACTGGAAAAATACCGTTTCAAATAATACAGACTACTGCAGGGGATTGCAAAAGACTTGGGAAAACTCGGTCAGATGATAATACGGCGTAAATAGAAAGGAAGCATCAAATTTGGCAATTTTTTTTTTTTCACTTGTGCTTACCTTCAAGCAGTAAATAGAAACCCAGAGCGTTTGCTCCACAGCTGAGTAGTCAGAACTCACACCAGCAGGTCGGGCCTGAATCCCAGTTCTTGTTTAAGACTCTTGTTAAATAACAACATGCTTTATTGTCCTCTTATTGGCTTTGTCCTGTTGGCCATATCTTTATTCACACACAGTCAAGTGATACAAATTCACTGGAACAGTGGCAGTTTACAAAAGACAGTAAGAATGATTACTTTGAACCAAAATTTAAAAAACCCTAAGTCTGGCCATCTGGCAGGCAATGCACTGATTGGAACAGGTCATGGTAAGGAAATGGTTTATGACATTGGCAGTGTACTCCCAGCCATGTTCCTTTTCCAGAGCATAAAATATACAATACAAAAATATACTAAAAGTAAAAATGGAGTTTTATAGAAATGTCTGCTGCAAAACAATTGCTGTTGTCTGATTTTTTCAGTATATTTACTTCCACGCTATATTATGATAGAATACTTGAATAAACACCACTTAGTTCTAACTTAGTTGGAACTTTAAAGTTGATCTCAAGTTAACTGTACAGTCTTGGGCTCCGATCCCTGAAGTACATAAAGGACCTTAACTTTGGACTCGTGCGAGTGACTGACCTGAAGTGAGCCCACAAGTGAGCATTCAATGCCTGCGTGGGAGGGAAGTGGAAGTTCTGGGTTTCATAGGATCTTAATTTGGGGCATTTTCCTGGATTTTTCAAGACTTTTAACAAGTCTTCCCTGGGCTGTCCTTTTACCTGATAGGCTTGAGTTCAAGTTGCTGGTAATCTCTTAGAACTGCCTGTTTTTGAGATGTGGAGCTCTGCACTTAATGGAGTCAACTGTGGTAAGTCTCTCCCTCCTTATCTCACTACTCTGTATAATTGTACCTGTCCCTCTCCCCTCTCCTTCCTCCATCCTGGCCTGGTACACCACGATGGCCTCTCTCCATGCGAGAGAGCTGGATGCTCCAGTGCTTTGCTACGGCTGCTCACACCAAGCCTCGTATGAGCTCCCTGCAATCGGAGCACCATTTCCTTAGTGTTTCTGAAGTTGAGAGACCCGGCTGTAGAAACGGAAGCCTGTGCCGATGTCACCGTGCAGGGCTGAGCGGCTCTCCTCAGGCTGGCGTGCTTGCAATGAGAATCTCTGGTGTAGATGCCATGCTCGTGGAAAACGGCATCCGCAGTGCCCCTTGCCGTGACAGAGGAACGCACTGCTAGAAGTCAAGTGTGATTAACTCCAGATTTCTTGCTCCTTTTTCTCCCAAGAACCAATCTCAAAGCATTTGAGAAAAGAAGTTAGTATTGCTCTGTTTTTGCAGACAGGAAGACTAAGGCACTGAAGGCTTTGGCCAAGGCTGATCCACAGGTCTCTGCCCTAGTCCGTGCTCTTCACTGAGCTGTTGCTCTCTGTGCTTGCATTGTATGAGACACGTTCTCAGAGGGGTAACACCATCTCTGCTTCCCACGCAGACACCACACACAGGGGCCAAGATCGACCTTCCTAGGCATGGCCTCCAGAGAAAACATCAAGAAGGACATGCATTGGAGGCCAGAAGTTGGCTTCCCAGTGTCTAAATGTCACCTGCTCCCAAGGTCAGCTATGGAAAGATGACCAGGATACTTCTGAGGTATAAAACTCTGTGTCTGCTGGCCACTGGTCAGCTTTGTCATCATCATTGTCGCTGTCATCGCCGCTAGAGGGTTCATAGCCTGGGATGACAGAGCGAATCGGCTCTGTCTGCCTGCGATCTGCCTCCGCCTCCTTCTTCTTCTCTGCCAGCAGCTGCCTGTAGCACAGGTTGCAGACCCTGAGGGGCTTGGGGGACAGCCGGGGCATCAGGAACCTCTGCCTGGAGCAGTCTGCGCAGACGACAAAGCCACACTTGCGGCAGTGGTGCCTTCGGGTGAGCGTGGAGAACTTGGTCTGTGTGCAGCGCATGCAGATGTCTGTCGCCTTGTCTGGGATCCAAGGGGCTGCGTGCTCCGTGGAGGGCTGCCGGCCCGTCTTCATCAGCAGGTGCCTGATGCACTCCTCCAGATGGCTGATCCACTCCTTCCTCTCCGTGAGGGAGGCTGCGGAAACGACAAAGGACTTCTTGGAGGTTTTAATCATCCAGCGGTTCTTCATCTGCAAGGTGTCTGGCAGCGTCTCCAAAGTGACATCTTCAAGGGGAATGATGTGCTGGGAATTGTACTTCCTTTTGTTGATGACTATGCTGCCGTAGACGAGGATGTCGTTGAAAAGGAAGAATATGCGAGGCTTTGGCTTCTTGCGGCATTCTTTGGTTAAAATCCCTTCTCCTAGAAGGACCCTTCCTGGCACGGCTAAGGGCTGTCCGGAAGCCCCAAAGCAGTTTTCCACAGCAGCAATGCGCTGGCTGTTGATCTCAGTGTTTGCAAGATGGTCCACCATCTCCAGCTCGCTCTGAGAAAGGAAAATAAAGAGGGAAGTGATAAAGCTGCAAACATCTGCACTGGGGTGAGGCTGAGTAGCAAACCTATGTGCAAGTGATACGCTCCTAATGCAACCTGAAGTTACAAGTAATCTCCTTACCACTCCTCGCTTTAGTTTGTTACCTTTTTAAATTTAATTTTTCAAACTTTCCAACTCCATTTTGCAACAGCCCGGTCCCTTTTGGTAGTGGGAGCTAACTGATGCTGGGATGGATGCAGGCTCAGGGAGATCTGTGGTCTTGGGAGCAAACCTCCCATTTCTGACTGCACACCTGTCTTCTTGAGGATTAGTTACAGACACACGCACCCCACAACGCCACTTCGGGCCAGAGCTGAGGCAGGAACAAAACAGCGCGGTATCACTTGTTCCCACTGGTCCTCCTTGCGTGACAAAAAGGGGGAAAAAAAACCCAAAACCACCCAAAAAACCACCCATTATGTGAATAAGCCCACACAAGCCAAGACCTTCTTCCATTACCCCAGTTACGCCAGGGCTGTCAGTGCTTCCAGTTACAAGACACATCATTCTGAAAACAGTCAGACCTCTGCTGAAGGGGAAGTGGAAGGCAGCACGCTCATCCCTTCCCACACCTCTGTGTCCTCCTCCTCCTCATACAATCTGGGGTTTCGATAGTCTGTTGGGGTTTTTTTAAAGTAGAAAAACCTAGATAAGGGTAACTCTGAAGCGAAAGCGAACGTTTGCTATTGGCAGTTTGCAGTAAGGAAAGCGCTCCATGCTGTAATTTCAATTTTTTGTTGCATTTAGCCCCTCCTGCACTGAAGGGTGCTGCCCCGAGGCTGGCTGGCCATGGGAACGTGAGTCATTTCCTCCTCCAGCGAGGTAGCTCAGCCGTCACGAGGCGGCTCCAGGATCACAGGGATGTGTGTCGCCCTGGTTGCTGTTAGCATTCATCAAATCACTAATGCAGAGCTCCTCTCCACCGTTTTCCCTGTCCTCCTTGTCCAGAGTCCCAGCAGCCGCGGAGGCTGGAGGTAAAAGGGAAGAGGAAGACAACATGCCTGGTCCTGTATGTTTGGGACAATGATGATTTACATTCTTCCCTTGCCCTTCACCCCAAATCACCCCTGTGGTATGCTAGAAGGGAAACCACAGAGCTGCTGCTCAAGGCTGCTGTGTGCTGTTTACCTCTTGCCTGAGCTATCTGGCAGATGGACCGGTCAATTCCTCCAAGTTCTCAGAATTTTCTTCTCTAGAACAGGCACAAATCTAAGATGCAGGTTTATGCCTGGGAGACCTAAGTGAAGCAACCTACTCTGCAGAAATAGATTTCACAGAGAAGCGTTGAGTGGCCAGTGCTCCTGAAGAGCTGGCTTCTTCAGGGTCTCCCTCGAACTAGAGGGAAGGTCCCAAGGCCTCCAACTTCTGGAAGGATATGTGTCTTCAGGGCCTCTAAGCAACAGAATGGATTTGATGGAGTTGGACAGTGTTAAGCCTATCCACTCATGTGTGTCTTCTCCAGCATGGAGGGCAATTAATCGCAATGCTCCGATCGGGGGGCCATGCTGCAGACAGATGGGGGAATCCAGGGGACCGATGCTATCAGCAGCAGCTGCAGAAATGCCCCAACCAACCTGCCATTTCCGTACAGACATGCAGAAGTTGTACAAAGGGATTTATTACTTGTCAAGAAAGGAGAAAGGCTCCGTCCCCCTCCTTGATCTGTCAGCCCAAGTGGACCTGTGCATGGAAGGGAGCTGCTCTGCTGCAGGATGTACATTCAAATCTATTCTGAATGAAAACAATGCAGCATGTGTGTTTTTCTCTCCCTCTTATATACACAAATTAGGCTGAAGAACAAACAGGCAGGGCAAACTATGGTCCACAACTGAACACCAAACTCCCTGACTATGAATACCCAGAGTCTCAGCTATCATGGGATGTGGTCTCTTGAGGTTTCCCACGAACAAATCCTTGGATGAGGAGCTTTTGAGTGAAAGAGCAAGATGAGCACACAAAATAATAAAGGAAAAAGAAAACCTGAAATTACAGCTTGGGAAGTTTGGTGTGGAAAGACTGTGAATGCAACAAAATACTGTCAAGAATTTTTGGCACCAGCAACACCAACTGCAATAAACCTGCAAAAAACCAATAAGCAGTTAATCCTGCTCCCACCAATCTCATTTCCTTGTGTTTCTGGGTTATGGAGCCCCAGCTCTTACCATGCTGCTTTTGCTTTTATTTTATGTATTTCAGAAACATGGTCCAAGCCCTCAAGCCGGTATGCTACTTGACATGACTCTATTTCTAGGCACCTCCCTGTATTGGATCCCAGTGGAATTGAAACTGTTTTGTAAGCTATAAAGGCCGTGCCTGCCAAGAGCCAGAAAACATAAGCTCATTTTCAAAGAGCAGTGCAAGCTTTAGCTGTTGCATTGATTTGGGCCCCTGCATAGGCCACAAAGCTCTTGGACTTGCTGCATGGAGCAAAGGGAGAAGGGGCTGGACAGGGAACGGACACAATCCTGCAACATGAAAGAAACCAAAGTGGGCTCTCATGACACATCACACTTCCACCTGCAGGGTATGTCCTTATTCCTCCACAGTCTGGTTTGTTACCTAGTTAAAATGCCACAAGTTAACCGAAGAAAAGCTAACTCTGTTCTGGGAAAATCTTCCCTGCCAAGACTAACAGTGTCAGCTGCTGCTCTAGCCCAGGGTATTTCCCGAAGGAGTTTTCCCCAGGAAGCAAAAGCAGAGCATTTTTCTTCCATCTCTCTCCCCTTAGGCATAAATGACTGGAGAACAGCACGTACACATGCTAAGCAGCACAAAAATAGGAGGGGTGGGATTCACATCGCCTACCTTTAGACTTGGACAACTAACTGTATCTTCGCGCTTCTTTTCCATCAGGGAGGGGAGAAGCAGCCACCTGCAGAGTGACTCGCTTCATCCCACCGCACGACGGATCCGTCCTGCCCCGAGTTCTAGATAGCGCTCAGCTTGAGTAACCACATACAAACCGATTGCACGTTCATATTGTGACTCACCGCAAATAATACTGGTTGGCTGTGGAACTGAAGTACTGTATGAATTTGGTAAATACAGAGAGCTGGTGAGTGCTATTATGGTCTGCTTTACTGGGCAGTGAGAGCCTCTCCCTTTGGAACAACAGTGATGAGATATAAAAATGAGGATATAAATTCTAAGCTATTTGATTCATTTTGGTGATTTTTTTTCCCCGTTTCTTCAAGTTTGTCCTGTCAGGTCAGCAGGACCACAGTGCTTATTATGAAGTGATATGTCTGCATGTGTGCCACCTGCAGCAGGAGCTTACGCAGTCGAGGTGAGGGTGGGAAGATGTGCTTTACTGGTGTGCTACTTTTCATGGGAGGTTTTAGCATGGCAAAATTTGGGGTTGTTTGTTTCATCAAGATCTGTTGGTTCTGCATGTGATCAAATATTTTGCAGTGAATGTATAACTCAGTGAATACAATTGATATTCAAAAGAAAAAAAAAATACTATTTGGCACTCTACTCCAGAAGTAAGCAAGCTACTTTGAACAATGAGCGCTTGTTCACTTGTGATTATAAACAGCCATGCTGATGCATGCCAGGCAGAGCACTTCAACTTAAGCTCCTGGGTCAGCGAGTCTGGGGTATGTTTTTCAAGTCTGTATGTATCTAAGGCTTAGGCATAGCAATGTAGTGAGCTGTTCTACCTGATTCTTCTGTTCTTGCTCTCAGACAGAGCTGACAGTCTGGGTATCCACCGCATACCTACTGCATGCCACATGCAAGGGATGGTCCATGACTACTGGCACACTGAGATTTCACCACTGAGGTCTGCCAGCAGAAAATGCCCCAAGCCTCATCTCTCTGCAGCTCTCCCTTACTCCCTCCTTCTGCTTTGCTCAGTTGAGACGTCTCCCCTGGAGTTAGGGCCGGCATACGCTCATCCTCACCCAGCACTGAAAGCAGGATGCAGATGCCTTTTAGCCAGAACAGGCATTTTTAGAGCAAGAAAAACATAATTCCTCTCCTTTTCCTGCTGGAGTGGATGTCAGCTTGCCTCTCCCTCCTTCCTAGCATGCTGTAACTGCTGGGCCACTGGGGACAAGGAGGGGGGGGGGCTCAGACAGCCCCCTTCCAGCCGTGCTTAGGAGGAGCCCAATCCAGTACATGTACGTTTTGGGACTGACTGTCACAACAAGCCTTTGACTGAGAAATGCCACCAGTCCTGGCGGGATGTGGACTAACCGACCTACTGAGCTTCTTGCCACTGTTGCTCAGCATGCCCAGGACTTTAAACTGAAGGAGGGAAGACTTAGACTAGATATTAGGAAAAAATTCTTCTCTGTGAGGGTGGTGAGGGCACTGGCACAGGTTGCCCAGAGAAGCTGTGGATGCTCCATTCCTGGAAGTGTTCAAGACCAGGCTGGATGGGGCTTTGGGCAACCTGGGCTAGTGGAGGGTGTCCCTGCCCATGGCAGGGGGGTTGGAATGAGATGATCTTTGAGGTCCCTTCCAGCCCAAACTGTCCTGTGATTCTGTGACTTCTAGTGTGGAGAGCCAGAGCAAGGGGGCAGCTGAACAGTGGCTTTTGAGGAACTCAGACTAAACCTACCAAAACCAGCTGCTGGTAGCCTGAGCTCAGTTGTGGCTCTTGCATATACCACCCAGGCTCAGAGGTGTCCAAGCAGCTTTGTATGGAAGGCAGGAAAACCTGAAACTCAAGGAAGAGCCTCACCCCCTCCCTCTGCCTGCTCTCTGTCTGCACACGCGTCCTCAGGCAGTGCCGCAAGTCCTGCTCCAACTCCACGTGCACCTCCTGCTCCCCACTCTGCCGCCCATCAGCGGTGAGCGGCCATAAGGAACAGGCCGCCATAAGGAACTCCGGGGCGCTGGAGGCGATACAACTAACGTAACAGAATTTGGTCAGCCCAGTCACAGGCTCAGGCTGGACAAGCGCTCGTGGCAAATGACATACACGGGCTTGCTGGCGAGGTGGGGAATCACCAAGGGACGAGACGAATTCTCCATCTCTCCCAATGCCCATCAGAAGTGCCCTTCAGAAGACGTGCGTGGCCCAAGGTGGGGTTTCCACTTGCGACTTAACAACGGGATCAATTTCTGTGGTTTCGGTACGTGGTCGAACTTGGTAACCTAAGCGTCCCTTCCAAAGAAAGTCAAGAAACCGTCACTCTAACCGGCGCCTGGGCCACGCACGGACATCAGGGTGCTGCACAGTGCTGACCGGCTCCCCCGTGCGCCGGGCACCGCACACGCGTGGCGGGAGACCCGTGGGTCTCAGGCGGGCAGGGGACACGGCGGGTCCCGCAGGGCCGAACCCTCCCGGCAGCGAGCGCGGCCTCGCCCACCCCTCTCTCCTGCAGCGGGCGGAGCAGGGCAGCTCAGNTGGGGAGTGGGGCGGGGCGCCACCAGGGGGCGCCGGAGCGCGGTCTCCCCGCTGTGGGGCGGGGCGCGCGGTTGCGCGGCGGAAGGGCGGGAGTGGGCTCGAGCCGGCGCTGGTGCTCGCGCTGGTGCTCGCGCTGTAGCCGTTAACCGTTCCCCGGAGCTGCCTCGCGCGGCTCGCGGCCTTCAGCGTTTGTGAGCGGGCCGGGCCGTGCGGCCCTTCGGGCGCCTTCGCGCCTTTCCTGCCACCTCTCCTCAGCCGACGCCCTGTCAGCGCTGGGGCTGGCGCCCGGGGTTACGCCAGGGGCGTCTCTTGCTGTGGCTGTGCCCCCCCGGCGGCTGCGTGTGCCGCGGGCCCCCGAGCGCCTCTGCCGCCTGTCACTGCCGCGGGGGTGGTGGAGCGGGTGAGCGTGAGGCACCAGTGTCCCTCTGCGCCTGCTGTGGCATCCCGGGCCAGAGGTGTGGGTGGGCAGTGCTCCGATCCTTGCCTGGCACTGTAAAACAACCCCGAACTACCCGGGCCTGTGCTGATCTGTAATTCAGGTGCTTGCTCACGTTCTCTAATAGCTTTTCTATTTTTAATGGGAACTGATGGACCTGTCATGGTATTAGAAATGTGTTTTTTTTTCTCCAGGTATTCATTTTCTTTGGTAATAATAATGTGGGCTGGGAAGCTCATGGCGTGCTTTGGAGCTAAAGTGCTTGGGCAGTCGTGAGAGTTTCCACGAGACTTTATTTCTTCATACTTTGTGTCAGATGAGCGTGGACATGGACTAAGTTAACCGCAGTCTGTGAGTCCCTGGCAGTGTATGAGGAAGGGTTACAGAGAGGGCCGTCAGGTCATCAGCAGACTTCTGAGAACCTGGAAGAAGAGGGCTCACCACAGAGGGCAGGCTGCTGGGCTGAGCAGTGATTTTCAGGTTATTGCCAGTGCTTTAGCGTGGGGTCTCTTCTGTCCCTGTGGGAGAGCAGGACTGAGTGGTCTGGTGGTGGAAGGAGGGGCAGGGCCTTTGCAGACCAGTTCTTGCAGCTGGGAGCTGTTTTGTGTTGAGCCTGGGCACCGGCCATCTCCGTCCTGGCTGCCTTGCAAGCAGAATTCTAGATCTGAGGAGATCTGCCTAGCTTAGAAATTCATCCTTGACAAAATGTTTTTTTACATAAAGCTAACTGTAAATATACAAAGTGCTGAACTAAATATGTCAGTTTGTCTCACCTGCCAGAATAATTCAGATCTAACCAGCCATAGGTTATCACTCTTAAACTTTCCCCCCCTTATGTGCTAAAAGTATTCTGAATTTGCTCGCATGTTATCCTAATTGTAGTCTTTACCACTGAGAGGTAGTACTTTGATTTATTTTTCTTGTTGTTTCTCGGTATGCTCCCCTGGGCAGTAATCATTGCGCGTCAGCCAAAGGTAGCATTGGGTTAGCCAAATAGTCTGGGATTTGAAGGCTGTTGCTACTTTCTCCCTCTCCAATCAGAAGTGGAGGTGTGTTCAGACAACTCTGCATAGAGGCGAGGGAAACCTTGAGGTATGCACTGAGCGTGCAGTCAGTATTAACCAGTTGCACTTGAGAGCTGACTGTTGGATGATTGTTTTGAAAGCTGTTACATCCTTGTTTGAATACATTATTGAGACAGAAACTCAGAGTTTAACAAGTAATCTTAAGAGATATTTGATAGGAAGACTCAAGAGCTCTTTTTTCCTGGCTGTAAAAGTGAAAAATTTGTGGGACCACTTGAAAAAGCTGCAGCCCAATTTACCAACTTTTAAAATCTCTCTACCTTGCTCCAGTTGCATTATCTGATCTGGTGCCTCTGGCATTTTTTTCCAAAACCACTTGTTTCTCAGTAGCAGAAATATCTTGCCCAACTGGGATGCAATAATTTCAAAGCAAGTAAAGGAAACTGCAGCTGCTCAGCTGAGTCAGCCAAAGGTAAGCTCTGCAGGGGAGAAAATGGCTTTTTATTATCTTCTAGTGGCAAAATTACTACAACAGCCTGCAGGAAAAGATTAGATTATAATAGTAACAAAAACATCTGTTAAATTCTGAGCTCAGTGTATGTTTAGTGCATGTTTTAGACAAAAAACAGGCATTTGATAAAATTATTTTGAATAAAACTCAATACTGAGATGCAGTTTGGGATGTTAGGAACCCACTGTGATTGCAGGAGAGACAGCGGTTTTAACTAATTGACTACATGGGGTATTTCATCAGTGGACAAGACAGCTTTTAACTATGGAGATTTTATTGAATTGAGCTTATTACTATTACCTATTACTTAATAAGAGAATAAATCAGCATGTGTTCGTTATATGGGTTACTTGTAAGCATGAATGACCTCTGTCCTACGTTCTGTGAGAGTGTGGTGTGCATGGAGGAATGAATATTTGTCTGATCTGGCCCCGGTGGATTCAGCTAATCAGCCTATTTTAGAAATGTGTGAATTGCCATGATTGATTTGTGTCTCTGAAGCCTTACCAGCATCATTTGCGTGCTTTAGAAATGAGGTGCTTCCAAGTCTGACGGCGCAGAAATCAGAGCTGTGCTTGGCTCTGTCAGTACGGACTGAAACTTCGGAACATCAGTTTCCAAAATATCACTAGTCCACACACATTGCAACTGCTGCCAGACAAACCTGTTTCAGAGGGTCGTTGTGTCCTCAGGGCTTCTCTTGGCCCACGTGTGGGAAGTTACCCACTTGGGAGCCTGGCCACAAAACGATTGTCAGAGTTATGAAAGTATTCCTGAAAGCAACCTTGAGAGCTGCCTGTTCCTCTGCGTTTTCCATAAGGAAGCAATACACAATCACTGTGCTTTTGTTTTTACAATGGCATCGCTGTGATTTGTATGTGTGCAGCACTTTATTCTAAGGATCTTGAAGTGCAGCGTAAAATCTAATAACCATGTGAGGGTTTGTACCCTCCTCACAGAGTAAAACTGAAACTTGGAGTTACATATGATCATACACAGCTTAATCACTGAAATAGGAATAGTGGCTTATTTGCTTTTTCAGCAGCAATAGGCTGTGGCTCAGAGTGAATCACTGAGGAGGCTGAGGAACAGCCCTTGGAGCTCCTGAGTCATAGCCCCATGTGCCTCACTGCAGGGTCATGTCCCAGGTCAGATATCTCAGTGATCATTGCAAAAAAAACTGTGGTATGCAAGGAGCATAAAACCACTCATGCCTGCAAGTTCTGAAAAGTTGCTAGCTTGCATCGTAAGAGCCTATGTTTTTGCTATACGTTGCCTTCCCTGTTCTGGTCACGTGTGCATAGTGCTGTGTGTGGCCTTTAGGTAGAGTTGGAACTGAAGTCTTGGCCAACGAATAATGACCAAGCAGGTAAACAGCAGAGGCTAAATTTAAATGCTGTGTATACATACATAATAATAATTTGCTCTTGGTTGGGTTCTAGCAAAAAGAAAGAAGGGAACATATTCTCTCCAGTGAAAACGACATGTGTGGTTGTCAGGACTACTAGAGGGGTTTCAAACTCATGTTATCTTTAGTCTGTATGCTGCTGTTTGTGTTAAGCTTTGGCAGTTGTCTGTGAATCTCAGTGCTGTGAAGGCATAAGGTATTTCACTTGTTCCTTCTTAATTTTCAGTGATAAATAGCAGTGGTGAAACATCCAGTGGGAGAGAGGAATGCTAGGGGTTTCCCTGCTAAGCCAATTTCAGTTTCAATAGCTTGTTCTCTTCACAGTGGTCTGTAACTGTAATCACAGAAGTGTGTAGAAGATCTGATTCAAAGCTTTTGATTCAAAATTTTTCAAATTTTTGTTTTGAATCAGCATGTAATATGTAGTTCCATTTTATATCCCACTTTTTAACTGTAAAGTACTTGAGGTATTTTGTCACTGAAATGTTCTTTATGTAATGTCATCAGTGTGTACCATTCTGCATGGTAGAGTGTACTGTGAGCAGGCAACATGGTAAAACTTGAAACCATAAGCAAACCAAATACACTGATTTATGCTCGTGGAGCCAAGCAGAGAGTGTGCAGGAGCAGGTGGATGTCCAGAGGGCACACTGGACCTATGGTGCTGGGAATGTGAAGTGGTGAGTGGGAAGCTGCTGCCTCCAGGACTGTGGATGTGCCTCACCCTGTGATGCAGAAACACCCTCGCTGTCCCACACTGGCAGCCCTTTCCCTGCCTTCTGGAGCACCAATGCCACGTGCCCTGTGACAGCTCTGTGGCTTGTCCCATGGAGCTGTTGGATTGAAGGCAGCAAGGGCATTTTGTACCTGAAAAGTGAGCAGGTCCAAGCAAGAAAGGAGCTACATTGTTTGAGTGGAAGAAGTGGTTGTTTGTTTTTTTAATCCAGGTTACCTTGTCTCAGATTTTTCAGGATGTGTCACTAACTCATGCTTTCTTTCATCCTTAGCAGCATGAGCTTTGTGTTCATTTTCTGAGTGGATTGATCAAGTGGCTCAGTTGCTGTGAGTCTCCAGGTTGCACCCAAGAGCTGCCCAGTATGGGGACATACAACAGGGAAAGCTCAGAAGTTGATTCTCTTCAGAGAAGCGGAATGGGTGAGTACGCATTAACAAACAAACAGTAGGTTTAGCATGCTGCCAGACCGCTATTTCTGAGTAGTGTTCCCCAGTAATGCAAGCAGGTTCTAGTCAGAATATGAAAGGGGGAGGTGAGAAAGAGGTGAGGTAAGAGAGTATGAAATGCCAGAACTGCGAGAAGATGCAGGTATTCAGCATGGAGAGGGATGTAATATTAAAGGAAAAACATTTTAATGTGGAAATTAATGTGGAAAAGAGATGTGTCTTTTTAAAAGAGTTGCTGAAAGTATATTGCAGCATGCCATGAGACAGTACTGCATCTTTTGGCCTCAGCCTTCCTTCCAGAATAACATCATTCTGTGCATGTTCTTAATTTGAACTCTTTTCCTACTATTGCTATTCTATTTAAACAGTGATCTCATATTCAGAGTGTGCTTTTATTGCACAAGATAAATCATGGTGAACAATTAGGTATTTCAAACACTAAACTTAGGTAGATTAGGCATTTCAAATATTCAAGTGGAGAAAAAGCACAGGGAACAAGAGTGTGATAATCATCAGTTAATTTAAAGAGATGTAAATGTTTTCACCTATGATTGACTGATTAGTCAAAGACACATAAAAGAGTTTCATTCATAAACCCTGCTTTGCCCATGGATATAACTTCTGTAGTTCCTTTGGAACTGTTGCCCAAGCTGAGTGTGTGTGTCGCTGAGAAAGAAAAAAATCATCTCTTTCTAAGGGACCCGTGCCTTGCCCCACATCAATGTCTTTTGTGCAGGAAGGCATCTGCTGCAATTGCCTAGGGAAGTTTTATGCACTGAGTATATATTGCAGAGAGCTCTGTGAAAGGGGAAGGAAAAAAAAAAAAAAAGGAAATCCTTGTTTCCTTTTGTATTCTTCAAATATAAGGGAAAACAGAAAGGTGGTGTGGTTTGGGTTTTTTTTCCCAAGGTGTTCTGCTGACATCCTGGACACTAAGAGAGCAAACCTCATCTTGGCTGGGATTCTCATCCATTGGCATGCTGGCTGTTTAAATGGAGAGATACTGAGCTGAAGGAGGAACCATGGGGATTTCTTTCCGGGTGGAAGTGCTTTATTGGCTTTTAGAGAGTGTATTGCTGCCTGGGCTGTGCAGGGTAAGAGATGTGATATAGGCGAGGGCACAGAGGGTATGTGAAGGATCACACCTTAATTTGTGAAGTGTAAAAATTGTTGCCTGCTTTGGAAACCAGAGGGATTTTGTGTAATAAGAGGTGTGTGGTGGGCTTTTGAGGGACATCTGAAGGAGAAGTTGAGGATTCTGCTTTGTACTTCAGCTCAAGCTGTGCAAAAATTGTCCACATGAGTGTGCTGCCATCCTGCCTTTTTGGGACTGGAAGGGACCTGCAAGAGTTAATGTTTTCCTGAGATTTCTCTCTTACTGGTATACTAAAATATGCAGGAAGCTTTGTTTTTTGTTTTCTGGGTTGGGTTTTTTTTTCCCCCTCTTTTTGTCTTTTCTCAGAATGAAATATTTCTTCTCTAACCTCAACCCTGAAGAGGATTGTGGGGGAGGCTGGGGAGGGCACCGCAGTTTGGTTCTGTACCATTTGGGCTGTTTGAATTCATTAGCTTGGGAGCCCCCACAACTGCCTCAGGCTGTGTACCCCCTCATGCACCCAACTTGGGAGAACCTCTTACCGCTACTGCATGCATTAGCCTTCATTAATACAATTAGCATAATAGCGATTAGGATTCATTATTCCCAACAAAAAGATAAAGCCAGTAATACATATCTCAGAGTCAAATTCCTCAGCGCCTTGTCTTGGGATTCCTTTATTTTGGAGTTATTTGCTCTTTATATCCTTCCATCTCCTAGAAAAAAGAAAGCCACTTAATTGTAAAACTGTTTGGGTCAAAGAAATGCACTGAGATGATCTTTCACGCATGCTAAATAGGTAAATTGATCTATGGGACCCACACAGCTCAGACAGCCACTCAACAGTCGAAACTGTGAACTTCATCTTCTTCAAGCACAAAAGCTACTTAGTTTCCCCATGTTGAAGACTTTTTATAATAGCAATAAGACAACTCTAGAGAGAACCATCTAATATTAACTCCAGGGAGTAATCATCTAATCACAATCTGGGGGTGATTTGAAGCACTCATCTGGACCAAATGCCTCACAACACCCCAGGAGTGGTTTTATTGCATGATAGCAGTACCCCATTGAGCCTTATTGCTTAATTAAAAACAAATTCCCAAGTAATTTTTTTGCCTTTCCATAAAAACACAGTAGTACATAGCATGTATAAAACATCCATTAAATGATGGTAGATGCAAATTTACATTGTGAGATACAATTCGTTTCTTTACCACTTGGGGTTGAAGTTAAATGTAAAACCATTTCCTATAATCTGTGTACTGCTGTGTTTAGAGAGGAATAAATATGGGAAAGAGAGGTTCATTGTAGGATGCCTTGTTTTTATTAAGTGATATGTTTGATCTCCTTACAAAGGAGTTCAAATTCTTGTCCATTCTGTAGACACAGTACTCAATCAGCAGTGTGGCCTTTTCAGCTTTCTCCTGGAGATTTCCTCAGCTTGCTGTCATGTCAGTGCAGATCTTCAATAGGAATCCTGTATTTCTGTCTGGGATTTCCATTTGTCTCTGAGCAGAGAGAGCATGATCAGTGCAGGTGATGTATTTGGGGTACATATAGCATACTCCCCTGAGGCCTTTGAGTATTGTTCGTATATTACAGGCAAAGGAAGCAAATCCAAGTTTTTAAGTGATTGTCCAAAAATCATACAGGGAATGCTAGAGGCACTGCTCAGACATTATAGAATCATAGAATGGTTTGGGTTGGAAGGAACCTTAAAGCCCATCTAGTTCCAACCCCCCTGCCATGGGCAGGGACACCCTCCACTAGACCACATTGGCCAAAGCCCCATCCAACCTGGCCTTGAACACTTCCAGGGATGGAGCATCCACAGCTTCTCTGGGCAACCTGTGCCAGTGCCCTCACCACCCTCATAGAGAAGAATTTCATCCTAATATCTAACCTCAGTCTACCTTCCTGGCAGCCAAAGCTGTAATTGAGCTTTTGGCCACAGCACTGAAGTAAATGTAGGGGGCGAAAGGGTCAGTATGACATTTTCTTCAGATTTGTTGGTCGAGGTGCCTTTAATTAATTGGTGGAGATAAGCTTGCAAGTACAGTTTTTTTAAATAAAAGCTGAGAATTAATAGTAACTGTTACTCTAGTTGTTCCACATGCTGAAGCCTTCTTGTGGTACCTACAAGCTCTGGCTAGAGGAGGGCACTTGTGTCAGTCTCACCTGCTGTGAGCTCCACTCACTGTTACACACACCCTTCTGGTTTTCGCCATCAAATGGTAGTTCCCCAAGGACTAGTGGGAGCTGAAGCCGCACGTGAATATCTACTGCTGGTAGCAAGTTGCAGCTTTCAGGGTATAGAGGCAGCATACTTTGTCCCATATTCAGATTTTGTAAAAAAAGTAAATGCTTTTTTGTTTGGTGAAACAGTTTGCTAGAATGTTTTGCTGACTTCATTTTTAATGTCCTGTTACATTGTGTTGGTGTTGTGGTGGAGGATTTGTTACAAAGAGATTATGGCATTGTACCAAGGAAGTGAATGAGAGTAAAACTAGTCGCCTCCTGCTGCTGCCTGAGATCAATCTGTGAGAGTGGCAAAAAGAATAATTAACTCTGTGTATTTAAAACAGTTCTGTAGTAACTTGGGACATTGCCAGGTCAGGAAAGGACATGAAAGGACCTGACAGTGTTCTTGAACAATAAACATTTTTACCTGAAAGATGTCTGCTGGCGTTATTAGGAATGCCATTATCTTGCTTTGATCTGACTCTCTAGGACTGGCTGACACGAAGCAAGTAGCCAACAAAGGAAAGCCCTAATAGGCTTTAATACCATTAGTGAAGAGTTTCTCTTCCCCTTGGATGTATGTCATTTTACAAAGGCTCTTTTCATCTTAATGTATCATGGAGGTGGCTGGCTGCAGTAGGACAAGCACACGCTGGCTAAGGGGCAGGGTTTAGCAGACTCGCTGTCAGACTTGACTGGCCCTGTCCCACTGCCCAGCATGGAGCTGCGGAGGGGTCAGCAATGCTGCTTGCCTGCCCAGCCTGTGGAGCAGCTGGCACCGGCACTGCCACAGCCTGGCTGCATCTGCAGGTCAGTGGGTGGGAGCTGCCTAGAACAGGGCCTGAGAGAGCTGCCATGGTAAAGCATCTCCCAGTGTTTGTTTTTTTTTGTTTTTTTTTTTTCCTTTTTTGGCAAGTAGGTTTTGAAGCAGAACAGGGCATTTATTTGCCTTCAACAAAGTGAGAAAAAACAACTGTGCCCTACCTTGTGGCAACCAGTCATAGCGTGCAGCAGGGTACTGCTGGTGTGGGCAAAGGCATGCCTCAGTTGCATCAAATGCATGGCTTGCTCTGAGTGACTGCAGCAGTGCTGATGGATTTGCAGAGTACAAACCTAGCCTACTGTTTCATCTGAGCATGTATTTTTAAGCTTTAGGACACAGAGTAAACATGATATTATATCTGCATTTATTTGGCCTGTTAACAAGATGAGGAGTTGAGTCTTATGTTGATGGTTCTGAGATATGTATGACTTCCTTTAAGAGTATATCCTTTCATGAAGGAAATTAAAAGTGTGATATTTTAGCAGTTGGAAATGCCTGGCTTAGTTTGGTTCTGTTTCTTGATTTCATTTTGACGTAGTAGGCAATTCAGAAAATATATTTGCAGTAAGGAAAATTCAGTTGTTATGGAAACATCTGAGAAAGGCAGCTGACATAGGGTAAGGCATGCACCAGATCAGCAGTACATATAGACATAGTAAAAAGGCAAGTTCATGTAAGGTAAAGGAGCAGTTTCTAGGCACTGTCTGCTTCATGGTGTTTTTTCTGTCATAACAGGGAAAAAAAAACTTCACTTTAAAACTGTGAGCATGTGGCTCCATCTTCTGGTACCATAGCAAAATGTGTTGTTCTGGGCATAAAAGGAGGTGAGATTTCTATAGCATTTTTATATTAGCTTCAACAAAAACAACAGTAATAATAATAAATTAAAATACCTGTGCCTCAGAGCCAAGCTACAAGTTATTAATATATTTTTCCTGGATCTGCAAACCATTCTGCTGCATGGAAAGAAAACTGTCTTTTGAAACATTCTCGTAAGCGTGCAGCCCCAAAAGTGGCTTATCTTCCAAAGCACAACACCACTCTCCTGCAAGAAAACAGATTTTGATCAGAGCATGGACTGTATCAGCAAAGCTTGATGTCTGTGTAGGTGCTAATATTGTCTCCTGTTTGTAGCTGTAGGATGTTTGTCTTTGTTTCACTCTCCTCAACAATAGCTTTGGCAAAGTAGCTAAAAATCATGATACATCTTCATGGAAACGCTATCTGGGTAGGAGTAGGAATGAATGTTTTTTTGAGGTAGTCTGCCAGAAGTCAAAAGAAAATAACGGTGTTTTATCACTCCTTAAACAGTGAATGTTGTTACAGTGTATATTGTGCATGTTTAATTGAGCTTGATTACTCAATCTGTTCACCTTAGTAACTCATTTTATTTTAAACAGAAGTCATTGTGCAAAATTAGAAGATGTTATCATTGGGGAAGCCTTGAGTTTTCTAAGTAATCCTAAAGAATTGCCCTAACTTTGTTGCTTTAAAAAATCCCCACAAACCAACAAACAAGAAACTTTGTTTCTTTGTTGACCAGAAACAAAGGTAATTATCTTGATGCAGTGCTGTCCTAAAAGTGTTCACAAGTCATTGCAAATGGGAGGTATTGCACTGTAAATGCAAAATTAAAAATACGGATCGTGTATTTTACTTATTTTACTTCCATGCACATATGTAAGTATGTCTCTTTCTTTTTTTTCCTTTTTTTTTTTTTTTCTCTCCTGGATATTGAACCTAGGATATAAGGGACCCTATATTCTTTGTATGAAGCATTAGTTTTCAGTCCAAACTACTGCATGGTAGAACTATAAAAATAAAGGTGAGGGAGCATAAATTTAATGGCCTCACTGCTTCTGCCCATACTCGTGCCACTCTTCCACCAACACAAATGCGGAGTTATTTGCGCGCAGCACTTATCTGTGGGGAGGGTTGTGTGGAGACCTGCTTGGAAAGAGTGTGTTTGTGTCAGTCCAGCTCCTGCATATCAGGGAATCATATAATAAAAATCATCCCTAAAGAAAGCACTAGCTAGGGTTTCTTATTGTGGCATCAGCAGCAAGGCTATGGATCAAAACGAGAGGTAGAACTAGCCTTTACTCTTCATTGTGATGTTTTTAAGGCCCCACACAGAGGGAAGTATTCTAAATGGCCACAGGCTGTGCTGATATGATACAGTTGCATCCTCCATGGTTTGCATTCAGAGTTTTTAACCTGTCCCTGCAGCCAGAGTGCATTGGACTTTCCCCTGGCACTACCTGAGGTTTCCTCTTGAGGCTGCCTACAATTCCTACAATCTTTTTTTTTCCCCTCCCTATATTTAACCTTCAGTTTCATCCTGTTTCATTTCAGTGGAGATTCCAGGCTTTGATTTCTGAGATCTGTGGTGCTCTGTGTATCCTGTAGATTATTCTGAAGGTATCTACTCACCTTTCTGAAAGATGTCACAAGGGTAGCACCTTTCACCAACACTAACAGTAAATAAGTACTACAGACCTCTTTTATTAGGAAGTGCAAACCCATAACAAATCCTGCCTGGAGTGTGTTTGATAAATCAGATCTTTTGCAGACATTTGAAGATTGTGTTTGCAAATTCCCAGCCAGCTTGTTTTGTAGGCATTGTTACCATAATTCAGCTTAATGTTGTTGCCACTTTTTACTTGCTAAAACACATGTGGTGCTTTATTGCTGAAAAAAGTGGCTTCCTTGGAACAGAAGTTCTTTTAAAACCCTTCTTGGAAGCTTGCTGTTTGGAGAAACAAAGGTCAAATCAATTGTCCTAGCTCCAAACTGCCATTCTGAAAATGCAGCTGTGAAAAGAGATTACTTGGGTACTGTGATGGGGAGCACGTAAAAATCTAGATTGAGAATTATGTAGCAATAGAGACCTAAAATAACAAGTGGAACAAGTAAACTTTTAGCTTTTCCTGCAAAGATTTGCTTAAAAATACTAGATCCCAAGTGAGAATGCTTATGCCAAGTTTTAAATCTCATTTGAATTTTTATAGCTGTTATAATCTCTGATGTATAACCTTGGAAATAGGGTCTCGTAACAGAAATGCCGAGTCCCCTGACTATTGCCTCACAAAAAAGAGTTGCTGTAATAAGCTACAGTTCTGAGACAAGTTTGCAAGGCTGGCTTATGTCTGCATATCATCATTCAAATGGGTCTAAGATGTGTTCTTCACATTATTTGAGGGTATTTGTGTGTACGTGATCAGCCATATGCAGCTGTTCCAGTAATGTCAGCCTTCTAAGTATAGCAGGCACAATCCAGCATATCCTTATCCACTGAAATGTTGCCACAAGGAGAGGCTTGGAGCTTGGGCATGCTGTCATGAAAAGTAATAAAGAGCTTAGTTTCTTTTTTTGTGTCCTTATTCTTCTATATTTCTGCACAGAAGAAATGGAAGTTCCCAAGGAGCCTAGGCTGCAGAAGGATTCCACGTGCCAATGCTCTTTTCCCTCTCATTATCATACGCTTGCAATCAAACTCTAATTTTTGAAATAAAAAACCTGCAGGATTCTTTATTGGGACTATTAAACCTTCAATCTTCATTATTTAGGGTGGCTACTTGCCTTTTACTCAATGAAGCCATAATGCAACTGCTCCTATAAAAACTATCGAAATGGCTACTGTGGCAGTGAGTAGATTTTCCTCCGTGTAAAATAATCCTCTGTGAGTGAGACATAACTATCATTTACATTAATTAGGCAGCCATATAATGTGGTGTTCAATAGCTATTACATCATTTAAATTCTTCAGTGAGCACCTCAGCCACCCCAGAACTACCCAGCTGAACATTTCTGAGTCCATAATTTTGAAATAATGCTTTAGAGGAAGAATATGCATGGCAGAGTGTTGCAGACAATTTCACAAAAAAAGTTTCATTTTATTCAGATTTATGGGATTTTTCTAACATTTACAAAAAGCACATAATCCTATTTCTCCCTCCACCCCAGAATAACAGTGCTATTAAGTGGAGTCCATTTGGGGGCTGAGACTGTGTGTACACTAGAGGATGGCCAAGGGGCTTGTAGTCTGAGGTCTGCTTTAACAGGGGGGTTGGACTAGATGATGACCTCCAGAGGTCTCTTCCAACCCCTGCCATTCTGTGATTCCACCTGCATTGGCAGCTGGACTCGCATACACAACAAGTGTATTTCCCTAAACATTCTGTTACAAGCCTGGGGCCCCAGAGCCATGTGGCTCAGCTGAGAAGCCCTGACTCACAGACAAGTGAGTGTAGTCATGCTTGAGGTTTTGATTTTGAAGTCTTAACTTTTGCCTTTAACAAGCATATGAGGACTTTAGAATTTATATTCAATTTTGGTTATTGATTTAAAATTTGTGAGGTCAAGTCAAAGTCCTTTGGCATTTCTGGTAATATCATACTTTCCAGAAAGTATTATATGGATATTATAATTAATGTTCTATCTGTATTTTTATATATTTGTGTATATTTTAAGATTAGTGCCTCAGTCAAAAGTATGCACATATGTCATGAGGCTAGGAGCTCATTTTGAGAGCTGAAAGAAATAAGGCTGAATTTATTAACTAATACACCAGGAAGAGATTTCTATTAACAGGCCTGCACTGCAAATCTTTAATGTGCTTTCAGCTGCCTATAGGAGGTGATGGTTATTAAAAGATTGGTCAGTGCCTGAAACTATACGAGAATAACATGTTTTAAATCAGTGTTGTTTGGCACTAGTTAGGTGCTATGGGAATAGTTCCTAGCAGAATGAAAAAGAAGTAATAGCCTAAAAATAGTCTGGGGAGCAGGTCAGGATAGACCATAAAGTTTAGGTTGTGCATTTTCCTTCAACATCCTGGTTCAAAGCTATCAGTTACATTATTTTAGTCAATTGTATACTCGATTTTTTTCTCTTCTTAATGGTTATAAGGTTCTGTACCTTGTCTGCTTAATACAATAATAGAAAACAGCAGAGAACTCTCTTAACAGGGAGAGCTCTTAATTCAATATTAAATGTTGCTGCATTCTCTGTAGTTCTCTGTAATCCCTATCCAACAGGCAGAGTGTGCAGAGCTAGGTGTCAAAACCTATCTGTAGGTAGAGTGCCAGGTACTGTTTTTCTGCAGCCCAGGAGGGTTGTGTTTGCCAGATGTAACTGCTCCTCTCAGCAGCAGTAGATGCTTGATCCTCTATTTTTCACATTCGCTCGTTAATTGAATTAAACCAGTACACTGAGGGAGATTTTTGCCTTACCAGAAAAATACATTTTCATCACCTGCTGTAGAGTGGGTGACTCAGAATTGGAGTTAGTTACCACAGGAATGACAGAATTAAGGAAGGGGAGCGTGAGACAAAGGTAGGTCAAACCTCTGTGAAATTCCATGGAATCGGCCACTGTTGACATATAATTTGACCTGGTACATAGGACCATGGTCTGGTGAATGTTGTAGCATGACAAGCTTTGTGAATCCAGTTTTTGTTTGTCTAACAAGATGAATGGAGGTGAGCATTTGTTATATAGGTCAATTAATGTGCTTTACTCACCAAGGCCCTGCATGCTAAGGAGCTTGGTGCAGTACAGCTGGGGTAAGAGGCACAGCTGATGAGGGTTAGTCTTTCAAAGTACTCAGGTGTTTTCCATATCAAGAGAGCATGTTTGGAGTTTTGATGTTGCTAAAAAGGTCAGTTGGGCATTTGCCTCAGCTGTGATGGTGCAGGAGACTGGCCTTTATATATAGCTGTTACTGGCTCTTTGGGATCTTTTATCCTGCTGGTATGGCTCAAACCTCGCATGGTGCATGGGCTGAAGAACATGGGGCTGTTGGAGCTAGAGAGGAGAGCTTGTGGATTGCTGAAGCCTTGCACTTACATTGCCTATGGTAAGGTCACTGTGGAGGCAAAGGGAGATTAATTAGGGAAATTAGTGAGTGCTGAGTGAGGAGTATGAACAGCAGGAACTAGGAATTAGTCATCCAGTGGTCTTCAGGTGACCAGAACTTTTTGTTAGAAAACTTGTCTGGGTATGTTTTGGGGACTTGTAACTGGGGAATGAGCATGTGTAACTGTTCTGGTAAGGGGCTGAGGATTGCCTAGTTAGATAAAAGCCACCCTGGTTTTGAGAAGACTTTGCCCCTGTTTCCTGAAAATGTGCTGCTGATGCAGAGAAGCAAGATGGTGTCTCAGGTCTAATTCAGTACAGTGGGTCCTACCCAACATCACAGCTGTGTTTTAAGTGAATTTTAAAAAGAGTGGAAGGAAATGTAGAAAAAATAAGTGAACCATTCTGGTTGCATAAGGCAAAAAATACTATTTAAGAAAGGCATTATAAGCAAAGATGTAAGTTATTTGATGGCAAACCTGTCAGTGTTCTTTGGCACATGCATACTAACAGAAACACCCGGCAGTGTGTGGTCCTTGGCTGCTGTAAGAGCTCTGTCACAAGCTTAGTGTTTGCCAGTCACGCTGTTGAATGCCCAAAGACACCATTTTCCTTGGAAAGTGAAAAATTTTGATAATTTTTAGATGGTATGCTGTGGTTTTTGCTAACTTCTCAAGGACTGCTTTGTATTTACTTGTAGAATATTCAAGGTTATCTCTAAATCTTTTAGAAAAGCTTTATAAATACCCGAAGTAAAGAAAAAGTGCTGATGTGGAGAAGGACCAGTAGCCCCCAGTTGGTTAGTGTGTGACGCATGCAGTCTGTAGCAAAATTGGAGTATCTTTTTCCCTAGAGAAGTGGAAGCCTGCAGATATTACACAGAATTACCAGTGTCACGCCAATGAATACCTGCAGCTTTTTTCTGCAGGATTTATTTCCCCTACCAAACAGATTTTCCTTCCCTTTGTTATTCAGTCTGAACTCCTGACTCACTCTGTTTTTTCTTCTGTACTCTTTCTCACCCCATGACATTTTTGTTCTCTTTCTCTTAGAAAACACCACCAATATTTCCAGTCAAGGTTTCTAAACCTATGATCTGCAAATTATGGTGAAAATGGCTAAGCCAGGTTTGCATACCTTTTATGTACACACCTCAGAACAAGAAACCTCTTTTCCAGATCATACCAGCCTGGCATAGCCATATCCTGTCCTCTTCCAGTTCAATAGAGGCATTGTTCTAGTAAAAAATAGTAGCTCTCCTTTCTGCAACTTTTCCTTTGTAAAATGCAGCTACTTATTAAGGCCTACGTGTTACTGTTCCAAATTATTTTAAGGTTTGTTTAACAAGAGTTGCTTGGTCTAAGGTTGTAAGAGGCTTAGAAATTATTTCTAACCTCTTCCATTGACACAAGTCCTCCCAGATCTGAAATACTAAAATGGACAAAGAGGGTCTGCCAGAGGGATGAACTTGCCAAGACTTGAGAACTTATTAAAAAATGCTCTGGTCTGGATCAGAATTTTATGTGCTCTCTCATGCTTCTCTAAAACATTAGGTGGTTTGAACATAAAGAGTTAATGTCAGCTACATGCTGCCACAATTTCAGTGATGTAATATGAGTCTCCCAAGGAGTGTTGCAGGAGGTATTTTGGGGCTTCCATTGTATTGCTGTGTAATCCATCTTTTAGATGAAGTATAAAAAAAACCCACCACCCTCAAATAGAAAATACTGTGTGTTTTCTTGGATATGTCTTGGCTTTAATTTCAAGCATTCCCTACAATGAATTATTTTGAAGTTTCAAACAGAAATTATGTGGTTGGTTTTTTTTTCCCCCCATTGTTAAAACAATTCAAAATTCAGTAACTGGATTGTTTACAATCGTGTCAGTTGAAGTTGGTTATAAATATATATACATAGCAATAGGAAGGCATGTGTGTAACACAGTAAGACAGTATATTGTTCGTTATTGTTCATTATTCCCTGGTTAGCCTTTTCTTTAGTGAGAGTTTAGGTATAAAAATCATAACGAAAAATGTGTCTCTCCTGCATGTAATTCAGAGTTGAACATATGAAGAGGCATATTAGAGACAGCTGTGATTAGTTCTCCAATTTCCTAATATTAAATCCATTAAGCATTTACTGTCTCAGCTAATGAAGAGATGGGGAATGGTCATGAATCAGCAGGGGAGGACCAGTGAGCAGTCATTTACATGTCATCCAGTTTCTAAGGAAGTTTCTTCACAGGCAATGGGGAGTTTAATGTGTTCTAGTGAAAGATGAACACAGAGCTGTGTTCTGGAGAAAGCTGATGGGACAGGGGGTTGGTTCAAGGAGCTGATGGGTAGACAGGGATACTGGTGGTCTGCAGGAGCGATGTAGCTTAGGTGATTTATGGGGGCTGTTTGGAACACCTCACTGAGTCATTACAAAAAGGCCTTTTCAGGTGATTTACCAACTGCAGTAAAGGCATCGTGAATGTGCTGGCTGTTCAGCTCTCTTGTTATTCTTCATTTGTCATCTGTCTTTATGTGCTACTAACATGTGATTACCTTGAGGAGACCTTTGAACATCTCTTCAGCAGTCTTCACTGTAAATAATGAATGCCTTGCTATTATTTATCGAAAGGGACTGCTAGGCAGTGTTTGTCTTTTTGTACGGGAAGTTGTATCGTGTTCATCTGAGTGTCCATATGGTAGAATATGGTATGTCCTTCACAGCACAATGAAACATGGTAGTGCCTAATTCCAATTTGTATGGCATTCCCATTAATGATGTCTATTTAAGACATCCATTAAAGGTCCTTAATGTTAATTAACCGGACTATGCCAATAAAGTTCTATTAGCTTCCCCCTATTAATTTAATATTATAGGCACTTAACAGATGTCTTAATTAGGTATTACACTGAAGGCTATGAGGAAAATGAATATCAGGTCATTGTCCTGAAAGGAAAGTTTCTGCTATGATTTATGCTTTCTTCCACTTTGTTTGTTTTTCCTTCTGTCCTCTCACAGGAAATGAAGGTATTTAATTTCAGGGAACATTGAGAGGAGTAATGGGTACTAGGTGGAATAATAACTTAGGTCTAACAACTTTAATATATCTTGTTCTTATTACACAGATAGAAATTAATTGAAAAAAGCTTCTACTCTTTGGCACTTTCGAGTGTGTTATCTGTATTTTCAAAAGCTTCCCCAGTGTTTTTTCTTTTAATTTCCCACTGGTGTTAAATGACTGTATTTTCCTGTATAAAACATACACCTCTAGCAAAAACTGTCTTTTTTCCTCAAGGGCAGTGCTTCATATAATTGCCACAAAGATTTATTTCCGTACCAACTACTTTATTTCCTGACTTCAAAGGGGGCAGAGTAGCAGTCTGTTCTTCTTGAAAACCAGTATCGCCCATGCTGTGATTTCACCTGATCAGAGCCTGGTTCAGCGATGTGGAATCCAGTTTGCGTCCGAAGGATCGTGCCAGGGAGATGCACCTCTCCTGTAACCTCTCCCAGCACCAGGTCCAGGGAGAAATAGGAGCTTTGGAGGCCAACTGACTGAGGGCTGGCTGGCACAGCAAGTTTTTTCTTAGGACTGGGGAGCCTTGGAGGTGGTGATGATACTCAGCTCTCTCATGGCAGATAAATGGCTTATATGCCCTGCAGTGCAGTTAAGAGCTCTAGCTGTCCTCCTAACCCCAGTACTAACTAGGCTTTGCTGTGTAGCATATGTGAGAGAACAGCTATATTCTCTTTAAAGAAATGATCCTGGTTGGCTAAGAACACTTGAATGGTGGTGGGAAAAACTCCTCTTCCTAGATATGGGTCTTTTGTTTGATCTTGAAATTGACTTTGCAATTTACATTGAAAGCTACCTTTATAATGCAAATAACATTTTTCTATTATAAGAGAGCCTCTATGGTAAGTGATCTAAATACAGGGGTCACCACCACCTCCCAAACAAGTCAAACTTGCCTAGTTGATGAGAGATTATAATCTGGGCAGTCAAAAAAGGATCCTTGAGGTATGAGGCTTTGGGCAACCTGGGCTAGCAGAGGGTGTCCCTGCCCATGGCAGGGGGGTTGGAACTAGATGATCTTTGAGGTCCCTTTCCAAACCATTCTATGTATAGTAAAAATATTATGAAAAAAGGAGATAAAGGGACTGAGGATACATGAAAGCCACATGTACTCAAAGCTAAACAAGTTGCCACTGATGTAAGTATGGGGTCTCCATTACAACTACTGTTGCAGACTTCAAATAGATGGTTTAAAAGCTAGAAGCTTCTTAAGTGGTGCTGTATTACAGATGGTTGATGAGTTTAGGAGACAGATTATAAAACTACCTGACTTCTTGTGTTCCACTGATGTAGCACTCACAAATAACTAATATAAACTTAAGTGCTGTCCACACTAACCTTTTTAAAAAATTGTATAGCATGTATATTTTAGTAAGAAAGGTATTTAAGTGTAGAACAGACACTATATCTAAATAATAGGTTAAAGCTCTATGAATAGAGGTTAAATAGTCATAAAGCTTTTTTTGTAATTTATGTACAGACTGAATGGGAGTTATCTTTAAATTTCTAGCTTCAAGTGCTTCCCTCTTATGTAATGTGTTGTGTTCCCTGTGCTCTAGCATGACTATATATTTATCTGATTTAATCTTATAGTAAGTTATTGGTAAGCTAACAGCTTGCAGGGCTGCATTACATGCTTAGTATATATATTTTTTCATGCATATACATGTTATCTACAACTATTAACCACAAGGAATGAGATATTCAAGGAAAAACCTATCAGTTGAAACAATTTGCATATGCTTTCATCTGGCAAAGATGATGGTAGCCCAGGAACAATGGTTATAAAAGAGCAATTATCATCACCTGCATTCTCATAAGCCTATAACAGGCAGATAAAGCCCAATTTGTACAGAAGGCAACAATAACATTTATCATAGAGTTGCAAGATGTAATTTTCATAATCATAAATTTGCACAATTATTTGAAACAGAAGTCAGGTAATCAATACCAATCATGTAAGTTTAATAAAAGCCAAATGTTATAGTCAAATAACAGAACAAATACAACAAACTCCAACAGTCTGAAAGACTGCTTTAAAGACAAGATACTAATCATTCTTCAGTAAGAAGAAATGCTTTAGAAATATTTCACATAGCTATTTCATTTCCAGTCTGCCAGAAAACCTGGTCTTTAAACTGCAAGTAAACAGCAGACGTTTCTATTAATACTTCTGACTTTCCATGAAATCATAGATCAATAGTTCCTTTCAACTTGAACTTCTTTGCAGATCGCTCACTTGCTCTAAGTTGGAACTTGCTTCCATAGATGTAGGAAATGAATCCATCAATCTCCAAACTAAACACGTTGTTAAGTTTGGGAACAACTGAAAATGCAAAAGGAAAGAAATTAGTAGTGGACCAATGCAAATCCCTGTTATCAAAATACGCTGACATGCCAGGGAATATTATTCACATGTAGACTTGAGGTTTGCCATATTTCAAGGTTTTTATGTTTTAGCAAGAGAAGAAAAATAACCAAAACTTCAAAATTTTAAACTGGAATTACTAAAGTTAGTCCTCTTTCAGGAGCTTGCAGTCAGTGTTGCAGAGAACATCTAATGTGAATCAGATGAACGAGCCATGTGCATAACCATGTTTGGTACATTGGAAATGCCTTTTTTTTTAATTGCTCATTTCTAGTGCAATACTTTTCTAGTAAGATATTGGGCTGTTACATGGTCCATAGAGACATTGACTTTTGCCACTCTATGCAAAGAATTAAAATACCAGTATAAACCAATGTACTCAGAGGTGAAAGATGAATAGTGTGTTTAAGAAATTCCCAAGTATTGAAATTGTGAAAAGCACTGAAAAAAATTCTTACATACCTTTTAATTTGTCCTCTTTAGTGATTATTTTGAAGACATGTTTAAATTCCTGTAGAATTATTCCTGTTATCCCAACATATGAGGGGCACTTTGATTTTGTGACTGAAAGAACAGAAGTATATATATGTATTAGTTTCAGATGCAGGCAGTTTCTTTGCTCTTCTACAGTTGCCACCTCATTCTAAAAAAATGACTTGCAATATTCTGAAATAATGCAGTTACAGTAATCACTGGTAAAACTTTCAGTTACTCTTTGCAACTAACAACATGATTAAGAGCAGTTGAAAAGTACTTGCACTGATAAGTAGAGAAAGAATCCATCAACATGATTTCAACTATGAGATTCTAGAGGTAATGATACTGAAAGGAATTTGAAATACAGGAGTGTCTAATTAAGTTCAGATGATTTTGTAAAAGAAAACAAACAGAATACCTGTAACAATAGCTCCATGGAGATCCGCTTTTAGCAGTTTGCCCTGAACCATATGTGGTTGCCTTGAAGAGGGTGGGTGGGATCAGGGAAGAGGAAAAGAAAATTATACAGAAGTTAGGTTTACAAAATGTGACCGTGACTATTGAAATCATGTCAAAGCTTGCAAAAATAGTACATATCCTCATCAAGTAACTGGGATATTTCAAGCAGTAACTTAATAAACCTAGAAATATCCACTAAATCAAAACCACACTGATTTTAAAATATCTCAAACTTACGCATCTGGTTTAAGTCCATGACACAGGTCTCTGATATACTGTTTCCAGAGTTCATGTAGTGGTAGAAAGATGGCATATCTGCAGTAAAAAGACAAAATGTATTATATAATAACTCAATTATAAAAAAAAAATCTATGGGTTGATTACTGAAGTAATCCATATTTACAACAGAGTTAAGACTAACATAAGTAACTTTTGTAATCTCCTCTCCTAACTTAACCAGTGAGGTAACCTACTCCAGAAACAGGTTTGCTTTATAAAAAAAAAAAGCACAAACTAAGTATGTTCCTCTCTATTGACCCAAACCAGTGACGTGTTTTAGAGGATCGGGCTGTGTCTAAGACCAAAGAGGTTTCTACTCTTTTATCTCCCCACTTCATGTTAGCAGCAGCAAGGGCTTTATTCAATATGCATTAGTTTGGGGAACCTGATGCACAATTCTGACTCTCTGGTCACAGGCAGTCTAACTTTAAAAATTGAAATCAGAGGTGATGGCATTCGGGATTGAGTTCTTGTTACATTTAGTTATACAAAAGGAAAGAGAACCTATAACAAACAGAAATTAATTTTCCAGCTATACAGACAAAATAATTGTTTTCTCATAGTCAAATGCCACAGTCTCGGACTGACTTCACATACTGTAGGGTTACTATCCACATGTTCCTGCTGCTGCTTTTATAGACATTCGATGTACTTCTCACTTTTACTACACAAAGAAAACATTTGAAAGCTTACCTTTGTTGTTCAGGCTCAATTTCAAAAAGACGCATTTCTCGCCTTTGTTTGGCAGTAAACCCTTTTGTTTTCTTCCTCTTTGGCTTTGTCTTTTTTTTGGAGTAATGCTCAAGAACTACAGCTTTCCGAGTTAGTATATCCTGGATAGCTTCATCTTTCTTTTTTGGCATACTACGCTTCAGGAAGGCATTTACAAACGCTTTGGCCTCTTCTGACCCTTGAGGCTAAAGATATTTCAAAATATACTTTAAAATATTAGATTTTAATGAAGAACTTGCCGCTGAGTAGCAGTGTTATCAGGCTGACAAAACCGCCATAGGAATTAGAGATCCACACAGAAGTAACAGCCGACAGAAAGCGGTCACACGCCCAAGCCTCGCCCACCCAAGGCCAGGTACAAACAAGCGGCCGCCCGCCCTTTTCTCGGGTCCGTGTAACCTAACGCGGCTGTCAGGGAGGAAACGACAGGTTTTGCGTCCGGTTTCACACGCCAAAGCCGAACGGAGAGCACTGGGGATGCGGTGCCGAGGACCCAGCCCGCACCCTCCCCTTGTTCCCGAACAGGGCTGTTACGAGACCGGGCGAGAAAAGAGCTTGAAAGCGCCGGGTAACTCCCGGCCACCGCGCGCCCGGGCAGGGAGCTTGGGCCGAGAGGTGCTGCTCCTCAGAGCCGCCCCGCCGGGCCGGGGCTCCGCGGGCGGCGGCGGTACCTGGAGGCGCAGCTCCCCCGTCTCCTCCGGCAGCAGGCGGCGGTACAGCTCCCCTGCAAGACACAGCAGAGCGGGGCAGGCCATCAGGCGGGGCCGCCGCGGCGCGGGCCCCCCTCGCCCACCGGCGCTCACCCTCCATGGCGGCGGCCGCCGGCGCTTCCGGCGCAGGTGGGCGACGACAGCGGATGCGACGTGCGCCTGCGCAGAGAGCCGGCTCGCAGGGCTGGCCGCGAGGCGGTGCCTGCGCCGGGCCGCCTTTTAACGCCGCGCGTGGGGTGAAGGTGCGTTGTGCCTTGCGAGGCACGGTGTTTCGTGGGGAGGAGCTCCGGGGACGCAGCAACAGGTTTTCCCTATGATTACTGTGTGCTAAAAATACCTCCTGGTAGTCGTAGGGCCTGGCAGAGGTGTCAGACACGCACGCAGGCCTGCGAAGATGGCGCTGCGATGGCCCGTGCCAGCCCTGTGTGACAGGAGCTCAGGCCGCGGGCGCCTTTGAGACCAGCCTGAGCTCAGACTTAAAGGCTCACGCAGCACTGCCCTTCACGCGAGTCACGGACCCAGCACACCGGCTCGGCTCCCCCTGTGAGCTATCTGGGAGGCCCTGCGTGAGGGGGAGCGCTGCTCTCTCCCTCTGGCCTTGCCTGACCTCTGCACAGCAAAGTCATAAGGGACAAGGCGCGTCAAGGCCTTTTCAGCAAGTGGGAGCCAAAGGGGGTGGCGTGGAGTTGGAATTGTTAGATTCTGCTTGCTAAAAGCTTTTACAGAGAGTTTATACTACTCAGCATATCAAAAGAAACACCATCTTGTTACCACCTCCCGCTGCTGGTTAGGGTAGTAAATCCCAGCCTTAACCTCAGACTTCAGAGGCTGCGCTGCTGGAGGTAACCAAGACCGCTGTGTGTCCCGGGAAGAGAAGCCTCCCTGCATATAGCTGCATTTCTGGGTTGCTGCCTAACAGGGCTGGCACTGGTGTCTGCACACTAAGGGCCTCATAGAGCTCAGTGTCCCTCCTAAATCACAGACTGTGCTAGACTCTGGTTTAGAGGGAAGCCATCGCTAAGATCAAAATGCAAAGAAAAGAATGTAAAACAGAGAAGTGACATTGCTTACAGCAACCATGAGGTTCTACAAAGAGGGGGATGGGAGTTATTGCCAGGGTAGATTGTTAGATTAGTCATTTAGATTAAGCTAGATAGGGACCTTTTAATACCTTTAACTTCTGTTAGGCGTCTGAACAGTCGTGTTACTAGTATTAAGCAGCCACTGCCCAAGCTCCTCAGATTGCGGGCAGGTGCAGGCCCTCTCTGCCCACCACCAAAGTGCTTCCCATCCCACTTCTCTTGGTAGGAGAGAGTTTCTTTCCCAGTCCCAGCCTGTCCTTCAAGGCCTCTCCAGCTGTTCCAGGTACCTGGCTTGTGCACACTCCCGTTCTGCTGTTCCCAGTAGCTAACACGGTGTCAAACGCTGCTGTACTCACACACCCGGGAATGTGAGATCTTTGTTTAAAGTCTGTCCCTGTCTTTCTAGCAATCAAGGTCAAGAAATCAGGAAGATGCCTCTCACTGTGGGATTTACCTCCTCTGATAGGTCACTGCATCTCTCCTGGGATAGGACAGTCTCTTGCTCACTGTACAATGCAGAGGTGCTTAGACACTGGAACAGCCAATTCCTTTTCCTTGCCAGCTCAGTCCCAACTCATGCTACCCTCTTCTTAGACATGATGTTTCTCCAAACATGGAAGAGGTTTATATTCTTATCGTTGGGGGATATTGGTTTAGCAGATAATTAAGCACTGCTTGGTAAAGGATACTGTGGAAGAAAGTTACTGAGACAGGGTGTAGGAAACACCATGATTTTGTTGAGTGCTGCTGTGGAGCACAAAGGCACTGAAGTGATCTCTAACAAGGAATGAAATTGTAGATCTCTCTGTATGTGTGTAAAGAAGAAAGGGCTGGTCTCTGCAGAGTATTAAGTATGAGCACCAGTTGGTTTGTATCATAGACCTCCTGGCAGTTAAGTACATTGCCACAGCAAGCAGATCTCTTGGTTTTACAAAGCATGGACTCCTTGAGTTGTCATTGCTACTAAGAAAAGATCAATTTTCATGAATGAAGTACCGGGATAAGCGCTATGGGTCTTTAGGGCCGTATGAGTGCTCCTTCACTGGATTTATGCTGCAATTCCTAGGGCACTTCAGGGATTAATAGTCAAATCAGTGTTGGCGGTGCTGGTGTTGTAAATCCAATGATCCAGGCTAAACTGGTGCCTGGGGAAGCCAGTCTCTTCTAACAGCTCTACATCTTCATTTCCTAATTTATCTTCAGATATAATGTCTGAAGGATCGAGATCAGCACGTTAGTGTATGTCCTAGCAAGAAGGCTCTGTATCAGGATCTAGACTCCCATAAACATGAAAAAGAATAGGCAAAGAAACTGAGAAACCAGAGAATATGCAAAGACAGTTTGTATATAAGAAAAAGAAGTCTCAGAGAAATGAGGAAAGATGTGAAGCTAAAATCAACTGGAAATACGCAGACACAGTAATTATAATGCATGTTTCTGAATGTGCAACACCACCCACTTTGCCTGTCTCAGTGTCTTAGACTTTTGAAGCTTTTTACTTCAAGTAAAATAGGTTTATAGTGATCTAAATCCCTGATATATATTATTAATACTGATTTATAGGTGCCAACACTGGCATTTCTTATTCTATTAAATCTATTTATTTATGGCTTTTTTTATTGCTTTCTAAAAATAATAATTAACACCCACCCCCCCCAATCTGTGCAAAACCCCAACATTGAAGCGATCTAACTGTGTGCACTAGGGGGCCATATTGCTGTACCTGTAGGTACTGTTGAATTACAGTGATGGGGAAAAAACCTGTGCGCAGGCCAGGGTAGGTAACAGCAGTGTCGTGGAGAAAGCTGAATTAATGTGAGAGCAATTATAGAAAGAGCTTTATATTGGCAGTCACATAAAGGTAAAACTTGAGATGCGGAGTGACCAGAGACAGTACTTAAAGATATTTGTGTGACATAAGACTAGATCAGTGCTTTTTTTTTTTTTTTTTTTTTTCCAAAGAGAGTAATTATGAACTGAAGTGAGAGATGAGCAGGAGTATGTGAAGTTAACTAATGTGTGTAAAAAGTGACTGGGCTATAATCACTGGTATACTTTTGCTGATTGTCATTGATACAAGAAATAAATACCATAATTCTCTAGGACGGTCTCAGCAAGCATTTGAGCTCTCGAGATCAATATAGTTTATTCCTCCTGGCCAAATTGTATTAGCAGCTGAATTTGGTCCCTAGGGACGTCTGTACTAGTGAAAATAATTTCCATTTAAAACCCTCTGATCTGATTTCCTCTACCCAAGTATCAAGCTGCTAATGCAATTTCCACCCCGTTCCCAGGGCGGTGCCGAAGCAGCGTGCAGCCAGCCTGTGTAAGCCCATGGCTGTCCCACCACCCCCTGCCTGCCTCTCGCTGCCCCTCCGCGGCTGCCTTTGCCTCCTGCTGATGTCTCCTTTCGGCCTGGCCAGGAGCGCAGAGCCACTCCATGGCAGCATTTTTCCGGGGCCTTGGCTGACCGTACCCTGCACACCTGGCTTCCTCCTGGCTGTGCTGCACAGTGTTGGGGTGCTGCTGGTGTGCTCTGTGTGGAACTTTTCCAGGCACTCAATACTCATGGTTCCTGGAAAAACCATCTAGGAAAGGGTCGTGTCCAGGGGGTGGCAGCAGGCGGGCAGGGTGAGAACTGCCATTCAGCCAGGTGAGTGAGTAGAGTATTTGGTATTAGTAGCCTGAATTTTCATTTCATGTCATTCTGGGTTTGCCAGAGGAAAGTTGGTAAGTTTTGTGTGGAAGCTCAAACTCTTGCATTGTGGGTTTGGTTGACCAGTTTTAGCTGTAGTTGGTTAATGAATGTCATCTTTTGATGTACCTTGTATCTCACAAATATTTCTTTTCCATGTATTTTCCATAAATTCTTCTGCTTTATCAGCTCATCTTTAACACACGGATTAGGAAGAGATATGCCCCCCCCCCCCCCGACAGCTGATAAATTATTCTTTTTGGCTGAAGGTTCATTATTTCCTTACAGCCCCAGCTCCTTGTCATCTCAACTGGCAGATACCACATAAGGGTGAATAAAAAAGACTAGCTTTTCTGTGCATGAAGAAAATAAGAAAAAGCTTGGAGACAAAATCCTGTGTAACTTAATAGCACAGAAATCAGAAGGCAAATGGTAATCCCCAAATGTTTTCAGAAAATGTCAGTGATTTAAAAGCCGGATTTTGAAGTGAAAAACTCTCACTAGAGGGCAGCCCGAGCTCGGAGCTGCCTGCAGCCTGTCCTGCCCCTGCGAAGCCGGGAAGGCACCTGCCTGCCCCGTGTTTTCTCTACCCATTGCTGCGGGTAGGTGGCATTCAACTAACTGGTTCAACCCTGAAATTAAATATTGCTTCCTCTTGTGGAAGAGATTTGCCTGTTTGCAGCTTTTTTTTTTAGCACACAGGACTCCAGTTCTCCCATACACCAACTTCTTCTGTATCACAGTAATATTATCTGTGGAAAGAGGATTTTGAAGGAATTCAATTTCACCACAAGTTGAGGCCACTTTTTTAAACACCAATATATTCTTATATCCAAATAAGAAGCTATATCCTTCTTAAAATATTAAAAATATGAGGCACTCTAGAATACCTGGAGATGACTACTGCAAACTAGAACTGCCCAGCCCTACCCAGCTAAAAAAGCAACACTTGCTCCCCAAAACAGTAATGAGGAGTCAGTAGGCTGAGGCTTTGGCAGCTGACGTTTGGTTTCGCTGCATGCTGAGACCACGTATGACCCAAACACACATCAGAATGACAGACACCACTGCTGCTCCTGAACAGCTTGTATTTACTAATTATACCAGCCTTCTGCATTCATGTATTATTCCATGACAGTCTGTCTTACAGTCATTACTTTTGCTGTTCTTTGAGTCTCATTTAGATCTTGTTGAATATTTTATTTTAAAACATAATTAACATTGGCTCATATGTGATAGGGATGTGTGATGCAAAATGAGTATTAAAAATGGTAAATTATAAAGTAATAATAGTCGGAGTTATAGCAGATTGAGTAGTTTAATGTGTTTCATTTGGTTTTGGTTGAACTACATAAATTTAACAATTCATTAAAATTTTAAAAGAATAGAAATACAAAGGTTTTTGGCTCAAAAATCAATTATGTTGGCTTTTCATCAAAAAATGTTTACACTTTTCTCTAGAAAAGGGTTGTCACACCTTGCAAGCCTGTGGGACATGGTTTGGTTGTCTCGACTTGCCATTTTACCCATAGTTAGTAAGTTTTGGCCAAAAATATGTTACTGTGTACTGCTTGTTTCTATTTGTAATAGAGTGCAATGGAAAAATGTTACCTGGAGGAGCTTCGTGCTGCCATACTGTGGCTGCTGCAGTATTTGTGCATCCCTGGGAACCAGGGTGCTTCCTCGGGTCACCTCCAAACCTCCTGGCACTGCCAGGCCACACACCTGCTCAGGCACCGCACACAGTGAGTGCCTAAATACAAACAGGAGTTCTACATGTGCTGTGTGTAACTCAGCCTCAGGGCTCTGGAGTGAGATGCAGCAGTTTTTACTAGGACTAAGGTGACAGGAAGGAAGAGGCACTTTTTGCACAAGGCTTATGTTAACGTAATTTATGTTTCAGTGAAGCACCTTTTGCTGCATTTCCCAGAAAGTGCTTAAGCGCCGACTGCTTGGGTCAGAGTCCACGCAGAGGGCACCTCCAGCTCAAGGGCTGCCTCTGCCGCCCGGGCCCAGGAAGGAGCAGGAGGCTCCAGCCATGCAGGGCAGCATCTGCAGCACAGCTGCCTCCTGCACAGATCACAGCCAGCAGCTGCTGTGTGCCAAACTGCCAGCGTGGAGCTGGGAACTGGGATGAAATCCCAAGAAAGTTGAAAAGGTTCATTAATTAAACAGATACAAATTTCTCATTTTTCCTCTGTAATGAGGTGTCTTTCTCAAAGGCGTCACTATCAGCAAGGCCCTGTTCCTGCCAGACTCTTCTGAAGTAACACAATTAGGCTGTCAGGAGTGAACCATTCTTTTTAATAAAATGAGTCAGCTTGCGTTCTCCTCATCCAAGAGATGCATTGCTGGGTCCACACACACAGCGGCCTCACTGGCCGAGGCACCACGTAGCTTCAGGCCCCACTGATTTGAACGTGTCTGTCACAACATACCAGCTCACATGAGTCCTGCCCAGGGGACCTGTGTGTATCCATGAATTCAGGTAGTGTGACCCAGAGAAAAACAAATGAAACATATTTATCTGTTGAAACTGGGCTGCATGAGTCCCATGGCCACAGCCAACACCTGAACTAGCAATGTCCTGAGCTGCTGCCTGAGGCAATAAGGGATAAGAGCTGCTTTACTCACCACTTACTGAGTGGTGTGTAGTCACACAGGTGACTTATAACCCATAACACTGGCTGTGACTATGCTGGTAATGCATGTAGGCAGCTTTTTAACTTTTAAAAATAATATTCCTTGTATCTACATTAGCTTTTTATCAACCAGTTATAGAGGCATCAGTGACAATATGGAGCATGGCCCAAACCATCAAGAGGAATTCAGGCAGCTCCCTCTCCCTGGACTGCAATGGAGGGCACTGAGCCACGTGCTCAGGCATCTCTTGGCATTTCCACTTGAAATTTTCATACGTGGGAGGATGAAAAGTAGTCTCAGCGTCTGAGGGTTTGGAGTCCCACTGCAGGAAAGGTTTTTATGAGTGGTGGTCAGGGTGGTGCACTGCTCACATAGAGCTGGTGGTGAGGTTTTCAGCTCCTATCTGTAATCTGATTTCTTCTAAACTGCAGGTGTGTGGTGAGGCAGTGAGGGGTTACTGCTGCTGCATTGCTTTGATAATTGAAAAAAAAACAACAAACCACCATCCAAAGCCAACCAAAAAACCCCTGTTTGAGGTCAGTGCTCTAGTAAGTGCCTTTTAAAGGAACAATAACCTGGTGCAATAGAAAATATTTTGTCCCTCTCTTCAGTAGAAATCTGATAAACCATGGAGAGAGGCAGGTGTCCAAGGAGATAAAAGTAATAAATGAGGCTGCAGTTCTGGAGTGAGCTAGCCTGTCAGGCTGGTAATTAAATGAAAGCCCTTCTCAGGAAATGCTGGAAGCTAATAGATATACATGGAGATGCCAATTCATTTGCCTCAGCAATATATGTTAATTTTAGCATGAGATTAATTTATACATTTTGCAATGGGACAAGATGGTGGGGTGGGAGGGGGAGAGCTTTCATCCTGGCAGTGATTATTTCAGGTGGCAGAGATTATTAAGCACCTTATACTTCTTAAAAACAGAACAGCGGGTGAGAATGGGAGAGAGAAGATGTTCAATTTAAGCAGATCCTCTAAACAAAATTAACTAATCACAGACTTATAACTGACCTGAACCATATTTGCAGACAGCTGCCCAAGGATCCTTTGCTTTGCCACAGCTCAGTAAGTACAGAGCCCGAGTTAGCAAATAGCTTTTGAGTCACGGAGGTTGGTGTGGTTTAAAAGGATTTCTAAGAGTTACATGAGTGTGAAATTAGGAGTGCTGCAATGGCAATCGCACCTACAGGAAGAACAGCAGTTATTTGAGACTACAGTAAGCTGAAGGATGCTTTGGTAGGTGCACAGAGGGGGTGCAGGAAAGAACTGGCTGGTTTGTCAAAGTGCGTTGGTAATCACTACAGAACTGCACGTGCTGTCAGGGCTCTGTGCAATGAGTCTCTGCTCAGCTTTAGTGATGTGGCACTTGCCATTGGCAGAGCTGCCCAGCTCCTTCAGGTTTGTGGTTGTCCTGTTCAGGAAGAAAACTAATTCTGAGGCCAGACAGACATCAGACTGGGGGGAGATGTTTGCCTGATGCAGAAGGCAGCGAGGGGACTGTGACCCTGCTGTGCGTGTGGGTGGCTTGTGTTTGTGTTATGGTCCCTCTCTGAGATAATTTTTGACCCTTGTGTCCAGTTTCAATCATACTTGTCACAGCCATCCAGCTCTCATATAACATCGCTACAGCTCTCGCACACAGCTGCCTGTGTTAGAGGATAGATATGCCACTAACATTGCATGTTCTTCCCCGTGGTAAATCTGGAGTTGCCGGGGCTTGCTCTTGGTGGGTGCCACTGCACAGGCCCTCCACTGCCAGCAGAGTGAGGTTCTGTGGGTGCAAGACCCTGATTTACACTTCCAAGTGTGGTGGTAAGGGCATGACTATAGGTATTTCAACTCTGAAACACTGCAGCACAGCAGGCTTCTTTCTGAAAAAGTCCTCTGATCTGTAAAATTATCAGCATTGAGGCAGCAGAAAGCAAAGCAGATTTTCCTTTATTTTTTTTGCTGCCTTAGAGGAGGAATACTTCCTTGTCCTTCAGTGTGATTACAGCCCATTTACCAACACTTCTTTTTGAATTTCAGACCTACGTTTTGGAACAGTCACAAGCAAGAAGTGTTTCTTTTCAGAGTCTGGAGCAGTCAGCGCAAGGGTAAAGTTTATTTAACAAAAAGAATAGTTCCAGCTGAATTCACATTGTGAAATTACAGGTCCATTTAAGGCAAAATAGAAATGGTGGCAGGTTAAGGTCAGGGAACGACAATAATGGCATCTGCGGCAAAGTGCATCCAACAACGATCTTCAAATTTTTAAGTTTTTATAGGATGTTTTTCTTTTCTTTGTATAATTATGCAAAAGAATAGAACTAAAAAAAAAAAAAAGAACTAGATGCTGAAAGCAAGCTTGAGGCTTGCTCAGGGATTGCAAGTGGAGACATTATAAATGGCATCTCAAATGCTGACTGATTTCCAAGCTATGGTCTCTGTCCGTCTTGTCATGGACCAGGATGGAGATCTGCGACCTTCCTGCCTGCACATGTGTCTCCAAGGGATGTCCTCCCTGTGCGGCTGGCCAGGGCAGGACCCCATGGGGCGCAATCCTCATGAGGGCTGGCCCTGGCTGCACACTCCTTGCTTTGCGGCCATTGCCCTGATCCCACAGAAGTTACCTCAGTCCCTTTTGTTCCAGACTGCAGCTGTCAAAACGCACATTTTTCATGAGAAAGAGGGTTGCTACCAGCTTTTCACAATAGTACTTTAAATGTACTTTGCTCTTGCCACTCTTGCTATAGAGACTGGCTGTTACATCTCCCAGGCACTGCTGTGGTGTCCTTCTGCCCCTGCTCTGAGGGCTCCTTGTTAGTGTCACCCTAACACCGGGAGCTGAGCTAGAAACAAACCTGGGAATATTTTCTAAGTCCTACCTATGTCAGCCCTGTGTGTTTGCCTGTAGGAGCTGTGGGAGATGTGGAGGAGTCAGGAGAGCCATATCATTACAGGAGGGCTCCTGTGCCAGGGAGATTGTCTTAAGGAAGCTCTCCTGTCACCTGAGGAGTCACCTATGGACCTTTGAGATTACCAAAGGGACTTCCAGAGATTTTAAGAGACTTTGGGGCATGCCTTACTGTATCTCTGTCTTGACACTACTGAATCCTACTGAGCCCTTCAAAACCCTGGCATTTAAACAGAATTTGTGTTTAGATTTGTCCTCTTCTTAGCAGTTAAAGCAACCAAAACAGGTAGAAATAGCCATTTCCCACATTGTCTTGCATGTAAAAATACCAAGCTCACAGTTGCCCCATTTTTGCTGCCCACAGAGATATATGGGGTAAATTCTGGGGCAAAAACCAGGGCTGTTCAAGTTGCCAGTGCAGATTTATTACCTGCAGATTGCAGCTCAAATTCTGCTCTGGCTTGGTAGCACCAAACAGTGTTCCTACTTTGCACAGAGGAACAAACCAGTCAGAGCCATTGTTCTCCCTGAGCGTCAGAGGAGGTGTTTCCACAGGCCGGCTTTGAGCATGCCTTCAGACACAGCATGGCACTCACTGCAGCCCTGCTCTGTGGCCCTGGTGCTGCCAAGAGTTTAAAACTAGCTGAGCCTCCCACATGGCAACATGATTTACTAAACCACGAAGATATTGGGTCAGCCTTGTAAATCGTTTTAATTATTTCACTAAACAGGTCGTGGAAATAGATCAATAGAAAACATGGCATTTAGGCTTACAATGCTGTGCGTTCATTATGGGAAAGAAATTATATTAACTGATTTAGGAGCTAATAATAACTGAAAATAACAATTTAATGGAACCCTTCCAATCCTGCACTTTGAAAGCAGGATACAGCTATACACAATCTACCCATTTTAATCTCAGTCAAGTATACATAGCAATTTTTTGACTCTCAGAGAAATGTCAGTCAAGTACAAGTAGCTTGCAGACTTTCAGCATCCCATAAATTACATTATAATAAAACAAAACCAAAGAAACTGTCAACAGCCATTTTTACATACTGGCAAGGTCACACAAAGCAGGCATATGAAAAATAAGACAATATATTGCAATATAACAAAGCGGAGGTGTTGCACAGCAAGGGCTGTTTTCCACTTGCAATTGCTATTTCCATGAGATGGTTTGTGCTGCTGATCTGGAAGGGCACTTTTCTCTCTAAAATGTTGGGGTTTTGTCTCAAGCATCTAAATATTAAATATATGCTATATACATGAAATATATCTAAAGAGAGAAGGAGGAAAACAAACCAGAAAAACCTAATCTCTGCTGTGCAGCAAAAGCCAGGTGTCACCATTCAGTAGCTGGGGTCAGCGTTGCTCTATTACGATTATTTTACTGTAGCTAAACTAAATTTGGTACGCTGTGTCCTGGTTTTCTTAATGCATGCATGAGTCACCTGTGCTGTTAAAATGTTTTCTCCTGAAATAAGCTGTACATTGTGACTATTTAATGCCTTATTGGCCATTGAGTAACTGTGCTGAACCTAGCAGGCACAACTGTAGGCAGAATTTAAGCTGCAATCAGATAGTGCACCTATGTCGCCTGCTCGTTTGAAAGTCTGCAACCCACTGATAGGCAGTTGTCACATCAGCTATCTCCACTCCAGTTTGCAGGCAGAGTTAAGCTTTACTTTATGCCCTCAGGCTAGACAGCATTTGAATTATGCACTTCATCGCACCCCAATTAGCTAGGGAGGCACGATGAAAATCATTATCTGTGAGTTTATTTGGGAAAACACCTTATTATGCTACTTGGTTCAGTATATGAAGAAAAAAAAACCACGCACACCCTTTTTCCTCCACTTGTTTTAGAGCAGAGTGAAACTTCTGAGCCATGGCAAATGGTGCTGCTCCTGCTTATTCACCTGTCTCCTTGAGCTCCATCCGGCTGTTTTGGGAACGTTATGTGTTGATCAAATAAAAATAAATGGCTTCAGCATGACCGCAGAACTGACTGAGCACATTACCCGTGCAGGCTGTGCAGCATGTCTGTCTCCTACTCTCGCGACCCCACAGCAGGTGAGTTTTACAGTGTCCCCAGGTAAATGGCCCCTGTGGCTTCCTACATCGCCCCCCTCCTCCCTTGCCATTTTGCAGTTGCACTCCCAACTATGAACAACAAACCAGGCAGATGTTTTTGCCAAGCCCTGTAAATGCCAGCAGCAACAGATGAGCACTGAATGAAGGGAAACGTGCTGTGTGAACGCACGGCGTTTTCATGGCCCTGAACATGAGCAGTGCTTTCCCTGGTGCGCTCTGCTCCAGAAATGTGGTGGCAAGGTTTGAATTACCCTGGGAAATGAGCCTAAACTTGGTTGACTTTTCCATGCACATTTATGACCAGGTTGACAAAAAGCATTTGCTCTTGAGACGATTTGCTTTAGTGAAATGCTTTAGTCTAGCATAAGTAGCATAGGACCTCTCTGGTCTTAAAATAATTAACTCTTGAGTTAATAAAGATATTTTTATGGTCTTGAAAAATATTGCAAAATGTTCAACTTCTCACATTCAACACTGCAGCAAGCTGGATTTAGTTCCGCTTACTCAGTCTTGATACTAAATCACATTACAGTTCAGATTTTGACAGGTGCCCGGTGTGTGTTGCTAACTGCTGTGTGTTCTGGTTTGAGCTCCCCAGTTTTGGTGGCAGCAAGGCGAGCCTTTCTTCTGTCTCCCTGCGTGCTGGAAGTCTGCAAGGTGGCCACATCAACAAGCCCACCACAGGATCAGTGCCCTAGTAAGTACTCATTTTTGGTCTTCCTGCTTTGTCAACCCCTGCCTATTTCTCTGGAGCTGAAATGCCAGTGTTATTAATTATTAAAAGATTTCACTATATAAGGAGTCTGGCTGCTGACTCAGTGGAACTCAGCTAGCTCAGATAGAGTCATTAGCTCAACCAGCGACTTAACCATAAACTGAGGTTCATTTTAACCAGGATTGCAATTAGCACCTTGCTGTGCATTTAACTAACTTGAGACTTTCATACCACTATAATATAAAAGTTGAAATTATATCCAAACACTCTATAAATGGATTATGCTATTATCATTATTTGTAGCACTGAGTGATTATCTTTTTACTGTCTTGCACTGAACTAGCATAAATGAATCACAAACGTGAGTATATTTGGTAAAGATCATAAAGTAACTGATGTTGCCTTATTCAAACTGTACATTTTCACTGTCTCATTTGATTTTGTTGCCTTTAGCTTCTCTTGTGCACTTTCTCAAGTGCTGCATCCCCCTCAGGGTAACAGATATCGCTGACAGACAGGGTTAGGTCTAGATCATTGTTCAGTACAGTTATTCCTTGGCCTGACTCAGATTTAGATGTGCACACCTTGTCCTGGTCCAAAGATTTATCAATGTTCCCAAGCAAGTGCAGCTCCCAAGCTCACGCACTGCTTGCCTCAGTCACAGCAAGGTGCACTGACTAGGTACGTCCATCCTTCCAGAGCTCAGAGCAATGTATGTTCAGTATAACAATGCAGGGTGTTAGTTATCAGACCCTTGGCTCCCATCTGGCCACGCTGCACCCATCTAGGTCACAGCAACCCACTATGTTGCTCTTTGTGGGAGGGAATGATGAGGCAAAAGGCGGGGTGTCAGTCCTTACACCAACCTTCCTCATACCCATCCTAACAACGCAGAAGCTCTCCCTGTGGGGCTGATGAGACATTTTTAAAACTGCAAAGACAGCTGATTTATGACAAACTGACAGGTATCAGTCACTTGGATCAACTCTGACAACTCTGGAAGCACTGAAATACAACTGTCCAGAACAGTAAGTAAATAAATTACAGCCTATACTTTAAAAAGAGGCTCTGCCATGGGAATTTAGAGGTAACTCTCATGTTTACCATAGAATATGATGACAGAAGCACTCTATTAAAAAAAATGAAATTAAAAACTGTTATAAAAAACACAGCACTTGGAAATCAGAAGTATCCTACTAATTTTTGCCAAAACAGCTGATCGCTGACAGCCTAAATATCAACACCTGCCTAGATACTATGTAGATCACCCTAAAACCCAGAATGAGTCATGATACTCACTGGAGTGTCAGAGCAACTTACAGGCCTGAAAAATATTTAGTAATGAAGAATTCCTATTCAAGTTTGTTAAAAAAAACCAAAACAATTACTTCAGATTTTCAAGGAAAAATGACAAAAAAAATACAAACATAAGAGCTCATTTTGTGTGGCCATGTGTTTTTTCATCCTGCATAACACTCCCAGGGTCTTACCTGTTGCTTCCTATTTCAAGGATATTAACACAGAGATGAATTAAAGTTTTTGACAGATCTGGTCATGGAATAGAAAAAAATAATAGCTTAATCCCCCCTTTCCCATCTTCCCCAGAGTAAATTTCAAATATGTCCTATTGAAAAAGTATATTCCTCAACTGAATTGTAAGCATTTCTGAATTATTTATCAAGACCTTGGTCATTTAGTTTGTATTAAACTACAGATTATTTTCCATATGAGATTTAAGAAACATTTTAACAATAACAGGAAACCAAATCTATAGGCAACAAATAGGGAAATCCATTAACTAACTACAGCACAGTCCTCTTCAATTTCACTCTTAATGTAACTGTGATTTGCCTGGAATGTCCATAATTGCTGTAATTAAAAGGCTGGCAGTCACCAGAGGAAAAATAGGAGATTTCAATCCATTCATTGACATTAGCATGAATCCTTAAAAAAAGCCATCTTGCTAAATTTTGGATTGTCATTGATGCAGCTCTGAACCACTTATTTTCCCCAGCTGGCTCCATTTATAATAATAGCCATCTTTTACTCAGCAGAGATTGCTGGGTTTTAGCAACACGGTCTAAAACCAGCAACAACCCCCCCACCCTCCTTTCCTTTTGCCCACCCCCTCTCAAACCACATGGCTATGCCCAGAGAAGGGGCACTGCTGCTGCTCTGGGCCAGGTCAGGCTGATGTGGAAATCCATCAATGGCTGCCCTCCTGCTGGCTGGGATTCTTCCAGCCTTCCTCTCGTTCCCGGTGTTTTAGGGCCTGTTAACTTTCCTATGGACTAACTGTAACTGCTGCTGTGTGAACAAACCCAAACCTGTCCCACTCATGCACGCAGCCCTGGGCTCTGCCTTGGGGCATCTCGCCGGAGAGTGAAGCCCTGAACCGTCCAGCAGCCCCCTGCATCGCAGCTCAGCGATCGCCAGTCCTACACAGCTGCTGGGGGACAAAAACACCACAAAAGCCCAAAACAGTGAAGAAGAAGAAAAAAAAAAAAAAAATCCCACGTCTTTTCTCTGCTATAAGTGAATGTTTTATCATCAAAACACTCTCTTATTAACCAGCAATAATTGGTGTATGTTGGTATTTTAGCACGCTCCCACTGCTTGTAGCACTGGTGTCCCTCACCTGATGGCAGAGCCCCCAGGTGATGCAGGCAGTGTCCCCGCGGGCTGGCAGCTCACCAAGCTGCAGAGGCTGAGTGCCTTTGGCAGGGCTGGGATTGCTCTCCCCGGGCCACACAGAACCAGGCAGCACACGTGCTTGCTACAAATTAATATTCTCCTAACAACCCCCCCCCATCAGTCTTTGCTCAAAGCATTAATTAAGACTTTAACATTTTTGATCCCATCAATTTTCTGTTCTCTTCTTATTAAATAGATGTACTAGGGGAGTCTGAATAATAACTGCCCAAAGTTTGGGGCTAATGAGTAAATGAACTTTGCCAGCCTTTGGCTAAGCATGAAATTTACTGCATAGTAACAAATGCAATAGAGGCAATTCATACATTAACCAACCTAGTTTTGACACACAAGTTTGGGAGCATATTATTTACTTACTAATTCTAAGTGAGACTAGACTCCAGAATGTTTTAGGCAGGAAATGAAAAATGACATATTCAGTCAGTCTTTTGCATTCTCCATCACAGTGTGAAGCTGATCGCTCACCCATCTTATCATCAGTGGGGCTCTGGCGCTCTCACCAGGCACAGCGATGTTTTCAGGATTGCACGCTTTATTTTCCTTGGGAGTTTTCCCAGAAAAGGAGCATATCAGGAACTAGGTAATTTTGCTTTTTATTTGCTAGGTCTTGGCATTTTGAAGGTCATCTGTGTGCTATAAAACTGCTTTTGTTCCATGTACGTTTTACATGTGCAGGGCTCTAGCATCAGCTCTGTTACACTGTTGTAAATCCATTCATTTTTGTAGAAATCCATTAACTCGCAGTGAATTTATAGCAGTATAACTGTGAGCAAACTGTGGCTGATGGCGCAGACTGGAAATATTACAAGGAAAAGTGCAAAGTTCTATTGATTTTCTCTCAGGAAAAATGTGTGTTTCCTTATGATTATATTACAGATGACTCAGCTCTGGCCCCTAACAGCCATCACTTGTGCTTCCCAGCTCAGCTGCTTGTTGCCTTCGCGAGGAGCTGCTGACCGTGCCATCCCTGGTGCAGGGACCAGGGCCTGTCCCCAGGTGCCCGGGAACGCGCCCACCACCCCCAGCACTGCAGGACTTTCCGCCCAGCTCTGCGTGGCACTGCAGGAGACACGGCGCCTGGCCACGGCTCTGCAGCCCGAGCACTTATTCCTAATCGATTCTGACAGCAGACACCACGAGGAATGCTGAGATTTATGAAAGAGCAAGGTTTGCCACTAGCCTCTGTCCATTAAAGGTACAGCCAAACCTCACTTTGCCCTTTGTAAATACAATCAGCAGAAGTGAGGCAGTTGCCCTTTTTAGAAGAAAGAGCGCTCTCAAAGGACAGATGTTTTAGCAAAAGTCCTTAACGCGCTCACAAGCAATATAGCTCCAAATTCTTTACATTTTTCTATCACAATGTTTGTCATTCCTTTTAGTGCTTTTTACAGACTAAATACTGTACCAAAAGCTGTGGTCTCCTCTTTAGACAGTTATTTCCCCTGCACTATACAAATACTGGGCCAAACATAGGCTGTGTATTTTCCAGAAATGCTGGCCTGAATGTGGAAACCAAGGCCGCAAAACCTGGAGGACTCATTCTGCACATTTTTGAAGGCAGAAATATAGCAAAGGTAAAGGTAGAGCCAGGTTATCTTGACAATCTGCTCCCTTGTTGAAGTTATCCTGTGTGCTGGGAATGAGTTATCTCTGCATGTGCGCATGTCTTCACTGGAAAGAAAAGATGCCTATTGCTCTTGTTAGAAGAGATTTTTCATCAAATCCTCAGGTTATTGTTTAGTAGTTCTGAGGTTTTATAGTGAATTGGAATATAAGAATTGTTATTCTTACTGTGGCACACTTAATTCTGATCTCAGAAAGGATAAAAAAAGTTATTTTTAGTGGCAGATTTAATACTTTTTCACCTTTAATGTGATTAAAGGCTAAAAGACCTTGATAATTCTACTCCTGCCACTGCACACAAAACTTCTAGTTGCTGCCACATCCCTGTGCAGGCAACGGGCTACAATACAAAGGGAAGGACAAATGCAAGATGATGTATTTCTTTCCATGTTTTCTGCAAACCACACAGCATGCAATTTGAGACATAATGTACTCCATAAGTGATGAAACAAAAGTATCAGAGCAAAGCAGATGATCTGTTTACTAAGAGAGCATGCTGAGGTATGGCTCCAGTTGAAATAGAAGCATAACTACTCCTGGATAGACATGCTCCACTGCTTTAAGTGTCAGCTATTTATTCAGATAAATTGAGGCAGATTTTTCTTCTTCCTCTTGTGGAAAAATTTTTTTTGTTTCTCTCCATTAGAAGGAAGACAAGTCACTGAGAAATATTCACTGCCATTGGGAAAAAGCAGCAGTGATGATGAGCTCACCAGAGGACCCACAGGTCAAACCCAGGCAGGTTTCACTTTCATGACCAGCCATTACTTGAAGGATTAGAGCTCTCGTGACATCATAGACTCCACACATACCTCTGCATTGAGTAATTGTCCTTGAACAAGTTCCCAGACAGGAATGCTGGTATTAATTTAGGTGTGGCCTGACATTCAGATCTTTTTTTCCACCCATCTTTTCCTTTCAGATTACAAAAGACTGGCCCTCCTGCCTGCATATGGAAGCCAAGGACTGTGCTCTTCAGTTCTCATGCTCTGATGCATGTCCAGGCTTGCAACAACCACCTACCCCAACTTCTTCGAAAGAGCAGTTCTGCTTTTTGTGGGATGATTATGGATTATTCCCCAATCCACGGGCTGCTACAGCTGGCATTAAGGACACAGACATCTTACAAAGATATTATCACCTTTGGATCCCCATGGTGAGTTTGTACCACTACAAGAGGGCTTTTATTACCACAATGTAGTAGCATGTATGAACACAGATGTGTTTTGGTCGTGCACCTAGTAAGATGTGAGCGGCACAAAACCCTCACTATTACTGGCAGTCCTAGAAAAAGCAACTTTTGACCATCTGAGAAACTGAAAATCCTTTCCTGCCCTCCTAGAAGAGGACTCGGGTACAAGGTGAGGCAATGGCACGTCCTGCTTTTGCTCCACAGCTTCTGCCGACAGAGTCCTGCTGGCGCTGTAGCTGTCACTTTACCATTTCCACAATTACAGCCCTTTCTAAAATGCTACACAAATGAAAGGATAAGAATGACAGTCAGACACAGGAAATTTCAAAGTACTTCCCTAAATTCAGCTAAAGAAAGTTGTGTTTCTTTACAAAGTCATCCTATTATCTCACTTAAAACCCAAGTATTTTGGAACAGAAAAATAACTGCTGTATTTATTGTAAACAAGCCTTTTGCTTCATTAGAGGAAAGCTCACTTGGTAAGCCAAGTGACACAATTACATCATTTTAAAAATCTGAATGTATTTTAAACAAATATTGGAACCAAGTCTAGGGAATACAACATTCCAGGTTGATTCATTTTTGTTTTCATTTTCCACTGCCTGATTCATGTTTTTTGAGAGAGGCCTGCAGGAAACCAAAGCAACTTACCTTGAACATGCAACACTGTCACACTGTCCATCTGACTAGATCTTGCATTAACTGCCTAGTGATAACTGGTGTCACCACAGGAAAATGCAGCTATAGCTTGTGACTAGCTGCCAGCACATTTGGCTGTAGGGTTTGGCAATACATGGGGTGTGTAATAAATACCTGATTTCAGTTTTATTTTATTTGTGGTGCGGCTTTCCTCAGTTCTCTGTGCTGTGACAAGGCACAGCCACGAAGCCTTCTCAGGGAGCTTCTGGACACAGGGAAAGGCAGACACATCTGTAAAACCTTTATTTCAAAATCTTTTTATTCAACTGTTATTCAGCAATATACAATACAGTTTATAAACAAATGTCTTACCTTGTTTCCAATCTTTATTTAAAAATAAATATTATTGACAGTGAATATTAATTATGGTAAGATGTATCTTTTAATTAAAATGTCTCCAAAAGAAATAATTTAATTAAAAAAGAAAAAGGAAATCCAAAAAACCTAAACACAATCATCTACTAAAAATATTTCCTTTCTTAGGAAGGGCTTTGACCCAACATCTTTACATATTGTCATAAAGATAACTGCTCAACAGTTCGTGCAAAATGAAGAGTCAGAGGAAAGGTTTAGAAAAGAAAAAATATTACATTAAAATAGAGAAATCATAAGTGCCATGCACTGAGCAGGGCTTTACACCATAGAGTCTGGAAACTAGATGCATTATTCTATGTGGTTTACTTTCTGTGGCATCCCCAAAAATATTTTTCCCCCCACGTAGAATTTATCATGCTGCTTTCAGTCTCTTTCTGTCCATCTTTAAAACTGTAGGTAATTTTTTGTCAGGGGGTTGTTCTGTTTTTAAATAGGTTCCTTTTTGTTTGGCTGAGGAGGAGTGGAGGAAGTAGTCCGTCAGTGGTTTACTAGTAAATATACAAGCTTATGCAGTATTAACAGGGACATATATAGGAGTGGGTCTGTAGCATAAATAGGTCCTGTACCTAGAAAAGAAAGAAACAAGGGAGAGAAAAGGATTTTATTCTTTATCTTTTCCAATATAGAAGATTAAATGCAGAAGAGAAATATAGGAAGATTTATTTTTATCACTTCAGAGCCAGGGGTCAGAAGCTTAATTTTAATAGTAAAACAGCATCCTTGAGCTATCCAACTCAAATAGCTTTCTCTTCCCCCTCCCAAATCTAACTCCACTTAGGTCATTTCATTATGCATTACTAATGGTGTGCCTAAACTTGGCTTCAGCCAAGTTACCAGCAATTGAGATTTCTATAAATACACCTTAATCTGGTATATAGTTTCTTGAGAAATGACAGGTATCAACCACCCATTACTTTAAAGGGAAATGACAAATGCTGCAGCTGTACTCCTTGATTAACAGGACATGAACCCATTTCATTTGGAATGGGAACAGCAAGACCTTGACATCTTCTTTACCTTTTATGGGAAAGAGCAGAATTTTAAATTAAAAATGTGCACAGGAGCTATAGAAAAACAGAGGTCAGCTGTGGAACACGTCTGTTACCGTCATTTTGTCCAAACCCAAAGAGGGCAAGACTGCTCCCACTCCTATGAGGTAAGCTTATGCGGCACGATATAGGGCTGCAGGGGTAGTTAGGTACGTGCCATCACAGGAAAGCAGGTGCCCGCGACTTCATGGCTGTAGGAGGATGACGCAGCTCTCCCTGGGCAGGGGCAGACACCAGTGCCTTGCTCACAGTGAGAAGTGGCATCCACGTCCATGCTGCAGCTATCATCTAGGCTGTCCCTGTCCCACGTCACTTACACTAAGATCTCGTTCAGGTTTTTTATTTTCTAGTTACCTGCACCAAAAAGAGAGGAATGTAGTGTGTGCCACCATGGTCCGTCCCCTCTCCCTTGTGCAGCGGGGGGTGAGTTGTGGGGCCAAGGTCCATTGGCCAAACTCTGCCAGGAAAGCAGGACACACAGGCATAGCGTGGGGCTCCGGGGCAGCTCCATCTTTGAAACAGGTCACTGCTCCGCTGCCAGGCAAGGGTGAGAACAGCCCCTCCCTATGGAGGAGGTCCTGCAGGACATTGCTGCCTGTCACTCCCCGAGCCCTGCTGAGCCCAGGCAGCAGCTGTTGGGGTCCCAAGTGCCAATGGTGATGCCTTTCCAAAGCTATGACGTGGACTAGCGTGTGCAGTTATTTCCAAGACTGTAACATGATAAAACAGGGCTGATGTCTCATATGGCCCTGGAACATTTCCACAGGGTGAATACAAAAGCAGGAGCCCAGCCGGAGCCCTGCCCTGCAGCTGGAGCGCACAGAGGCACCCGGGCAGAGACTTCATCAGTGCTGATACATCCAGGAGCCCAAAATACTGACAGCCACCCAGAAAAGTGACTGTCAGAGCCACTTTGCAACATGTGAAAACTTTTAAAAAAAACGTTTTTCATGTTCAGTACCTCTGAAAAAGGAATCAGGCCACTTCTATTTAGGAAACTCACTTCAGGCACCCTAACGTGGATACTTTAGTCTTGGTCTCTAGGAGATGTGAGTCTCAGCTGTGGCATGATGAAAGGAAGTAAACCACTGCTCTTGGGCTCACTGTTCAGGCTGCCTCATAATCTATATATACCTCAGCAGCAAAGCTAGAGTATTATTATCCAATATCAAAAAATAGTTCATAGTAATGCTGTGTGCAATTGAGGAACTCAAGAAATGTCCCCATAGTGCTATTGCATAGATGCCTAGACTGTGTGATTATTAGTTATTAAGGATTTAATTAAACCCTTACATGCACAAACACATGGCTAAGGACTGCCTACGTCTCAACAGCAAGGCATTAAGATGAATACAGGATTTTTCTTTTTAAAGCTGAAAATCATCAACAAACACAATTAACTCAGGTAACTAAAAGAGTAGCTCATTAAATTCTTGCAAAAATATACTAGAAGCTCCTAAAGCTCAGGTTCCTGGCCAGCACATGGGACAATCACCAGCCCCAAATGTTCTTGCGGCTCTGAGGCAGCAATGCAGGAGCTTACAAGCTCGTACTTGCACTCCCTCCCCCAGAAGCCAGCCCTGCAGAGCTGAGGAAGGACCTGCCCCTGGCGACCTGCAGGCAGGAGAAGCAATCCCCTTCCTGTGCTGAGAGGGCAAGGGCAGCAGGAGCCCTGCCTGTGCTGGTGCCAACCCTGCCAGACTTCTCAGCCTCCATACCAGCCTCGGAGTGAACAGGGCTGTGACTGCCATTCCCCAGCCTCAGGGACCTCCCTCCTCCAGCACGTCCTGCCACTCCCTTAGAAAACAGACAGTCAGTTCACAAATACATTATGTTCATCAGTTTTAGCAAGGATAAAACCCTAACAACAATTCTACCCACACCAGCAAGAGAAAACAGCTTGCGGACTGGGAAGGCTAAAGGTAAACCCACATTTTCTGTCTGTCTCTGAGCCTGACACGCTACGTGATAACTGAAGTCAAACTGCTTTTTTCACAAATTGCAGTCCCCGGCACACCGGGCCCATACTTCCAGTCAGCACATCCCCATTTCCAAGCTGTGAGATGGCTCTTCTCACTTCTGGGACATGGCACAGCTGTGAGAGCGCCGGCCCAGGATGGTCCCATGTGCTATTGTCGTCCCCTGTGCCCAGGGATGGCAAGGGCAGCCGGGCAGCAGCCGACACTCCTGGCAGCCGCACACAGCTCACGGGTGCTGAGTTTGTGCCAATTCCACACTTGCCCACCACTGCGGTGAAGATCTGGCCTTGGGTATTTATTATGCTGGAACCCGAGGGTAGTGAGGACCCATTTTTCCCTGCCAGGGCTGAACTTGTTCTTTCAGTGAACAGGACTCAAGTTGAGGACATGCTGCCAGGTACTCAAAAAGAAAGGTGTACTTTTGTAAGAGGGGAATCCCCCTGGAAACGCCGAGGAACTCAACCTGGAGAATGGGACTCCTGTAGCTCAAGTGCTCTTACAACTGTCACACTGAAGGGCTGCAAAGGACACCAGGGGAGGGTTGTTTCTGTTCTGAATGGAAAGCAGTATTAGGCACAACTCCATGCAGTAGCTGTGTGCCTGCTTACCAAAATCATTCCTACACCAGTTTTACCTTTATGTACTAGTTATAATTTAAATCTCAATGCAGAACTGAATCAATGCAACAGTCCAAATGTTTTGTCTTTTCCTCTTGTAGAAATCACCATTGTTTTTAACCTACATTCTCTATTTTCTTAATTTGACAGCAGAACTTGAGTTCAGAGTCTGTTAGCAGAACCCCAGCAGTTAAATAAAACATTTTTTTAAAATTATTTGAAAGTGATTATTCTTACTGAACATCAAATACAAGTTTCTTTTTTTCATACTGATTCAATGTTACTCTGCTCTAGGACTTCAGGCAGTTGGAGCAGATACACAGAACTTCAGAATTCTCCTTCCTCTGAACATAAGCAGACCAGAAATATAATTTCCAGTAATTTCTCTGTTTAGTTAACCCAAACCCTTTTCATCATGGGGGGTATTGTTTATAAACAAGCAGGACTTAGTGTCCTCAATTCTGCTTTTACTGCAGTAGTGGAAGCCTTGACTTTCACTTAATAAATTGCTACATTTGTAGGCGCAAACAAATAGAATGTGGTCTTGACCACTAGGATCTGGAAATGTGATTGACCCAGATCTGAGAACAGAGAGTTTCTGTCCAGAGACATGAAATCAGGAGTACACAGTCACTTGCAAACTATAGGTAGTTACAAGAAAACATTTCATTTATATTTTGAATATTCATTTGATGGTCTGTTATTGTAAGTTTATTTATCACTACATAGATTTACAATTTTGCTTTTAAATTATTTATATGCACATGGCTAAAAGGGAAAGTCTAAGCAGAACAATAGCAAATTGTTCTGTTCGTGTATGGTGAATTGCTCTCTAGCATCACTCATCCTTCTTTTCGATTTACAACATAATAATGTTTTACTGTAGTTTTCTATTTAATAATTTGTTTTGTGCCAGCATTCATCAAAGTTTGACTTAAAACAGTTCATTCAACTGAAAACAAACATTAACTAACCAAGTGACTTGTGACACATGGAAAAAGTGGGATGATTCTTTTACAAGCTGTATTTAACCAATGACCAAAACCCCACAGTTCCCAGCAGTTTCCTATTTTAATTCCAGAAAGAATCTGAGAAGTCCCTTGATGTCTCTTTCTGAGATGGTGGTAAAATGCAGTGGCCCATATAATAAAAAGCTGAAAGACATCAGTAGCCTATTTTCCTTGAAAGATGAGATAACACCTAAAATCTGACTGCCTGTTCATGATGGAGCTGGGACCCCGGCTGGCAGCATCACGAGGCATTTCTCTGTACTGGCTTTTATGCAGTGACCTGTTGGCCTCAGCCCGTTTCCTTACAGAATGATGTTCAATTAAAACTCTCAAACCTGGCATTTCATTAAGAGGTGAGGGATCAAACTGACCATATAGATTGATTTATTCTCTCAGTTCAGAAACTTTAGACTGTGCTAGAGACTTATTCTTGGAGAAGCTGCTCTTACTATCTTGTATCTATGGAAAAAATAGGGGTTTATATGAGTTGTTGGTCAAGGATCATTACAGGCAATAACCTACTAGATAAAACAAATTCTCTCACTGGCACACATTTGGAGCACTTCCACTGAATTGAAGGGAATGTACCAAACTTGAGATCTAAGAGCTTCTTAGAAGTTTTTAATTAAAAAGACACCATTACTAAAGTCACTACACACTTACTGAAGAGATAATAATAAGCTACTACCACATTAGAATTACTCCACAGTCTGAGACATGATCTTATAAGCTGCATATATCCTTCTTCTACTCTTCAATACTTACAGCAATCCACATACTGCATTTTTGCTCTCAGGGGTTTCTTAAAGGCTGGTACCTGGTGCCTTAAGCTTCCTCCTACTCACCAAGGGCTAAGTCTCCAGGATGCTGTGCAGACATGCATCCAGAGCCTGTCCTAACTTTAGCACACCCTCCCAGCTAAACCCTAGCGCGCTGCATGTAACGTGAGGTGCTCTTGTTAAAAGTATGTGGGACTGTGGAAATCTATGCAAAAATACTAAACTATGGGGTCCCCATTGCTCCTGGCTTTCAGCTGGCTGTGATCATCATGCCTAGGCACAACTAGGAATGGCTCCTGAGCTGCCTTTTAGGGTTGCTAATTTTGGCAATGGTGACTTCCCACATATTTATAAGCAACGGCATGGGATGTGCTCACCACTGAACCTGCCTAGAAGGCAAGACGACAAAATTAGTTTTCTACCCACTACACATTTTTATTTATGATTTGCTGAATTTTGGAACAGCTTTCCATAACTCATCTCAAAAAATGCCTCATATAAGTCAGCATGTCTATTTATTTCTACACAACCATGTATAAGTTAGTGATCCTGCTTTCTTCATCCATGCCATCAAGGTTTTTAAGGTCAAGACTAAATCTTCTTTTGCAGATGGGTCAAACTCTCAGCTTTGCCCTCCACACCCTTCTTGAAAATGCCCACATTTCACTTTCCTTTTCCATATCGTAGCCTCAAACTCCCTAGGAAACTGAAACTAGTTTTACTGGCCAGAAGACACTGGCCAGAGTTTTGTAAAACTTGTCATTTTAGGTCTTCTCAAATACACCTGAGTTTCACTGTTTGTCTACCTTCGCTCTTAAAGAGATACCCACTGCTATGCTCAGGCCTACATTTAGAAGTGAATTGCCAAAATCCTGTGTAACAAAGGTAACAGAAAGCCACTCCTCGCTGGAAGTCAATCTGTGTCAGCGCCTGCAGGTTAGGGCAGATGCAGGAATTGGTAGAGGAGTTGGGTATATGTTTCTTAAGGCACTTGCAATTACTGAGGTGGATTTCTGAACACATTAGAGCTCATTTCAACTGAGACTCATTAAAGCTAAATTGTTCTCAAAATACCAGGACTGACAATCCCTTCCAAACATGCATATGGTACACAGATCAGTCAAGTGCTTGATTATCCTCTGTGGAGGCTCTTCCCTTTTTCTCCTAGATTGTAAGGACATTATTGGACATAAGCTACAGGATTAGATGGACAATTGATCTGATCCAGCTCAACAGTTGCTGTGGGTCTGTGCATCAAGACATTTTTGTATTAAACACAGCTACTAAGGAACAGAAAGAGGGATAGTTAAGCTAGTGGATTTGATGAATGTATGGAAGTGCATATTAGGCAGAAAGCAAGAAATATTTCTACCTTTATCAAAAATATTTCCACTTTTTAAGTTACCAGAAAAATATGCAGTTTCATTGTCAATAGTCTGGTAAAAACTCATCTCCCACTAAAATTATAAGTAGGGACACACAATACGGGGAACAATTGGAACGTTTTCCCTCAATATACCCACTTGCCTTCTGTGGTAGCCACACAGGTATGGAGCGGTCAGCAGCCTTACTAAAAGCCTCACTCCACTTCTAGGCACCACATCTGGCTACGAAAACTGCTGTGTGGAGAGAAGGTGGTGCCCCCAGAAAGCCAGGCAGAGCAGCAGCCGAGCTGATTCACGTCGAGCTGGGCCCTTGAGGGGCTGCTCTTGGGATCCGTCCGCAACAAACCACCCAACCTCTCCAAATATCCACTCTTGGGAGAAATTCAGGAGAAACTTCAACAAAACACCAGTATGTGCTTCAAGAAAACACCAATGCTAATTTGTAACAACCTCCAAACGGAAACACTGCTATAGACAGGCTCAATATAGAATAGGAACATATTGTGAATACTTAAAAAGAGTAATTCATTCTATATAGATTATACAGCTTAAATACTTCACATTGGTCTGCATTTAAATAAGCCAGTAACCTTCCTCTTTTGAGACCTGCAGCTGGTCTCTACTTTGTAGTACATTCCCATAAGCAGATTCTGCTTTGGTATCTGTGAGATGATCTCTCCTCACCAAGTATCTTATTAAAGACACCCAGATCGTGCAACTATGGATTTGTTTCATTTCCAGAATTTTCTGCACTTTCATGATCTAAAACAAAATTAACAAACCAAGCACCATTAATTCATTCCTTGACACTTGACTAATGAGAGATACAAAATTCTTTGTAATGTGATGTGGTGGAAAATGAACTTTGTTACACAAATAGCAAAAAGCACAACTCAAACTAACAAATCTTGAGGCACTGAAGAATACTGGTAGCGGGCTTTCAGTTACTGAGCTTTGAAGTGAGTCTGGGCCGTATTCTCAAGCTTTTCATTGTAAACAGGAGGACTAAAAAGCTACATTGCAAAAAGCAGGCGAGCTAGATATGGTCACACCATTTCGTAAGTCGACACTCTAGGAAAGGACTTGCAGTAAAATTCACACTGGACAGACCCACAGGTTTCACATTCTGTGATTGATACAAGGTGTAAATAGTTACCACCCAAAAGTAAAGAACAAGACACTGTAGTTCTCACTTCACTGTCTTTTAAAGTATTTTTGACTTGATCAGGATTAGGAGCAAGCTACCAATGTAATTATCACTCCAATCAGAGTTACTGAAGTTAAGCAGATTCGAGTGCAGATTATCTAAGGATTTTTTTGAAAAATAACCTTATACTGTCCATACTTAAAGAGCAGAGCTAAATGCATTAGCAGGATATATGGTGACACAAGGAAAATGGCTGAATTCAGAGCATGCACCTGAAAAAAACCAGAGCTTGTGATTTACAAAAAGAAAGGATCACCTTTCTGCTATAAACAAACAGCAACATTTTGGGAGCGACACACAAATACACAGACCCTCCAAACCTTCCCAATGATTGACACTTGCTAGATATTAGCTAACTAAAGACGTTGCCATGCCCTAGCTCTAAGGGAGGCCAACCTTTACAGAATAAGCCAGCAAAGGGTTATTTGGAAAAACCACGGACATGGCATTTTCCTCAGTGGTCTCTTTACATGTGAAATCTCCAGTGCCCTGGCGTGAGATTCAGATTAGAACACCGATTTTAAAATTTATAAAGCAGTAATTTATATTTATACCAGTCTGGTGAATTTTGCACATGGCCAAAAAAGTGACAGCCACAGAAGATGATGTCTATTACAGGGCTTACTAACTGTGCTCTGCTCACGGTGAGGTTAGCAGGCGCTCCTAGCACACACAACGAAGAGGCTTTGCTTACTAGCCACAACCATGCAGACACAGGGTAAGACCAGATATTACAGCAACTACTCGACATCCTCCGTAGGCTTCGTTAGCACAGCACTCTTCTCCAGCCGCGGCACAACGATCTGTGCACTGCGATCACACTGGCTTCTCCGCAGAGCACAGTTGCTGCTCTGCCAAACTGCTCTTCTTTCCAGCTAATAAAATTGCCTCCCAACTGATAACAGCCTAGCAATATAAAATACTTGGTTGTTAACCGCTGTTGTGACAAATAATACCATTCTGCTGACAACCCCATTTTTTCCAATACAAACCTACCCGAACTGTTTATTATTGACATACGGGACTGCTATGCCATTATCTAATTTTAAAAAAACCACATAGTAAACAGCAACAGTGAACCTGCCAGCATTCTTACTGCTTTAGCAAAGCTAAATCAAACCCTAAGCCGTATCTCTCTTATTAGCAGCACATTCCTGTCAGGCTCTGTCATGTAAGGAAGAAACAGCTTCTTCACAGGACTGCTGTAAGATTCATTTCCCAGCAGGTACTACTTCATGCTTGCTTTCCAACCACAGACCACCAGTATTACTATCCTCCTCAAAACTAGTACCAGTAAGATTGTCTTGACATTTCTTTCTGCTATGACTGCTAAGTATACCACATAAAGTTTTAGGAAACTATACAACCCACAATACGTTCAAGTGTTACTTTATACATCTATATAGCAGAGGTGGGGAATATGTAACAATTAACTGCCTCCTGTAAAATATACACACCAAGTTAGCTGGCACTGCAAACTAAGATGCTATTTTGCAAAGTATCTGTTAAAACCGTACATAAATAACTAGTGGTATATGTAGATTCCTGCCCAAAATGCTGTTTGTTCATGCACAAAGACACATGGGTGCATTCAGCCTTCCCTCATACAAATTTCTAATTTTCTCTCACTAATTAATCAATCTTGTATAGAAATCCAGACCAATGTTAGGTACAGCTTCCACATTTTTTAGAAAGACCTAGAATACTCCTTTCATTGTGTTCAGCAATATTTTTTAAAACATTTTTTCATCTATAACTTGAAGATATTAAAGAAGTTCAAATAATATTCAGATTTCTTCAAGGACACTGCACAGGCTTTAGTAGAATAGGTTAGTACAGTTTTGTCTGTCCTCCAGGGAACAAGCAAGAACCGCTGAAAGGAGGTTACTCAAATAAATTGCATTTCCACAGTACAAAAACACCCTGGCACAGCTTGTTTCTGCCCTAGGTAATGAGGTGACACAGTACTGCAGTTCGTGCTTTTGTCCAGTTTGAGAATGAATCCGTATTACACACACACAACAGAAGATATTTGACCTCACTTGTCCTCAAAGCAGTCTAATTTGCCTAGATATTAAAGTGCTAGTGATGTGTATTTAATGAAAATTCTTTTTGCATGTTTATTATCCAGTGACATTTAGGAGGTCAGCCTGATAATTCAGTTATGGCCTCTGTCTTGTTACTTTATTTAATGTAAAGGAAAATGTGATGTGACCCAGGTTGCATTTAACTACAAATAACAACAGAATGTAAACTCATATAAGGTCTCATAAAAAGCACAGGGGGAGTGAAGTAGAGCAGACATTACCGAGTTGGAAAGGTAGGGAGCCTAACCTGAACAGCAACATAGAAAGACTTTCCTTTCCTGCTACTTTGTGTAATGTTCATCAGTCAAAGATAAACGAGCTCCACGGGCTGTTTCTCAAACTAGTGTGAAGAGTCATTCAAATTCTGACAAAGCCACAGGAGCCCTAGACCCAAACCTTACCCAAAATTAATCCAAACTCCACCACAGCCCCTCCAAACAGAGACCCTCTAACCAGCTACAGCTTGTGACACTCAAGAAAACAGTGTGTTCGTTTTCTTTCCTCTAAGCTGCAAAAAAATACCTTTTGCTTCCCAGCGCACGATGGAGATCTGACGCTCTCCCACATGGTCTCCTGCCTCAAGGTAGGTTGCCACAGCTTGACTTTGTGCGCGTACTGCTCTGACGAGCATCGCTGGGAGCTGCACATGCAGAGAGACTGCAGAACGGGGACCTGCTCTGTACCATCTCAGGCCGTGCAGCCCACAAGCAGACTTCTTCTGCCTCAGACATAAAAGGCTTTGTAGGGGGGAGAGTGAGATAGGCGTGGAGTGAAGACTTATTTTCTTCCTTGCTGTGAACACTTCATCTCTGCATAACACGAGTCTCTCTGTGTCCTTCCTAGAGCACTCTAAGCATAATGAAGCACAGTTTCTTGTTTCACACTCCCATCTTTGTTTATTTTATTTAAAGCTTTCACTTCAGAGCTTTGAGGCTAGAGATCAAACAAATAAAAGGGAATTTGGATGCTGCAATGTCTGATCTACATTCTGCTCAGAAGTTAAACTAAAAATTGCCCCCAAGCCAATACACAGGCACTCATTTTGGATCCTGTTTGGTAGGATATAATACGGCCAATTTGCCTCCCAGGAGGTCAGTATGAAGATCCTTGTTTATTACTTCACCTGTCAGATGACAATGTTAGTCTCATGACTGAGGCACTGAACTTAAATTTAAGAGATCTGAAATTAAGTTTTCATGTTTAATTTCACAGCTGGCACACGCTCAACAAAGTCAGTCATTGCTCTTCCTGCCATTTGTCCATCTCATCCATCTGGACTACAAACTTTCTGGGACAGAGACACCACGTGTCTTGCTCAGTGATCTCCTATATCACCCCGACTCACCCAGTAAAAACTAGGAACACTTCCAAACACTTTAATACTACATGCACTCTTTTACTTGCTCACTCTGGTTTTTTTCCTACAGCAAAATATTCCATTTGCATGTAAGTAAACTGAAACCTAAATATTATTTTCATTTAGAATCATATGGACCCAACTCCTTCTCTGGTAGTATTAAAACCAATGATCTCACCTGCAGATCTTTGCCTCCTTGCAGCTAAAGTAACATGTTCTCAGTTTCCACTTCAGTCTACCTTACCAGCAGACAAGCAGTAAACTTTTTGACTCTCGTGAGACCACAGCACTAAGTTTTTATATGATATTTAAACATTCCAGATAAAATTCTGTTTGAGTAGCTAATATTTCTGGCATCTTGGGCAATTTTTCTGTTACATTGGTTCTGTAGCCTTATATACTATGATTTCTACCAAATACAATTTCAGATGACATGTCCAAAACAATGGATTTTCTATTTATACCTGGTTTGTCAGATCAGACTCTAAGCTCTTTAGAGAATCTCATTAACAGACATGCTTATTCTAGTAAGTTCATGTTTCAGTTCAGCTAAAAGGTGCAAAGAATCACATTTCTTCCACGGTGCGTGACTGGAACTCCAAGTGAAGTCAACGAGAGCCCTGCAGGCACGTCTGAAAGCAGCATTTGATCTATAATCAATATTGTATTGTATTGGAATACAAGCACATGGAGGCCCTATCTTACTACACTGGACATAGTAGGAAGATTTCTATTGCAAGGAAAATAGGATTAGAACCCAATTCATGCAGGATGCTGCGGCTAGTGCTGTGCCATCAGCTTTTAGGCAGAGTTCTCCAGCATATAAAATGAGAGTGTTTCTTAATCACTGATGGCAAATCCGTTGTTTGAGCACAGTTCTGCTTTTATACCAAAGAAATATCCCCCTGTACGATGAAAAGACTGACAAATGCTAAAGACTTTTGAGAGTAAATGTATTAGATAGTTCAATTATCACACAGAGATTTGGTGCAAGTACTTATCTGTATGTACATTACAGAGCTCAAAATAGGATAATTAAGTGTATGTATTATGCTACTATGCATATATATAATACATACAGCAAAACAGGGTTAGGTCCTGCAGTCTTATACACTCTATGTGAGCAAAGATTTGTTTGATTTGATGGTCCTACTGTGTGGAAAACCAGCTATGACACTGCCTTGAGGGGGTGGACTCGAAACAGGGCTTTAGTTTACAGAGGTAAAAATGAGAAAAGAAAAAAAAAAAGACTGCATTCTCTATAGAGCAACATAATTACTGGACCTAAAATAGCTCTAAAGAACACCACTTTAACATACAAATGGGAAACTCTGAAGCTCAAGGATGTAATTTTCTTTTAAGACATTTTGAAGAAAGTTTAGTGCTTATCCAACCCAAATGACAGCACTGGAGACCTGAGTCTTTGATTTCCTCACAAAAGCAGGTGATATCCCTGCAAGTCCCTATCACACTGACTTCCATGTTAGTATTTTATCCACATGCCTTTATTCCGGGTAGTGATCAACACTTCATGTCTAGGGGAGATAAATCCATTTCTTCCCTCTACACCAAGCTGTCTCACTTCAAACCAAGTGCCTGGCCCAGAGAGTCTAAAATACACTGGTGATGGGGACTGGGACGGCAACCAGCAATCTGTTTCACAAAAGCAACCAAAGAGACATCTCAAGGTAACAAGTCTCACAGTTCTGGTCCAGAAGGCACCTGAGTCAGGAGCTTGGAGGGCCAAAGTCTTTCAGCTGCTCATCTCCTGAGCCATGCTGTGGCTGATGTTTTAGTGATAAGTAATTCAGGCAGTTCCAAGCTGCCACAGGTATGGAAGTTACAAGAAGCCTGTTATTCAGGGGGTCTTGATTCAAGCAGAGGAAAAAGACATTATTTTTACAGAGGACCATACCAAAATATGAAATTAGTTGCCACCCTCATATGAAGACAACAGCAGTTGCTGGTTTACACCTTATTAAGTACTGTGAACAAGAGCAGGAGTCCTGTGCTCTGTGCACTGACTTCAGCTTTCTCCCAGAGCAGAAACCGCCACAGAGTGGCACTGTGCACAGATACCAGTGCACACAGGAGAGATGTCACAGCAGGAAATTTTGGTGTAGCCTATTTCATAGCCCTCTTAGCACCAGTCTCCATCTGGAGATCCCCACAAAATATTGTTCTGCATTCCACTACCATTTTCACTGATTTAACTCATTCCATTATCTCCACTGCTGGCCACAATGCTTATATTTTATTTTCAGAATTTAATCCAGCCTAGAAATGATGCAGCAGTGCCACATCCCCAAACCACAGACACGTAAAAAATCAGGATAGACAGCAGTTTAGATGATCTGGGCAGGGGGTCTTGCCCTCACAGACATACATGACATGCTCTCTTGGTGGCACACACTCACATCCATCTGTTGAAATGGAACTGAGCCCATTGCGTTTCCATCGTCCTGTTTTTAGTTCACACGGACCACGTAAGCTCTGGGTTCAGTAGGCAGGGCATACAGTGCTGCGAATCCTAACCCCTGCTTCTCTTGTCAGCATGGAAAACATTGCAAGAATTCTCACTGAGGGGGGGAGAGTGGGAAGAGGAAACATGAAAACAACCACTAGCCCTGGGCTCCTAGGAGGAAAGCAAATCTTTCCAACAGGAAAACAACAGACCATGAGCATTACAGTGTTCGGTTTAATTTCTTGTGGTCAATGAATTCAGCAAAAGCAAATAACTTTTTTATATGCCCACAGGCTCTTCTAATTAGACCTCAGGAATTATCACTTTGTCTTCCACTAGACACTAATGATCAGCCAACTTAGTCTTAGGAACGGTAAGGAGTAAAACCTAGTTTTCACACATATTTCTACTTGAGAAAGAAATTGAATTATTCAGAAAACAGCAAAAGGTAGTAGCCAGAGACAACACAGCACCTGTAAAGTACTAGTAGGTCACAGTGACCCATATACAACTGATTTCCATTACTGTGAGCCAAAACTTGCAACCGTTTGCCCTGAGAGTGCGAAGAGGGATCAGGAGGAAGTGTGAACATTCCTGTGTGAGGATTATGAATCTGCGTCAGAAGAGACTCAGCAGAGAGGGGAGCTGAGGGCTTTCCCTGCACAGTCAGTGGCATAAAATTGTTTCCCTCCTTGCACAGATAACTTGGCAGGGACATTTGTTCAACATTAACTAAGCGACAGTGGCTGAGAGGGGAGCTGAAGCCCAGCCAGAACAGCAGCACATAGCTTAAAACACCTTTGCAATGCAGATTTAAGACTCTGTATTCTTTGTCCCAGACTTCGCCGTCATTAGTGTAAATAAAGGTTTACAACAACCTCTCCAGCTAGCCGTAACATGGTAATGTGGCATTAATAACTTAATACAGTATTAAGTGATAGATAATCAGTATTAGCACAATGTTTACATTTGCAAACCATTATAGAGCGTAGTATCTCCAATTCTTATCCTGCCAGTAATTCAGATGTGGAGCTCATTACACAGCAATTGACATTTCCCTTCCAAACCTGCACCCTGCTCTGCATGGGCCCCACGCCTGCCCAGGGCAACCAGCCCCTGTAACCGCTCGCTGATTTAAATTCTCTGCAGAACAGCCATGGCATTTCGCTCACTTCAGGCTGCAGCTACTGTTTAAAACATCATGTCCAAAAAGCTGCAAGAGAGTCTCTGAAAGTGGGGCCTCCCTACCGAAAGGAAGGGGGTCCCAGCCTTGCTCTCAGACCCATCTCCCCAGCCCCACGCCTCTGTTCTAACTTCTGACGAGGCAGCGCGCGACACGCCGGCCCTGGCTTTTGGGATCGTTTGAGTACATCTAACTGCGGACTTGGGCGCACTTGCTCAGCCTTAGCACCTCAGCGACAGTTCCGCCCAGAGCGGGGTGGCAGTGCCNCGCGCCGCTCTGGATGTGCGAGACCGCCTCGGCCGCCTGCACGTCGGGCGGCGCGAAGCGGGAGAGGACGCGCAGCAGCGCCTGGGCCTTGTGCTCCTGCGTCTCGTCGTCGCTGTAGTCCGCCACGCGGCACTCGTNTCCAGCTAGCCGTAACATGGTAATGTGGCATTAATAACTTAATACAGTATTAAGTGATAGATAATCAGTATTAGCACAATGTTTACATTTGCAAACCATTATAGAGCGTAGTATCTCCAATTCTTATCCTGCCAGTAATTCAGATGTGGAGCTCATTACACAGCAATTGACATTTCCCTTCCAAACCTGCACCCTGCTCTGCATGGGCCCCACGCCTGCCCAGGGCAACCAGCCCCTGTAACCGCTCGCTGATTTAAATTCTCTGCAGAACAGCCATGGCATTTCGCTCACTTCAGGCTGCAGCACCATGTCCAAAAAGCTGCAAGAGAGTCTCTGAAAGTGGGGCCTCCCTACCGAAAGGAAGGGGGTCCCAGCCTTGCTCTCAGACCCATCTCCCCAGCCCCACGCCTCTGTTCTAACTTCTGACGAGGCAGCGCGCGACACGCCGGCCCTGGCTTTTGGGATCGTTTGAGTACATCTAACTGCGGACTTGGGCGCACTTGCTCAGCCTTAGCACCTCAGCGACAGTTCCGCCCAGAGCGGGGTGGCAGTGCCCAACCCTAAAACGAACAGTGGGACCCGGGGAGCCACGGCCGGGCAGGGAAGAGGCGCCCCCCGCCCCCGCGCCCTACCTGACCCGTGCTGCTGGCGGAGGATGGCGGTCTGCCCGGGCGGCGGCGAGGCCGAGGAGGCAGCGGCGGCCGCCGAGACGGTGGCGGTGGCGGCGGAGACGGAGACANGCCTCCTTCCCCTTCCCCTTCCCCAGCAACGACCCTGGCTCCCCTCGGTGCAGCCCCGGCAGAGCTCGCTCTCGCCCCAGGTACGTGTCTTGCGCTGTCAAGAACACCGAACCTGGGCCCATTCCCGTCCAGAGCGGGGACGCCGCACCTTTAAGCCCAGCACCTCGCTGTTAAAGCCCCGCTTCGGTGTCCCAAGGGGCCATCCAGAATCAGCCCCTGCTCTCCATCATGCCCGCGCCACCACTCAACCCTCACCACTGACGCTCTCTCTGCCAACCCCCCTGCGCGCCCGCCCCTGGCCCGGGCTCCTCTCTCCTCCCGCCCGGTCCCGCCCCGGAACCCGGCAGCTGTCCCAGGTGCTGGGCAGCCTCCAGCCGCCCCGAGCCCGACACCCGGGCAAGCCCAGCATCCCGGGGATCTCCGCCCCGCGCCCGCTGCAGAGGGCCAAGCCCTGCTGGGCGCAGTGCCACCCGGCAGAGACCGAGGACGTGCCCTACGGTCCCGGTGCAGGCCACGCTCCGCCGCTGCGGCGGGAGGGAACGGCTCCAGCCGCACCTCAACGCCGCGGAGAGGGGCCAGCGTGCGCCAGCGGCCGCCTGGCTGGGCCAGAAGCAATCCCGGGTCCGCATCAACGGGAAAGGGGCTCGTTTCCTGCAGGACAGGGAGAGAAGGGAAAAAGGAAACTTCTCTCCTGACCTGGCCCACAGTCCTTTTCAAACGTGGCTAAGGAAGGGCCGTAAGGCAAACATCATCTCCTCTCGGTTTGCGAGGAATGAGACGTGACTGCTAAACCAGCAACAGATGGTAACGTTTCGACTGAGCCACGACACACCGAGGAGAGGAAACGTGCCACGCTCCCGCCGTGCTGCAGGAGCGGGGCTGCCAGTGAGACCAGCTGCATTCGTGTGTCAGGAAAGGAGAGGGGCATGCAGTAAATCCCCTGGGTTTGGGAGGAGGGGTGCGCACCACCCAGCTCGAACTGCACTTACGCTGATTTTGGTTGCATCCTTATTTGTTACCTAAAAGAACAAAACAAAACAAACAAAACAAACAAAACAAACAAACAAACAAACAAAAAAGAAAGAAAGGAGATTAGACTCAGCTCTGCCAGCACATCAATAAGATGCTCGTATTCCCACCCCAGTGCAAGGACAGGACAAGGACAGATGCAACTTTCTTCACTTGCCATTCACTCAGCCCTCGTGTGGCTGGGGGGAGTTCCCTGGGTGATGGGGAAGGCAGCAAACCAGTGCTCAGTTGGGGGCTGTTTTGGTAAAGCTCCTGTGGTGCCCACAGAAGTGCTGCCTTCACCAAGAGTGTGAACAGCAGCCAAAGAAATGCTTGTTGCATGCTCTGCTGCTCACAGTCACTGACAAACACTAGGGAAGACGCTTTACCAGCAGTGTTAGCACAGCGGAGAAGTGCTTGGACAGGCTGGATCCTGCACTGCTCAGGGCAGAGCTTCAGTCCTGAAACATCCTGGGAGCAGGTATCGCTCAGCAGGTTTTGTACTTGGTTTGTTTTTGGTGTTTTTTTTTTTTTTTGTCTCCAGCCAACTACTGTAAATCTAAGTGATGCCTCAGATCTCATTGATGTGCCTCCCAGGGAGACGGTCATCATTCTCCAGGCATGCCCTGTCATCATTTATTGTAAAAGCAACTCACGGTTTTTATATAAGGTTAAAGAAGACATTTAAATCCAAGCGATTTATTTCCCTGTCTGACAACTGACTTACACTTTCCCTAGCTAGGCGGCATCACATTAGCTCAGTGTCTATATGCTTTGCATCTCTATTTGAGCTCTGCAGGAAAACAAGCGTGCCACAGAGAGGGGAGCTGGCACAGGCACGGAGGCTGCCGCAGGGCACCCTGCCGGCGCACGGGCCAGGAGGCTGGAGAGGATGATGTGCCCCGCACAGTAGTGCAACACAGCCTGGAAATCCTGCTTTATCCCACTCCTTGTACAGCCCTGTTTGACACCAGCAAGGTGTCTTGCACTGGGGGGAGGCTGCAGAATGAACTGGCTTGTGTTGGGGAGATGCAGCTGAAAAATTTAGACTAGAGCCTACCCTCATGCCAGGCAGCTTGTGAGGGGGAGGGGAAAGGACATGCAAGATTTAACTCTGCTTCATGCATTTTAATTACTACATCTGACTGTCTGAAAACGCCTTGCTGAGCTCCAGATACCGACACAGGTGTGTATGTGCACCCCAAGAAACTGTGTGTATTTGTATATGCAGACTGGTATGTACTTAATGCACCAACAGAGAGAGTTGTATCCCTCGTGCCTTTCTCTGCTCTATCAGTGAGCAATCAGGCTTTTCCACCTTTTACAATGATTCCTAGCTCAGCCCACAGAAGCACTGTTTTTTGTTTGTCCCCACTTCATACAACAGCTGTTTTTGACTGCCTCTCTTGGGTCCTCATTGCTGATTTTGCAGCAGGACATTTATCATTTTCTATTTACAATCCTTAAAGCATCGATGTTTTTTCCTGAGGTGAAGTCCCCCATGGTGCATGCTCTGTCCTCCTCCGTCCCAAGGAGGGCCTGGGGATTCCGGTGCTTCCAACCACTCACTGGCACTGGGTAGAGGAATCATTTTCCTCTCTGGAACTGCCGAGTTTATTTTGATCACCCTCTGAGCATGTTGTGCTCGATGAATAGATGTATCTCCATAGCACTGCATTACCTTGCTCCTGCTGCCGGGGACACTGATGGCTAATTCGTGTGCAAGTTCTCTGGCTGGTTCTTTAAGATACCACCACTGGATTTCCAAGGAGTAAGAGGTGGATCCGCTGGCTCGGAAAGCACAAGGCATCTCAATATCATCTCCCTCCCTAACAGTCACATCTTTGGGAACTTCAGTAAAGGTAGCTGAGAGGGGAAGACAGAGTTACAAGGGCTGGTTAACGGGAGATATTAGAAGACAAGATCAGTCTTTTTCAGTGTAACGTGAGTTATTTCAGTTCAAGGGCTCGGCGCTGGCCGAGACACGGGTTTCCCGTAGTCCGGGGACCGCAGGATGTGCCGAGCGCCCAGGACAGCGCAGCGAGAGCAGGGCCGAGCCGGTCCCCGCCGCCCCGCAGCCGGGGGCCGCGGCTCCAGCAGAAAGGGAAAGTTTGAAGAGGATCTTAAAAACTTCTCGTCCTCCCAAGAAAGCCCTCGGCTGGATACAGGGGCACCAGTCTCCCACTGCGCCCTCCCCCAGATCCGGCGCGGGGACTGCCCCGCTCCGCGCCGGTGGCTGCGAGGCGCCGAGCCCGCGCTGCCGGCAGCTGCGGCCGCAACAGTGCCACCTTGTTCTGCAAAAGCCCCCCCGGGAAGCGCTCCCTGCCTCCAGCCATCAGCACTTCCACAGGAAAAAGCGGCGGGCAGGACGGGACTTGGAGCGATTGCCGGCAGGAATGAAGCGGCTGGAACTCAGCTGCGGACAGGGCGGCGAGCCCCGCCGGCACCGGCGCCCCGCCGTGCCCGCACCGCAGCCCCCGCTGCCTCCCGCCAGCAAGTTGTGTCCGGAGCGGCGGCTCACCGCGGGAAGAGGCAGAAGTTTCCTACTCACCGGTGACGAACAGCAGCGGTGCGTTGAACATCAGGTAACAGAGGGTGCAGAAGAGCCTCCGATTTTCCATCGCATCTATGTGGGCTGCGGGCGGGGGCCGGGCTCGGGGCGCAGCCGGGCACGCCTCAATCCATCGCACACAGCGGGGTCGGGTCAGGGCTCCTTCCCAAAAAAGCCAAAGCCACCCGACTAATATTGGTTCGTGCGGAAGCAAATGTAAAATCCACAGCCGGCTGCTCAAACTCGCTCGCAGGTGGAAGCGACGTTCCTGGGAATGAAGCAATAAATCTCGTCCCGGTTCTTCGCTCCGCCGCGAGCGGGATTCAACTGCCCTGCGCTGAATGGGGGCTCCCGCTGTCCGCAAGCGAGGAAGCGACGCCGGGCTCCCCTCCGAGACCCATCACACTGACAAGCC
>VXBL01005409.1:712657-818759 GCA_013400195.1 Aramus guarauna | reverse complement strand
CAATGCTACTAAAAATGTTACTGAAAAAAAAGTTAAGTCCAAGAGACACCACTGAGTTAGGCAATACTTTGTATTTCCCACTGGGCTCACAGTAACATCTCCCACACTGAAAACTGACATATATTTGACCCTAAAGAACTCCCAGCACCTCATATGGAAAAAAATCCATATAAGAAACCAACAGATCAGACAAGATCTGCAGCAACCTCTTTAACACTTAGGCCTCAGTTCTGCAAGTGTTTCTGTGTGAGCTGCACTTTAAGTGCCTCAGCAATCTGCCAGCTTGTAATGTAAAGGGTGAGGAGATGAACTTACTGTGCAAGATTTTTAAGAATACATGTTTTCTGTGTGTAAAACTGGAGAATTTGTTCTACTTTTTAAAAAAAGCTAAGATTGTTTCTCCTTTCCTTTTTATTATTTGCATTGCCAGGATCACATCATGCTAGGCTCTCCACTAGTTCAAAGCTAGAAAATCAAAATAATTAGAAATTCAAGTCACATCTATCCAGTTTTTCAAGAGAGACTCAATGGATGACTGGAGAATTAGTATAATTACTGCAACATCACAGATACTAAGCAAATAAAGCCTGATTAGAGGTAGGGAAATGAGTTTTATTTGCTTAGAATGTATTGATTTCTTTTCTTTTCTTTCTTTTTTTTTTTTTTTAAATAATAAATACTTGATAAACTATTGGAAGAAAAAATGTTGCTGTTAAAAGTCATCTTTTACACCCCTCCAGTCAAGAGCTAAAGCTAAAGCTAGCATGAAAAAAATTTTGATTAAACACTGTTGCATTAGGTTTCTTGATTTGGCTGCTAGGTAGCTGACAGAGAGGAGCCGCTGTGGCAGAGAGGGTACTGCTGTTCCAGAAGTGAGGAAGAAAGCTGAGCCAGCAGGACTGGCAGCATCCTCTGCAGCACAATGGCCTCTGTTTTCTGGCCTCACCACAGTGACTATCCAGGTACAAGAGGTAACCCTCCTGTGCTCACCTGCGGGCCTTTTGCCAGGACCAATTGTTTTAACAACAGTTTAACATAAAATACATTTTATTTTATATAGATCTATATTTATCTCTCTATATATAGCACAATTATAGATATGCAGTATTCAGATTTGTTGTGCTTTAAATGATTTATAAGATTTTCTATATTAAATACCTTCATAAATGCCACTTAGGCGAATACTGGAAATGGCTGCAAGCTACTGCAACTGTCAGTTGGGGCTTTAAGTACATAGCATGCCAATGTACTACGTCTTTGAATCATGGGTGAGTGAAACAGCAAGAGAAAAGATGTTGTCAGTGTGAATCTGGCTAGTTGATAAAGTCAAAATCATAGATTCATAGAATCCTAGAATCCTAGAAGGGTTTGGGTTGGAAGGGACCTTAAAGATCATCTAGTTTGGTGCAATCAGAAACCGTACAGAAACCCCATATTTCCAATGAATACCAGATAAAAGAACAGAGTGCAAGAGAAAGAAAAGTTCAAGTAGAATAAGAATATTATGCTATATATAAAACACACACAACACAGAAAATCATATTAGGTATAAACATCTTGTATTAAACACACCATATCTGGGTGACGTGCATAAAAGCTTCTAAGCATTCAATTAATTTTCCTTTACAGCTCAAGACTGGTTTTTTATTTTTTAAGGAACTATCTGCAGCTGCTCTTTGCCTAAACCACTAAAATCTATCCACTTAATAAAAGAATGCAACACAACTCATTGAAGCCAACAGTTTCCAAAAGCATCCATTAATTTTGGATGCTTCTGGTTTTAGATGTCTCCCTTAATGAGCTTGAATGTAAACATGCTCTTAATAATTCTGCCAGAACTAGGCTAGTAAGTAGATGTCTTCATTTATCAGCTAAAACACCTGACCTTGTGCTGTACAGATGAATTAGGTGCTCCGACTTAATCATATATATTACTTTATATCAAATAAAAAGAAATTTTGGGCCCAATTCCCTATTCTGTTCCCATTCCTCCCATATACCCCAGCACTGGGAGAAAGCAGCCTGGATGGAGATGCCAGCAGAGCATCTCCGCAGCCTGCAGCCACCCGCAGCAGCCTGCCTGAGAGGGAGTCACCTCCACATCCCCCTCATCACAGCATGCATTTGTGGAACAGAGAAGGGAATGCAAAAGGTTGTGTATTTTTTGGTTAGCAGATAACCCTTTCATCAATAATGTATCTCTTCAGCCTACTGGTGAATCAACCTGCTACCCACTGTTTCAGAAAGACTGTTAGAGACTATGGCTCCTAAATTAGAATTGAAATTACTATTTTGTTCAAGCAGGATCAATTACTTGCTAGTGTTTCCTCAGTGCTTGCTGTAGTTAGAAAGCCGCAGGGCTGACACGCGTGGAGGAATAAGTGCTGATCTGGGAGGTGACACTGTGGAACTTTAGCTATGGCCTGTTGATAGATTAACATTTTATGGCCATGGTAGGAAGGACTCAGACTGAAGAAAAATCCATCCAGAAAATTGAACTGCTTATCCCCCAAAAGAAAGAAACCAGTCAGCGGGTGTATCAGGCAGATGCTGGCAGTCATTTGTGAAGGGATATGTTCAGAGCTTGGAAATAGGGACCGCTCCAGTGAGTGACCTGAGAAACTGATAGACATGAGTGATGCCTGCCTCTGCTTCTTGGCTTCTGGCTGGGAAGGTTGGAGCCTGCTCCTGGCCAGGGTGAATTTTCTCTTGGGTAATTTTCCTGCAGCCCACAAGCCTAAAGCAATTTTTCCCAAAGGAGAAAGAGTTGCACAGCCCCAAAGGACCAACAACATTTCAAGAATTAATGGGATTTAAGTCACTTTCTCGGTCACAAATGGCCCAGGATTAGGAGTCTCTCCCCATTCTCCAAAAAGATTGTGGCACCAGAAGACCTGGGGACATGCTGCCACAAGCAACAGAAACTGAAAGGCAGATTGCTCTTGACTCCACATTCTTCATATGTGGACTCTGATATTTTTCTCAGTGTTCTCAGGGAAATGTGATTAAAATTAATCCTTCCTCACCTCCCTTCTCCCAGGATCTGAACTGGTTAACTTCTGACAGGGGTTTTCTGTGTCAACCCTTTGTATGGATTCTAACAGGGAACACCAAAACCAAATCTCAGCAGCACATTTGGTATTTGTGGATTAGAAGTTGTGTGTTTCAGAGTGGTAACTAATAATTTTCAGCAGACAGGAGCTTGTCAGGTGGAAAGAGGGTGGGCAGAAAATACTGGCTATAGACAAAGCCCAATACTCAGATGAGGTATTGAACATATGGGAAGATGGATTCAAGGAAACGCTCAGGAGAGTTTCACTTTTACAAAAATGTAAATAAGGTTTTGCTAGTTTCAAATGATAATGACCACTGTAGAAATACACAAGTTCCAGCAATTAATCTGCAAAAGCATCCTGGAAAAGAGTCTGAGACAAAAGATCTTCATGAAATGAATCCTCAGAGGTGAAGAAATAGTTCTAACAAAGTGTTTCACAGACAAATAGTTCTATTTGCAGAGTTTTAGAAAACAGTTGCAACACACATTTGTTCAAAGTGGCTCCTGTTAGGGATAAGCATGTGTCTGACTTCAGATGCTCCCCCCTGAAAGCTCTGCTAACTGTCAGGAGGCTAATTCAGGTGATAACATGTAGATAACAAAACTTGGATGCATAAATAGGTTTCTCTCTTCCTTGTCTTGTATGTGGATAAGAGTCCTGATGCTGAGATGTGACTTTGCTCTGATTTAAGCCTTCTACATGGTGAAAATTTTTGAGCAGAATGATTATTTCTCAAGCTGTAATTCAGTCATGTCCAGTTCACTGCAGGCAGTCATTCAAAGGCAGAGGCAGGTATCCAGGTGAATTGGAAAGGACAGGCTTCATAGCATGCTAGGAATTAATTTGTGTTTCTGGGACTCGGGCTGTATGGGTGACATTTGTGAGGTATTTCAGCTGGCGGGCAGGGTAACCACCCAGCGGGCAGCGGTCACAGCGCTGGGGGACCGCAGCTCCAGCCCAGCCGTGCCAAGGCACATTCTGCTCCAACCCCAGGGACCCACGGGCTGCTCAGATAAGCACCCACCTTAAGCATACTGCAACCGACAGGAAGAAGATAAAGGTATGTATTTGATTAGCCACGGAATAAATCATATCACTAAGCAGAAAGGTATTTGAAATAAACAGTAACAACTCTATAAAAATGCTAGAATCCAAATATTTACAGCTACATAAATATTAAAGCTTTTACTTCACTAATCTGAGATTAATCCACCATGTAAAAATAGATATTTGTTTAAATAAATTGACTACACTGCTAGTTAGAGATAGCAATTTCCATTGTTCAGAAGGCCTGCTTTATTTTGATCTTTTTTAGGAAATAATCCTCATAATCCTGTATAAAGTTGACTATATATAATATGTGTTTTCCCTTAGAGCTCTTTGCATACAGCAGCGATCCTGCTACCACTCACTAGTTTCTGCTACTGTGGAGTTCAGGTTTTCAGGAGGAAACCAGGAAGCAGTTATGAAGACATTAACTGCAGTGATAACCAGAATGAATTCAGACACAATACTGCCAGCAGATGATCACTGCAAGGAAAACTCAAAGCACGGATTAGAGTTTTCTATCCCAGCAAAATCAGTATTTTTCTTACAGCTGGGTGTGCACTCACGGTCTATTCCAGTGCTTCCAACTCCAGCCACCATATGTGGAAGTTCTGTTTTCCCAGCATTATTATTCTGTGTATGAAAGCTCTACATATGATGTTTTCTGCTTATCTATTTTTATTGCATGTTTCTTAGCAATAAAGCTTCTCTGAGCTGTGCTTTACACCTCAGAACAAGTCCGTTGGCCAGATGGTTGCTCTAACAAATGGGGAGAAATGTCAGAAGCACTTTTGCATACCTGGGCAGTGAGGCGCACCAGTCCTGCTCCTCGCTGCCAGTGCTGGCCACAACACACCGGGGCTGAACACGCCTTGCTTTCTCAGCACAAGGGCAATAGGCAGAGGGACAAAGATCACCCCTCCAGGAATGATCGCGGCACTGGAGAGAAGCTGCTTTGCACTGCCTGGACTATCTGGCTGTGTCTCTGAGACTTGCTCCCCAGAGCCAAAGCCTCACCAAAATGTTTTCTGGGTTTTCTTCCTGGATGGCGCACGTGGCTTTTGCTATAAACACTACCCTCAAAATTTCTAAGATAGGTTTGAATGGGAAACTCCTAGTTGGCTTTCAAAATTATAACCTTTCCATGCTTCATCTTAAACTGATTATCAGCATTACATTATCTGCTAGACAGAGTATCATTTTATCTTATGGGTGGTGATTCCTCACTGCTGCTTATGATTTTGCACAAAAGAATTTCTGCTGTCAGGAAAGGTGTCTTGTAAAGTCCAACTTCATGGACTTGTTTTGTGGATGAGAAATGCCAAGTCAAATAGTTAGGATTAGATGGCTAATGAAACTCTGGTGAAGTGCATCACAGTGAATCACAGATTAGCTAATGATTATTGAAAATCCTGATAATAACAAGCAACATTTTTTTTTTGCATTAGGAAGCTCTTCTGGTGTCTTTAGTTTCTCTGTCAATGCAATACCATCAAGGCAAAAGCAGATGTCTGGAAACCAGAGACCTGAAGTTGGTGATGGTAGCCATGGCTAGAAGAAATCACATTAATTAATTTTAAAAATAATTTGTATGTTACAGCATAGTCCTACAGAATGGGGAGAGGTGCTGTGGGAAGGAAGAGGAATCTGCTGGAGCAATCTGTGTTTTAATGCGTGTGCGGACAGTTACTAGCACTTAAAGCAACCCAGAGGAGGGACGAGAGAGAGAAGAGGAGAAATTTTTCAGAAGGAAAAAAAAAAAAAAAAAAGGCAGCTATTTATTACCCCAGAGAATCACAGGGGATGAATGAGACCCTGGAGAGCAGAAACACAGGAGATAGTCACTCTCCGGGAAATTTTCCTTTGTGCCCACCCACCCTGGGATGCAGCTCAGGTGACTGGAGGACAGGACAGGGATGCAGGGGTGTGGGGAGGGAGGCTGTGGTGGCCTCCTGAGCACTGGATCAGTCCATGGGCACTACTCTCATGAAACCTCCAAAAGGTCTCACCTTTTCAGGAGTAAAGTACCAGAGATGATTAAAAAAGCAGGTAGATTTCTCCCTCCAACGTAACTGCTGTAATAATTTATGTTTTTAAGGTACTGTCACCTTTATTTACCTTTTCTTGCAAGTTATTTTTTGTTGTTATTTTTGCTGTACTTGGATCAACCTCTATATCCAGCAACAAAGAATTCAGTCTTTTTGGCAGTTATATTTGACCTTTTCTTGAGCAATAGCTGATAGCTTTCCAGACTCTTTGTCTGATGGTAGAGGTTAAGCTAAGACTAAAATGTTCACCCGATTGCACTTGAACTTGTGGCTTACCCGAGTAGGAAAAAAAAAACCTGCACTTTTGACCTAGAGCAGCTTCCAAAAATATTAAACAAGTGTTTGGGCTATAACTTCATATGCTATTAAGTTGTATTGCACAGAAAGTTTTCTGTAATATTCCACACAGACTGAAAACTGCCTTTGTAGTTTATGAAATGTTAATACGACAGCATGAATTTATATAGGTGCATAATTAGAAATGATAGCCTGGGGAAAATATCTTATTTATAAAGTTAAAATTGTTAAATTAAAAATGCAGCTAATGATTCACCTTTTAGTCTCCAAATATATTAGATGTCTATATTTTTATGAATTCTGCAAAGTAATTGATAAGCTTTAGTATAAACCTGATAATACACGAAGACACATTATACAAGCAAATGTTTTGGATGTAGTGAATGCACTGTTAATTATAGAAAGGCCTTCTTATAAATCTAGGATACCATCTGTCCTAAAACTAGCCTTTTGCTAGCTCTCTGCCTGCATTCTGTGCAGCTGTACTTTGCCATTGCACTCAAATTAAATAGGAGCATGCTACAGTACAAGTTAATGAATAAATGACAAATTACTAAAACTGTCTGACCAGATTATTCAATCTCTTCATCATGAGTCAGAAATTCTACTTATGTTTCTCCATCATCTGCATTTACATGTGTATGCTCCCTCAAAGCATGTTTTTTTGTTATTGTTATTACACATTTTAATGGTTGGTTAGATTTGTCAGATTTTTGCAAATTCAATGAAACGCCAGACAGAGAAAGCACATGAAATGCAGTGTTGCTTCTACTGAAGAATTATTGTTTTTTTCACGTTTGACTTGTGCTGGTGTTGAGAGACAGAGGGAAGGAAGAAGGTGTTCCTGATACCACATGCTAATGCTGCCAAACTAAATGCCAAAAATCCTTTTTATCTTGGACTCAGCAATGCTTTTGGTTTTATCTTGCCTTTGGACTGGAGGTTTTGTGAGTCTTTAGTTTAACACTCCTCTGTGCAGAGGCTGTATCTTATCTTCAGGACAAAGAACCACATAAACCTTTCATTTAGGTAAACAGTTACGGTGGGGATCTGTTCCTCGAGTGGGACATTATGGAAATACCAGCTTGGAGTGGCATGGAGAGCCTGGTTTTTTTCACCCAGCTGCTCATTGTCATGATTTACCTCTCATTGCTGATTATCTGAAATTTTCTGGCAGGTGCTTGCTGGGCACTATAGCATTCATGTTTGAAAGACTAGCCTTGCTCATGCCCGTAACTAATTCTTTCTAGACTTTTGCTGATGCTTCTCCCCTCAACCCAAGGAGTATATTTCTCTTCCATTCCTGTAAGAAACCCTGACTACTTTTTATATAAATGTTATTATTTACATTTGTTATGACTAGTAAATGCAGAGGGTGCAAGGCCTGCTAATGGAATCAAGTGGCTGCTTTATCCAACTATCTTAGTGGGAAAAGGCTTTCAGGGCACTTGATGCTGGCTAACTCCACTGGGGCCTCCTTTCGCCTTAGGATGAGCCAGGAGTGTTACACAGAGGCGTGTGTGAAGCTGTAGCCCCTGGCTGCGGTAGTGATGGCCAACATACCTCGTGTATCTGAGTGGGTGGGACAGAACAGGCTGAGGCAGATAAATCTGGGTCATTTCTTCCAAACTGTTATATAAAAATTGGATATTTTTAAACAGTGGTTTAGAATCTATGGAGACAGCTAATAATCTCCATCCTATAGGTGTCATGCAGAAGTCCCTGTGATGGAGAAGGAGAACTAGCTCTTCCAAGTCAGCCTCTTCATCTTATGCTCTTTTCCACATAACAGTATCTAGTCATAGAATAAATCAGTTCTGCCTCAGGGTCATTATTTTCTCTGTTCCTTGACCATCTGTAGATGACAGCCTTTGCAGGCAGTCACACCTTCACTGGGGATGGACACACACTTGCTGATACTGCTACAAGCAGGAGTGGACCTCTGCACCCCACTCCAGTCTCACGCTGGCTTCTCCTTCCCATGGTCATCAGCCGAGTGCATTTTTATACCGTATTGAAATGCACAAAAATACACCATCCAATTTGACAAAACTTCCAAGTAATTATAAAGTACTTTTTGCAATTTCCTATGTAATATCCTTTCAAAGTTGTCCTGTTTTCTTTCTCTTTGAATGCATATTCAGAGCAGGCAGATTTGTAGGCACACAATGAGAAGCTGATTTTGAAAAGAGGTAAATAAATTGCACTGGCTGGAAAAGGGCTTCTTGCTGCCCTTTATTATGATGTGCACACAACTTGCTACAAATTCTTTACTTTGCTTTTCTATCACAAAGATAAATGAAATTGTCAATCCTGTTCACATTTCCTTTTGATTGCTATATAAAAGTAATAGCCAGGGTGCCAAAAAAAGCTTTCATTAATTCTCCTATTTATTAAGGTGAAAGGAGTACTATTTTGCAAACAAAGAGGAATAAACAGACTGCAGTGAAATATCTGCTGTTTTTCCAGAGGATGTACCTTCTGCACGATTCCTAACTTTGGGATGACTCTGAGCAGCTCTTAAAATGGGTAAAAAACTTCTTGATTTCAGATTTCTGTAACTTTATCTTAGTATGACACCACTCCAATTCTAAACAGGGTAAGTGAAATGCTGTATGGTAATACTGAAATTTAATCCACTGAATCTGACCACATTTTAAAAATAAATAAATAAATTAAAACATTCTGTACTTGTTGCACAGAGATGTCTAACATATATATATATAAAAAGCACTGCTTTTTGTATATGTGTGTGTCCATAAACACATAGATCTAGATATCAGGGTCATTTCCTCAAAACCATATTGGGAAAAGATGCCCCTCATAAGTAATTTTTACTGGGAGTAGTTTGGAGCAGAACAAGTCCTGAGTGCTGGCAGGTAGCTGACACAGAGTCTACCAAAACTTTCTCTTCCTTGGCAGCACACCAAAATGAGTTCCAGCCCGGCAGGACAGCAACAAGCTACCTCCAGTGCCAGGAAGGTGAAACACAGAAAGGTATTTGCCATCACCGCTACTGCCAAAGATGAAAACATGAATCACTTGTGGCTAGGGAAGGATAGGCACAAGTTGGAGGAGGAAGGGGGAGGATAGGAAGCCCTCTTGGGGAGGCAGCAGAAAGGGGAAAGCTGAATGTCAGGGGGGAAGGTCATGGAGAAGTGAGAAGGCCACTGCACAGGCTAGCACAAGGCAGCCAGCCATGAGACTTGCCCTCCGAGATGGTCATCAAGGAAAGGAGAGTTGGGGTGCTCAGCAAGGAACTGGAAGAATCAGATGATGGTTTTCACAGATCACCTCTGGAACCTCTGCAGATGGGGGTAAGTCTGTCTGCAGAGATGATAAACTCTGAGAGTCTGAGACGCTTATGTAGACTTTGGTCCCTTATTTTTTTCACAGCACTGCTTTTTTTCCCCCTGTTGTTTTGTCATTACTGGCAGAGGAATGGGATTTATTAGATTCAGATTTTTAGAAAACAGCAGGCCTCAAGAGAGAAATAAAAGTTTGCAGACTCTGATAATTAAGATGGATAGATTTCCAAATCGTTTGAAGCTCACCAGCATCATTGTCAGCTCTGGTGTGCTCTAACCTCCTGCCCTGCCTGGGAACTGTTTGAGCAAAGAGTTTGTAAATGTTTAGGTGAGGAAGAAATCTGGTCCTCTATGGGACAGGGAAAGGGCAATACGTCCCTGAACTCCCTGAGACAGGATCAAGTCTAAATTACCACACTGAAGTTGCCTTATTTGTCCTTCTTACAAGATGCAAAAGGTCTCAGGACAATTAATTCTGTCTTTTTTATTGTTTCACTGTGGAGCTTAAAACCCCTGACCTTTTATCACATCTATTTAGCTGTATATCCATGGCTCAGGAGACAATTAAAAATGAGATGCATGTTCTGTGTTTGGCAGAAAAATGCAGTGCTAATTCATTTTCTGGCTACAACAGTCCAACTGTGTTTAGTTGTTCCTTCTCGCATTTACATCTAAATCTACCTCCCCTCTTCCATTGCGTTTTATACAAATTTGCATCTATATGTGTTTATGTGTCTGTGTAAATCTTCAGTGTCATTTTTTACTACGCTTCTTATTAGCACAGAATATATAAGACATTCTCCAAAGGTTTGAGTTTTCAGAATATAAAACTCTTTTGCTTGTTTAGATTTGGTTCAGCCTCCTCTAAACGTGATCATAAAGCACTCATTCCCAGACACTCGGTGGCCCACAAAGTGTGATATCGACTCTGCTCCTAGTGCAGCTGTATGTGATGTTATTCACAAAGTCCCAAGCCATCTTTCTACTCCACTTTGGAGGAATTGCTCTCTATCAGCAAAGAAAACAAGCAGCTTGTCTACTACAACATTCAGAAACCTCCCCTTCCATCTCTCTCCCTCCCTCAGTGGCAATATGAACATCAGAGATGGTTGAAAAATAATGCTGTGTTTCCCAAAGCAATTAATTTTAGAATAGTTCAACTTTAACGCCTTTGGACATACACACAAATGGGAAGAAAAATTAAAGCTTAGATTTACAAAGCCATGAAAACAGCAGTAAACCACTAGCAAAAAAAAAAAGTGTTTCCTTATCATCAGCAAGCAAAGGATTTAACTGCTGGGAGATGTTTTAAAATCTTTTTTTTTTTTTAGATCTACATAAACACTATTTCTGATTCCATGTGAAATTCAGATCCATTTCCAAAGGCCTCAGGAAAACCAGGCAGGAAAGCTTGAGATCTTGTTTGAAAACAAGAGGTATCTGAAAGTAGAGCCTTCCCTAATGAAGCCACAATTTAAATATCAAGTTTTACACAAGGCAGAAAGATAAAAACTCCAACCGCATCTTGTATCAAAACCAGCTCTTTTTAAAGTTTATCCCTCATTTTTTTATTACTATGTGTTTTGACAGATCTTGTGCCAGCAATGGATACGGTGAAAAGTTAACCCTCTACGTTAACCAAGATATACATGATATACAAGATATATATGTTATACTTGTGAGCAAGGGACTCAGTTCCAAGCTATTCCCCATGACAGGAGACCACATGAGCCAGTGGACCAGCACTGCTCAGCCTGCCACACTGTGCACAGCACCATGCATCCCCTGATGCTTCACATTTTCTAGTAGTTGGGACGGTACCTAACATGCACGTGTTGCCATGACAATCCTCTCTCCCTTGCAGAGGGACCCCAGTGTGCCCCATGCAGTTGAGCTGCTCTGTCGGAAAAAGGGTGCCGTGCTCAGGAGCAGCCCGTGTGGCATAGCCACAGCCCCAGCTCCGTGGGCACCGATGTGTCGGGGACGCTGCCTTTGCTGTCACACTGTGTGAGCGCTCTCCTGTACTGAGAGAGGACACTTGGTAGATCTGAGTAGCCTGTAATCTCTCCAAACTGGGGACATCCTTCTGTCTGTTTGCTCAGTCCTTCATTAAAAGAGACTTTGACTGTGGTAACAATGACAATATGTAAGAACCAAGGCCCTGAAGTTTTCCCAGCTAGGTCGTTTTTTCTCCTTTTTCTTTTAATTTTTGATTTTTTTTCCTGTGACACTTAAAAATGATATAAATATTATGGGCTAGATGCTTGTCTCCCAAACTTCTCATATTACTGAAGCAGCAAAGGTGTTGTGTTTAAAAACACAGGACACCCACTACCTATTTGGCTGAATGCTCTTTGCTATGCAAAGCTCTGCAATATTTTCAGTAGTGCCTTATAATGTCAGCTTTCAGAGTATGATAAGGTATCTCCGTGGTTTCATATTGCATCAAGTGGAAATCCAGCATACAAATGACTAACTCAGGAATATTTTACACAAAATTATTGAAATTTTTAAGCTGTTTCTGCTTTTACACAGGAAGTGGAATAGATTATATGGTATTAAAGCATTTTTAGGAAAGTTTTTACTTTTTGGAAAGATCACTTAAATGTTATATATATGAACTATTATATGTTTGTCCTGTACATTCCCCTCCATCACCCAAAACAAAGGACTGTATGTCAGAACAGTCAGCAAAAATCAGGTCTCTTTGATAATAGGGCTATAATCAGACCATGTAACTACCAACTCATATGAGATACCTCATTTTAAAAGAATATCACTCTCTTGCCTGCAGAGTGGCTCTGTACCTGATGTTCAATCATCATGTTCATTAGTGGGGAAAAATCCTTCAGGAAGATCATTCTTTTTAAAAGCCATATGCAATTGTGTGGCTAAAAAGCATAAATGCCTTTAATTATATTAAGCATGCTTGCAAATTAAAGGCATAATAATCCATTTGCATCTGTATAAATCAGGCATTAGACCTGAAGCCAGTATTCATTTGTGTACATCTAGTTAAAAAATAAAGGAGTAAAACACACACACAAGCATAATGTTTAGAGTTTGTGATGGATTGGAATAATATAAAAGGGTGTCAGATCAGTAAATTAGTGATACCACACAGACAGAAAATCATGGGAGATGCTAGATGATGGCATGAGAAGCAGGGAGATTTGCTTCTGCATTTAGAGACTTTTCTCCACAAAAGCGATGTGAATATTGTCACTCATCCTTCACTTTAATAGATCTGCAGGATGAGGCTTAGGAATATCTTAAAAGTAATTGGAGTACAAAGCTGGCATCCTCTCCTGGATGTGAAAATACCTCAGGAGAGCTTCTACTAGCAAGCATCAACATGATCATTAAACTTTCTCCTCCAGATCAGGCTTCAGATTCTGGAGGAGCTACACTCACTGATTTTAGATTCAAAATTAAAACTTAGATTAAAAGAGTTTAAATATCTATAAGGAACATCTGGAAGTCCTTTCTCAGAAACTGAATAAGCAAAGGCTTCAGGACTGGGTTCTTTGTTCATGTGTTTGGCTAAAATATACAACAGCATCAGCGTCAAACAAATGGATGTACTTGAAAGAGCTACAAGGAATTACAAAAGACTCTTGCTCTCTTTACATCAGTTGTGCAATGCTTCATGCTCCCATCTCTTGCTGAAGCTGCTGCTCTAAACAAGCAAGCAAACAAACAAATCCCAGAGCTATGCAGACAATGTCAGAGACATCGTTAGCCATGACTGGGGAATAAACCATGACATCCTGACACAGGAAGGCAACACATGTGTTGAGTCATTGTTCAAACCTGTTCACTTCAGCTGTTTTGCAAGGCAAAGTGGCAAGGACTGTATCAGCAAAATGAACAGATCTCAGGATATTTTTCAGGACTGTTGTGAAACAGTGAAATAAAATCCTTGTAGTTTAACAGTGGAAAACAAGAGAGTTTATAGGAGAAAATAAACTTTACAATTCAAAATGCACTCTATAAATATTGGGTCAATTCCTGCTATCCCAATTTACGCAAACACTCGGGCCTTACCTAATCTGAAGAGTAGCCCTGTCTATAGCCAGGACAAACGTACTGGTGCCACTCACAGTTATTTCAGCTTTATCTGTTCCCTTTTGGGGACTGTGCAGGGAAGCTCCATTAAGGGCTTATGGTCTCAATGCAGAAAATGCCTAAGCACAGGGAGTAGAAAGTTTCATCCAGCAGGGATTAAAACCCTGGCCCTGCCTGTTTTAGCAATTATTTACCTTGTCATGTTAGTTCAGTTTGTATTTTGTAATGGTCATACATCTGACATTAAAGTACATTTGGTTAGTGGATCTGTGTCAAAGAGCACAGGAATATAAGTAATTCTTACAGGGAAAACTACTAAAAATAGTGCTGCTACTTCTAAGAGATGCAAAGGGTTATTACTGATTAAGGGTCATTGCTTCCTCTCCCACAGGGACTATTTCTGTACTTGGTGCATCAGCAGGGCAGCCTGGGCTGGAGGAGACAGAGCTTGGACTGATGAGAGAAATTAGAGGAGAACATTCAATACTGAGAAGAGACCCGGAAGAGCTGATTCGTTGCCTCTGGAGTTCTTATGCTTGAAAAACAAGATTTTACTCTCCCTATGTTTCTTTTTTCTTTTTCTTTTAAATATCTGCCTAAAAGAAAACCTAGTTTTATCTGGTGTTAGGCCAATTAGTACTAGCGCCTGTGGAACCTATTAGCAGCATCAACAACAGCAGATATGTTCAAAAAATACAGCTGGTCATTTCTGTACTCTCATCTTAATTGCAGTTTTAAGTCTAACACTGTTTTGCTCATTAAAATAATGCTGGAAAGAAAAGCTCTGGGTTTGGGGGGTTAAAAAAATCTTTTATTTCCTATGTTCTTTTTAAAAAGCTATGGTAATTATTTTTATAGTGACAAGAGGATTATTTGACTTAATTTAATATAGAAGATTAAGTTCTCAGGAAAAAAAAACACCACTGTAACATACATAAGTGGAAAAAAATATTAAATTTTTCCTATATCATCAAAAGAACTTCCCTATCCTTCTGTGAGACAATCCTTCTGTGGGATATGCAGTGAGATTTAACCTGGAGCTAAAACCACCTGGTGTCTGGAAGCATGTGTGCTTGAAGTAGCACTTGAAGAAGAACTGCTATGCTGGAGAAGTGACCAGGCCACTTCCTCAAGGATCCCTTTTTCCTCATGTTGCAGCAAAGTTGTGACAGGAGAAAAGGTAAAAAAAGAAGAAAGAAATAAATTCATAAAACACAGAGGAAAAATGGTACAACCAGTTACTCCTTCTGTCCTGCACTAAGCCTGTCTTCATTCCCTCTCTGCTCCTGTTACAGAGCGTCACCTTTCTCATGGTCATCAGCAGAACCCATCTTGCTGTGTCCATACACCAGGGATGGTGTGGATGAAGGGACAGAGCGCGTCTCCGCTCTGACAGGTTTGCAGAAGAGGTAAGACATGCTTTGTTTTCAGGAACAGTTATTATTACCTACCAGAAGGACAAAGAGAAAGTAATTAAACCGTATATCAGTCCTTGCTGCAAAAGGTGTTTCATTAGCAAAGCTTCAGCCATGGAGAGAGCCATGCTGAATGAGCCCTGAGCATGCATCTGCCTAGGCACACGTTAATCTGCCTGGTCATGTGCTGGGAAATGTGCGGCATTCCTGGAACAGGCTGGTATCAGTGCCACAACCAAGTGTCAGACAGCTGGATCTGAGAACCCATACCAACTCACAGCTATAGAAATTCCCTTTTTTCCCCCTCAAATAGTTATACACTGGAAAGTCTCTAGGTTTTCTCCTTTCCAATCCAATTTTTAGAAATTCTTTTATATTAAGTTTAGCTGTGAACTAATGGAAATAAATTAACTATGAAGTATATCATGGTGGTCCTGGTCCTGCAGTCTGCGGTGCGCTGATAAATGATCAGCATCATAAAATAGCTGTTAATAAAGATTTTAAAGCCAGAGGGGAAAATTATGATCATCTAATTCTGACTTCCAGCACAGTGCTGGTGCCTGGATGCCCCCCCGCAACTCTTGCATCAAGGCTGCTGCTGCTCACTAAGCAGCCGGACATTTTTCAGCTAGACAAGCCCACCAGCCCCTTTACAAGGAGTGAGATAGATCCTCACCTGGTGAAAATCAGCATGGTTGCAGCACTGTGTTACACCACATGAAAATCTGGTCGGCTACTTTTTTTTTTTTATGGTGCCATGAATCCTGTTTTCTTTACAGAAGCAGTGTGGTTCTCATTCTTTCTCTGCCTGATCCCTCTCTCCTAAGCTTTCCTCTTGCTCTTATCTTTCCATCCCAGCAAGCTGTCTAACCAGCAATTTTCCCCCTACTCTCTGCAAACTGCCCTCAGGCCCTTCCCCTTTCCTGGTCGCATTATCTTCTGTGCTGGCTTGACCAAATCCACTTGTTGGCTCTGCTTTTTAGGGACAGATGCCAATGTCTTGCTCATGACAGCACAATCTACAGAAGGGTGTCTGCAGACTTCTCTTTATTTTAGCAGACTCTTGCCTCCTGAAGGTCACCAATGACAAAAATGAGCCCCAAGTGAGCAGACATTTACCTGTAGCTCCACAAGAGAGTGAGGACCACCCACTTGGAAAACATGTCGCGGCTTACAAGCAAATCATGAACAAAGAAAAGGGATGAGTTAACTGATCCTCTATCAATCACTTTGCTATGTCTACTTTTAGAATTGTGAGCACTATAATTCTCAGTTTTCAAGATTTGTGCTCTAATCAGTTACTTCAAAATATGAAACAAAAAATTTTGTTCAGGTAGTTCACTATATTTTCCTGCCTATGTTTCCACATTGAGGAGAAACTCCACAAAGTACAGCTCAAAGTTGGCAGTGCTGCTCATTACTGTTCAGAACTGCTACACTGTTCTCCTCCTACTTAAAAAGTGATAATGCCCCATGGGGCCTTAAAGTTAATCTTATTACTAGAAAAAGTCCCAAATGCAGTCTGAGTCCCGAGCACTGGCCAGTTTTGATTTGCTCAACACTATTCTTTACCTTTACATGTGTGCTGGCCCTTTTCATCCTGATGGGGCAATGTTTGCCAGCCCAGACTATCTACAATTCCTATTAAATAAATATATAGATAAGTAAATGAATAAAGCAGTTGTACAGACAGAAGAATATCTGGTTTTGTTCAAAACCAGCCAGATTCATGACCTGACAGACAGTGGCAGGAGAAAGACCAGAGTGTGCTCCGCTGGCTCTCCCCAGGAGCTCTTCCCAGACCCCAGGGGATCACTGAAGGACAAGCAGTTCCTGAAAACTCAGCTGAAAAGCACTTGGAAATACTTGCAGTATTTTCTTAGTGACATGGTTTCCTGCGCAAGTGCTAGCAAATACTAGCGTATGAAGCAAAGGTATGTTACGCTTCTGCAGGCTTACTCTAATCAAAAAGTGAGGTTACTTGAACTGATTCCTGAACGTGGCTTTCCTGGTTAGCACTGTATAATGCCCATTACAGCACTGTCAAGCCTTGAGGTGATGAGGGCATAAAGCACATTTTGATCCTGAAGAGCAAAATAAATTACTTGGCTTGGGCAGATGGCAAAGGACACTTCTTTTCACCGCTATCTAGCAAACCAGGAGCAGAGTTTAGTCCAGTGAGATCAAAAATAGCCCAATAAAACCTACGGTCTGCAGTAGTACAGATGGCTTGTACCATCTCCTAAGCCATTTACTTTTAGAAGCTGAAAAATGGCAGCGCTGGAATTTCAGGTGAACATTTCACTGCAGATGATCATCATACTGAGCAATGTTAACTCAGACTCCCATCCTAAAACTGTACTCTTAGTGTTCAACACCTAATTCTCCTGCCTCATTCTCTCCCCAAAAAGACCTTAAAACCAAGTCAAGGTTTGAACATCTAATGCAGAATCACTAACTTTAGAGACTCATTTCTAAATCTTACAGTACATCGTTGCTGCCCTCAGAACCAGTTGGTGATTATCACTTTCACAAATATTTACTGCTTTCTAATTCTTCAATACAATATATATGAAAATCTCCATATGCCCAGGCACAGCTTGACTTATCGAGTGAAAGACGACAACGCTATTTTAGGTTCACACTGCTGAGAGAACACTTACTGTATTGAATTCATACCTCATTTAAAATTGCCTTTACAGATAATAAATCCAAACGTTCCTTTGATAATTATTTTGTACTAAAATTAATGCCAAATAATGTGCAAGCAAGCAGGCAGTCCTTTATGGGTATGATTACAGCATTTACTCCTCTATGGGAACTGCTAGAACTGTTTACATAAATAATACCATGCCATTATCCTTAAAGCAGCACATTTGTTTGACAATGAACCCTTGCAGGGAGAACTTTCACACAGATAACATTGAAGCTTTCTGTGCACCTTAATCATCTATCATATCCTTTAAGAAAAGATCTCATAGAAGAGAGCTCTTTTTTACCCCCCAGTACCACTTGATACCAAACCATAATGGTTGTTAGACATATTGGAAACCCTCCCATCTTTCTAAAAGACGATTTCTCTTCGTTATTCATTCTACTTGGATGCCTCTGTAGAGAAAGAAACTTTGACTGAAATTCACGCAAGTGCATGTGTTGTAACTGCGTGGTGAAATGCCAGAGTTTCAGACAGTGTTTCTCCCAGCCTGACATGTCTTAGTCCTTCACCGCCACCCTGCTGCACTGCAGCCTCTTCTTAATTGCGTCCAACCCTCTTGCTGGGGCACTTGCACTAGCACAGTGATGCGCTGCCTGCCTGGGGCACTGCCGGTAGTGCATTTGGCTCCTGAACTTTGTGTGAAATCTATCAGACAGTCGAAACAAATCCTATGCCCGGCGAACACAATTGACAAAGTATAAGCTCATCTTATTTGTTGCTATCAATGAATTCTAAGTCAACAGCCATATTTTCTGCTAAAGTCAAACCAGATGAGCACTAGGACTTGTGAAATAACAGCTACATTACAAACAGGAAGGGCCTATGCAGCACTGAGTCCAAAAGCATGGAATTACTGAGCTGCTCCTGACTAACATTGGCATCAGAACACCAAGAATACACAGATGAGGAAAAATGGCAGTTTTGCTGAAGACTGCTACTGAGTAGCAATTACACTCTAATCAGAAACTTTAAAAGGAAAAGCAGGAGTAACTCAATTCAGAGGCCTTTTACTGTCAATTACACTAGACCTTTTCTTATTCACTTTGCTGAGCAGCTACTGAGTGATCGCTGATGGAGTGAAATCACAAGTGCTGCATGTCATTACAGCCACAGCCACAGCTCTCCCAGTCTCACCCACGTGGATACTTCTTACAAGTCAAAATGTGATCTCATAAATTATGAAACAAGGACTCCAAGATTCAGATTGCATTATGAGTAGATTTATATTCTTGGGCCCTTTCTTCCATACACAGACAAGTCGAAAAATGTAGGTTGCGTTACATACATTGAGTCTATTTTCCCTGCTAGACCTTTGCTGCGAGATGGGCTCCTCAGCAGGTGAGGTGTCACTGCCTTCCTCTGATATGTTCCCATGCACTGTTCTCTGAAATACCAGGCTCATCTCTGCTTTGCAATGGGAAAAGAAGATCCAAAACCTAGGAAAATTCATCATGCATGAGCATTACAGCCTGGCCTTGTCTCTAGTTATCTCCTGCTTTGGGCAGTGTTGGACTGGTTGATAACTGCATGAGAGCTGATGCATTGATCAGCACAGGAATACCAGTAACACTGCTAATGCTGAGCAAGGGAGATAAGCCTCTTCCCTCTTGAGGAGGCCCAACCCCAAACATAATAAGGCAACTCTGCAGTAGATGCTGAGAACAGCTTTTTTCCTCACTCTTTTTTTTTTTTAAAGCACTTTGTTGATTGCCTCTCTCCCCTAATTTTCCTCCACAGCGTACATTTGGGTTTCTAGATTTTAGAACTCTTATATAAGGGAATCTTCTTTTTTCTTACAGGGGTAGTAAAGTACATGGGTTGTTTCAAAGGTTGGTTAAAATGGGGATCTTTCTGCCCTGATGGTAACATGCATTCTCTGAACATTTTTTCTTTTCCAGTAGTGTGCCCAGCCTGTAACAGAGGCAGGGGATGAGGGAACACATGTTCCTGAGACACACCATAGTATCATTTTAGGGTTGAAAATTTTTTGACCCCTAAGGGTGGGAAATGATTTGGTAAGCATTTCCACTTTCCAGTAAAAGAAGTAGCCAGGGGCTGTTGTTGGCCTGGTGATACCATTAGCAACTGTAGTGTAAACCCTTCTTGTCTCAATTATGCTAAACTTAAATTGTCACCATTCCCCTTTGATAAATGTGACCTGTACTGAGACTGGTGACTCAGACTGGAGACAGGGCAGGATGATTCCCTGGGAAAGCTGGAGTGGTGAAAGGCAGCAAAAGAAGTTGCATCTCCTTTGGCACCCATTTGAACTGCAGTAGGTGCTCTTGGATGATAAGACACTGCAAATTCCTTATCCCCACTTCTGCCACCTCCGTGTTGAGTGGGGAGTTGCATATGCCATGGAGGAATCAAAGCAAACCTTCACCCTTGATGGGAATAGCAGAGTGCAAGAGCAGGTGGGTGCTGTGCAAAGGCAGGGGATAGGAGATGCTCCCCTCTGAGCCACCACTACAGCTAGCAACAAGCCAAAAGCCCCAGAGAAGAGTAAGACATGATTACAGTAAGTAAAACAGGACCCAAAGAAGGTTTTCTTTGAAGTTCTTATACAAAAGGCAACACACTGAAGGACCGTCTCTCCTCAGAATGAGAAACACAGACACTGCCGTAGTTTGGAAAAAGCAAACAGGAACTGCCAAGATGAGAACATGAAATATAACACGTTGGTGCTGTGGCTGAAAATAGGAGAATCAAAATCTAAAAGGAAATAGTTGATTCTATGTTGTGAAGCCTGAAGGAAATGGACAACAACTGCATTGACTCAATCCAATTAGGAAAAAAGATTTAATTTAATTACTTTCCACAGATCTTGGTCTCTGAGAACCACTCAAATGCAGAGATAGAAAAGATAAAGGGTTGCTTTAGGGGTGAACATTTTCAGCAAAAGGCATTTAAAGGAACTTGAACAATATAGGAAAATCCATGCAGAAGAAGATATATTTCTCCTCCAAGTTTACTTACTCTTAAGTGAAGTATTTGCCAACTTTTTTTCAATTAGTTTTCTCAGCTGAAAGAACTCTGAAATTGTGAAGCCCTACAAAGACACATGATTAAATTGACTTAGACAGGTGAGGTTCAGAGCTTGCTGAAAGGTCATACAATTTAAACTGACAGGTATCACAGAAGACAACCTGACTAGTCCAATATATTTCCCCTGCTAGAAAAGCCAAGGACTTGCAGGCAACAGATTATCATGGATGCTGCTACCAAAAGTTATTTAACCGAGAGAGTAAATAAAAGTTCTGGCTACAGACAGCAAATGACACCAGAGATGGCTGCTGAGCCTGCAACTGCCTACGTCATAGGACATCATCCCCTATTTTCTGCCTTGTTGTTCTTAAGCCCCTTGCAGACTGTCTAGTGCCAGGAACACCATACACCTGCCACCCTGATTTCAGATGCTGCACAGTTACCTGAAGTGAGAGTTACAGAAGACAGTCCAGTCTGTCCCAGGTTCTGCTTCTCTTGCCAATATTCATACCCTGATAACAAGAACAGAATCTAATCAGCCAGTTCATTGCCTTCTACATGGATGCTGACCAATTTCAAAGAGATTTTCTAGCTCTCAGTGAGGCAGAACTTCAGTAACTGCATGAAGATACATGTCATCAGGACACCTGATAATATGTAAAAGAATTTTAGACAGTTTTGCTAGTTGTACTTGGACAGAAATGTATAGTAGCCCTATTAGACATAAAATTTAGTGCTCAGTGAGGATATGGGCAAGAGAACCAAAACCATCCAAGGTTTATTTAAAAGTACTTATTTAGGGCTTTGTAAAAGATAGAGACACCTTCATTTTCTCTCAGGACATGGATGCAGCTGTAACCTTGGCAAAAGGACCAAGGAGAGAGATGAGCAACTTTGCACAGCCAGGATTCCTTGGTGGAACAGCCACGCAACATCTCCCAACAAAGTGAGTTTCAACACCCTCCAGAGAGGCCCACAAAAGTGAAATAATTAGTGTGAAATATTCGTGGAACTGCACAGCACCCTCCTCCTCACCTCAGTGTAACTGAAGCAACAGCAGGAGCTGGTGAAGAGTAGACTTGGATAACCGAGAGCTGCTTCACAGTTCCTCAATTTTTGTATTTTGAGGACAAAATCACTACGTGGATCAAATATGCCTGCTTTCCCTGACTAGAATGCAATTTTCATTAGGTGTTTTTATTTATAGACAAATAATACACTAAGCCACTCTGGACCCTGAGTGGCAGACAAAATGTTCTTTCAGAGATGAGTCAGACTGCACTCCTTGTAGTGCTAAATTACAGAGGGATTTTCACTACACACTGATTTCAGCAATATGAAAGGTCAGTACACACATTTCTTCAGGTGCGAATGTGAGATGAGGAAATGCTTAAGCTTTTATCTTGTTTCCGAGTGCTTTGGGTTAAGCCTTACAGCTTTGCTGAAAGCTTTAGTGGCTTATATCTCTGGAACGATAGTGTTAAATCATGACTGTACTGATGTCCTGCACAACACTGTTCGTGGCCAACTCACCCCCATTGCCCACCTTTTTGTAAGAGTACGAGGAGGTAATAGGATTGGAAAGAGGGGCCCTATCGTCTCCACCTCCACTCGGTGAAACAGGAGCAACCATGCATGCAGGCTTAGCTTGTTAAGGCGCTTATGCCACTTTTGGAGGAGTGACATGGCAGACTGCTTGAAGAAGTTACAGGAACCGAGGGGAAAGGAGAGAACACTAAGCTTAGAAAAAGGCATTAAATGCTGTCAGAGACACAAACAAACACAGAAGCAATTCTAGTGGCAAAGCTGTGTGAAATAAGAGTACACACAAGCCACTGGAATTTGAAATAAATATGACCAAAGGATCTTAGACTAACAGTGAGGGAATGAGGGAGGGTGAAACGTACCTCGCAGGGGAGCTTCATTGTGTTAGTGCTAGTTTGCTGCTGATAAGCAGGATGCTTTGGGCCAGTAAATTTGTTCACTGTTCATGTCATCAGTTAGGGGAAGGCATAGTTTTCTACCGCAGAGGTAGCAAGGGGCTACACCTCTGCCTTGTGCAGGCTGGCACAGTCAAAGCCAGCCTAGAAGGAATAAATTTGCCAGCTGCCTCTGGATGTCATGAAGCCAAAAACTGTCTGTTCACTCTGCCCCCAAACATTCAGCGCTACTGCATTCGTGGTTTGTTTCTGCACTGCTCCTTCAGGTCATGACTGCCACCAGATCTTATGAAGCACAAGTTTAAAACAAAGAAAAAGCTTTCATAAACCTTTAGGAAGAAGTGAAGCAGAAGAATCCTTTCTTTTCTGATTACAACAGCACTGGCATTCCCCACTGATCACGCTTACCCTCAGAGACCTTGCATTTCTATTATTAGCATCACTGGCTTTTTCATTGTATGTTTACATTTCAGTTCTGGGTTATACGATGAGACTACTCAAGATTTCTGCCTGCTTTCCATTTCATAAATACACCTGCATGGGAGCAAAATCCCCAAGCACTCTTTATATGTATACACCAACAAATAGCAATTTTGCTATGAAAACCAATATATAGCTCTTTCTGACACTGCCTCTGTGCAAATGGACAGCAGTGATTTTTGGTTTTTTGTGGTGTTATTTCTCACTAACACCATTTTCTGGTATAGCTTTTAGTATCTCACTAAAAATTGGCAAACCTTTCCTGATATTAGTTTTATGGTAATAATACAAATGATTACAGTTTCTACACCCAAACAAGTGCTGAGAAATCCTCTACTTGTCTGAAATGAGTTTTTGCTTGTAAGGCTTTTCCCCATGATCAGCTCCAGGACAAGAAGCAATGCAGGTGACTTTCAAACAGTTCTCAGTTCTGACCAGTCAGTAACAGTGCAGTTTCTCTGACTTGTGTTATACTGCTCCTATTTCTGCCAACATAAAAGAAAGAATGAGCCCTGCTTTCAATCAGTTACATGAGAGATGATGGCTAGTTGTCTCTGCTATTTCCAGAGAGGCTTCCCTGCCAAAATTAGGGAACAGCAAGAAACTCTTGCTAATATAATGTCCACAGGGGCTTTTATCCAACACAAAGAAAGCAGGGTCCTTTCTCCATGCTAGCTTAAACTCTGCTGTTTGGCTGCCATAGCCCAGAGAAAATAAAAGGTCTAAAGATGAGAAGAGATCCAGTTGTTCATAGACTCATAAAACCATAGAATATCTGAAGTTGGAAGGGACCCATAAGGATCATCGAGTACAACTCCCCGCTCCTATGACTAACTCCTTGAACTCTGACAGGCTTGGTGCTGTGACCACTTCCCTGGGGAGCCTGTTCCAGTGACTGACTACTCTTTCAGTGAAGAACCTTTCCCTAACGTCCAATCTGATCTTCCCCTGATGCAGCTTCATTCCATTTCCTACGTGTCCTACTGGCCACCATTCCCTGTAATGAAGCCATGGGCTGTGGTTTAACATTTACTGACATTCCCAGGGCTGAATTATACCGTCCCCTTTGAGGTGAGAAATTACCATATGCTAACAGGATTATTAATCTAGTGAGAAAAAAAAAACATTGAAAGAAACCAAGAACAGGGAGCTGAACCCAAACACAGCCAAATCAGAAACCAGACATGTCCTTGTAAGCACTGAAGGAGATAAACTGAATGAACAAACTACCAAGCAATGGGGAAGCATCATGTTCTTAATCTCTTACAGTCAATGTGGCAATACCATTGCATTTCTTAATAATTGTTTCAGGAGTTGATCCTTTTCTGGGAGACATACATTATTGCAAAGCAGTGCGCTCTCTGCAGAAGAAAGAGGAGAAAGAGTCAGGTAGTTTTCTCCACCCTGGGAGGTGGGAGAACAAACCTGCTCACTTTGTGCCCCACAGCGGCAAGGCTATGCTTGTGTGCTGACTGTGGCAATAACCAGCTTCTGCTACTGTTCCCCCCACTACAACTCTGTTCAAAATACTTAAAGAGGAGCTTTAGGAAACACAGAGCCTGTGGAGCCTGTTTCCCAACACATGGTGTGAGCCACTGCTGAATGGTGCAGCTCTCACAGAGGTGATTCTGGCATTTTCCCAGCACTGGCCCAGACTGTCTGGTCATGCGTGGCACTGCAGGGACAGTGGAGAGGACTTCTGCTCCTGGAAAGAGCTGCTCCAGGCAATAGGAGCACTGCAAGCCTCCTGGCACAACCTCAGAGTATTTAACACAATTGCCTTCCTCTCCCGTTCTGCAGAAGGAGCAATGAAATCTGCAGTGTAATGTATTCACCAAAGTTTGAATGATAAATGCTGATGGCATTTCCACTCACTGTTAATATTAAAAAGCTGGGGAAGACTCCCTCTCCTGAGGTGAACTAGTGCAAATGAGGAATATTTTAAATCAAAAGATACTCAGGGCCAACTTGCAGTGAACTCTAAATTACATGGAATTGACACACGCTGAATTCATGGCTTCCGTTTAGCCCTGCACCGTCTGCAGGGTGAGGTGAGGTATGTAATGCTGCGCCATGCTTTGATTATAGCCAATTTCCTTTCTGGCAGGATCTGACAAGCCTGGCCTTTTCCCATTTTGTGCATAGAGCTATTTCAAATCTTAAACAGAATAGAGCTCACAGTTGTCATTGTAGCAACAGTATCTTTACAATATTGAGAAAAATAAAAGTTCGGATTTCTGTTTTTTTTTAATGATCAAAGTTAACATTTTTCTTTGTATGGAAGTGGGTATGTGGATGTACTAAAATCGTATGTACTTTACTAAACACAGCTTGTTAGACACTGCATGAAATAGGAGGTCTGTACAGAGTATGTGCACATTTTTTTGTCCTCTGTCATACAACCACTTTTTTAGTTCTTCCAGTTTCCTATGCCTGAAGTGTACCTGTGTATATAATATAACATAACATAACAGACATGTCTTTATCAGAGAGAGTTAATTAGAATACATTTCAAGGACATTGCTGAAATATGCCATGAAGATGTTCATATTGCAATTATGGTTTAGAAGGAATTCTGGTCTCAGGAGCTCCAGCAAACCAGAGAAACGTCATAGCTCTCCAGTATTTCTGATTCAGACAGTGACAATTAAAAGCAGAAGCTAAGCTGTTACCTCTAAATGGCTAAAGGGCTGGAAGAGTGGGAGCTGCAGGGGCATAGAAAAGGAGAAGAAGAAAGGAAAACTGAGCATTACCATTTGACAAGTAAATTTTAGAGCATATAGAAATAACAGAGGTGATAGTGCTGACATTTTGCATATCTGTGAAAAGCACAGAAATCTCCTCTATTAAGACCACTGAGAAGGTGAGAAAGGGTGCAAGTGCAAGGTGTCATTTTGCCTTATGGTTATGAGCCCTTGGACCCCACTCATCAAGTTTAGCTTTTATGCCCATTTTGGAGTCTGGGAAGAAAGGAGGCAGCTCCTTTACACTCAGGGCTTATCGTCAACACCAACAAGCAACCTTCTGCCGATGGCTAACACAGGCGCTTGATCAGAGGAGTGCAGAGGGAGGCCAGGAGGATGCTAAGCTCCTGGGGCCTAAACAGAATCAAGTGTTTAAAGCTGTTGCTGTTTGGTCCTGGCTCTGCAGTGGGACTTACACCCCTGTCTAAGATCTACTTGGTTTCAATAAGGTATAAAATAGAAATGACTCAACACTATACTGAAAGGAGCACATGGAGCAGGGAGCTGGCTGTAGCAATTTAACAAGGAGCTTAGCACAAGGTGGGATTAGAAATCCAATCATTCTCAGGGTCAAAGAGTGGTTTTGGAGGATTCAAGAAGACATGGCTGGGATGGGCTGCCTGAATTCCACCCCCAGCACACAGGGGATGCATGTTTCGCTCAGAACGTAGCTGAGGTTGCTCTAAGGAGAACGGCATGCAGATGCCACCAAAGCAACAAAGCATCTGGCATTTCTCCAAAAGTCATCAAATTTCTGAGCAAGCTGCTCAGACTAACACAATACAGTCAAGGAAACCAGACTTGAAGCCTTTAACATGATTTGCTGCATTCACCTTTAGATAATTGATCAGCAAATATTCACCATAAAACCTTTGGAGCCAATCATTCACTCATGTGGGAAGAAAGAGACTGTGAAACTGCCACAATTTGGATCAGCTTCCAAAGACTAACTTCTCTCCAAGAGGAGTGAGCTTGAAGAGAGGAGGTGGCATGAACTCTAAATTCAAACAGCCCATTGTGTCACAGATCCTCATGTCCCAACCCAATTGCCCAGGGCCAGCAAGTGCTTCACCAGCAGCCCAGCTAATACAGACCTGCTTTGTCCGGAGTCACCAGGCTGAATTTAAAATGTACTTTGGTGACCTGGTCAAACTGTTTTGTCTGAAGAAACACCATTTCCTCAGAGTTCAGCCATTAATCCAGTTAAGTGTAATTAAAGCATTTGCACAAGTCTGAACTAATTTCTCTGTTTACAGAACAGATTGGATAAATATCCCTGTGAGAGGCAGAAAATTCATTACAGCAGCAGCTTAGGTCCCTGTATTTCTAAGCTGTCTTGATATGAGGAAATTACTTTGGTACCCTAACATAAATCTATCATTTCAGTAAGCTCTTAATGTAAAAGCACTGTGGAAATAATGTCAACAACCTTGTGATGACTAATAAATAGACTAATGTACATCCAGCTGCACATAATAAACCTTTAGAGAGCCTAATGCCATCATAAACCACAGGAACAGGTATCAGAAGATTACAGCTGAGGTTTTATACACAGGCACAACACTTCATTTATATTGATATTTATTTTTTCCCTTACTTTCCCCAGTTTGCTGCCCTTGTTGGCTCCAACACCAGCCCTCTGAGCTGGTGCCTCGCAGCACTCCCAGCTCTCTCCAACTGCTTCTCAGCCTTGAACTTTCTCAACAGCAAATCTTGGAGCTGCTGCATTGCTGGATGAACCTTTTTACTTGTACATTAGACAGAATTTTGACATTCTCAGTGTTTTGTGAGAACGGAAATTCCCAGGGCTCTACTCAACCAGCAGGGACAGAGAGGAGGCAATGGGCTGGTATTGTCACACAGGGCGCTGAAATGCCACCCTGTGGTGGGCTCACCTTGGCTGGACACCAAGGTGCTCACCAAGCCACTCTATCACTCCCCTTCTCAGCAGAACTGGGAGGGTGATGGGGAGAAAATAAGATGGAAAAAAACTTGTGGGTCAAGATAATGGCAGTTTAATAAAGCAAAAAGCAAAGGCCGCACAAGGAAGCAAAGGAAAAACAATAGATTTATTCTCTACTTGCCATCAAGCTGGCAATGTCTGGCCAGCTCCTGGGAAGCAGGGCTTCAGTACATGTAGCAGTTGCTCTGGAAGACAAATGTTCTAATAACAAATGTCCCTGCTCCTTTCTCTTAGCTTTTATTGCTGAGCAGGCATCACACAGTATGGAATATCCCTTCGGTCACTTTGGGTCAGCTGTCCTGGCTGTGTTGCTTCCCAAGATCTTGCCCACCAGTGCTACTGGTGAGGGGGGAAAGTTGGAGAGACAGCCTTGATGCTGTGCCAGCGCTGCTCAGCAGTAGCCACAACACTGGCATGTTAGCAGCACCTTGCTGCCTACTGATGCACAGCACTATGGGGACTGCTGTGGGGAAACTAACCCTGTCTCAGCCAGACTCAATACACCCCCAAACCTCACACCAGCCACCAAATGACTGTGAAATAGGAATGACGTTTCAGTTCAGTGTCCTGGTGCAAGACAGTTATTTTAGGCTATCTCTATGCTAATTATGTAGAAGACAAAGACACTAGTTAAAAACTCAGCTGTGCAATTTTGATTCTCATACAGTAACAACAGACTCAGAGTGTTTTGTCCCCCAACTGAATTTACAGTTCAGCTGAGGGTGTTAGCATGATTACAAAAATACTAAACTTATCTGTGCTACAAAACTGTGCAATATGAGTTGCAAGCAAGTACAACCACATGGAGTAACTTTAAGGCTAGGAGGTACTAAAAGTGGAACAACATCTTTCAGTACCAATCTCCTGAGTATCCAAAAGTGCACGTTTAAATTCAGCATAGCTGCAGATAAGGGAATTAGATAATATACTGGCTGCCAATTTACATTTTTTTTAAATGACTGATATTTTTTCCTATAAAAATCTGCTTGTAAATGGGTTTCATTATGGCACAGACTTTTGGATTGGAAAATGTTCTCAAATTCTATTTCCTTTCCTAGTTTCTGTTGGGTATTAACAAATAGGTATATATTCCAACCTCACAGGCAAAATCCATTTGAGTAACAATTTCTCCTGTCCTTGCTTTAAAAAAACCTTGAATAAATACAGCTACTGTTGCTGATCAGTAGCAAACACTTCTTTATTTGTATTCTTCATTTTTAGTCCCCAGGGTGTTAAGGTACATGATAAAACAGAACACCTACAGCTCTTCCTACCACTCCACACACTCCTCTTGTGCTTCCTATTTCTACAGCTCCAGGTCTTGTCCCGGCTCCCACAGACTCCTTCACGTGGGAGGTTATGGGAAAAGATTCTGCCTCCCAAAGCAGCTGGCCATCATGCCATGCCATGCTCACTGCTTCCTGAGATCCTCTTGTTCTTCCTGACATGGGATGGTATGGTAAAAGCCCAGCTAGTAACTGCTGGTGTTTGCAGGTTTGCATTTTCTGACATCCTATTTCTTGCCCAGTTGCACTGCTTGAGGTGTCAGCTAGTAACTGAACACAGAGGAGTCCTTGTTAGGAGATGCTGCCTTGGCAGAGAATGATTTTGTAGTCTTCCAGCAGCCAGATTACACTGCTGCTCAAGCACCCTTGCTATTCTAAAGTTACTGTCTCTAGTTTGCATACAATAAAGGCATCAACAAAACACACCACAGGCAGAGACAACCAGCCCTGGGAAGAGTATGGCAGCCCTTGGAGTAGCAATTGCACACCCTCTTTATTTATCCATTTGGGTCCATGTATCAGTTCACCACAGGAATCCTGGAGAATTTTAAGTGGCTCTCATTAATACATGGGAAGAGGTATGCTGATTACCTTGTGCTCATTAGAAGTGTATGAGGCTACCAGAGATAATTGGAGAGCTCAGTGAAATATTTGCCTTTCTCAGAGGTTGCAAATATTGGAGTTCCTCATTAGTTTACCCTGCTATTGCCCATTGGCTCCCTAACCAGGGGTTTGCAATCTGAAAGGACAGTGGATGAATTTCTAATAAAACAGGGTAACATACTGCTTTTTATTTATGGAGTTTCAGTACATTGTGCTACACTAAGCAAACTTTCTGGTACTGTTTTGTTTGTGCAAGAGACAAGGTGCTGTAAGTGAGGAAAATGATGTAAAAAAAAAGGATGCCACTTGATATCATGTCAACAGTGTAAAGATATTAGAAGGGCTTTGCCAACCTGAAGAAGAAAAGCACCCATTAAAACTGCTCTATTTCATATTTATGTTTCATCATTTCAGGCAGAATAGCCATGAAATGAATTTAGTGCAAAATAGTTTTCTATCAATGATCATCCATGAACAGCACTGCCACATTCACACAGGTTCAAGTACGGAAAGAGAGTTCAATGTATTCACATTTATATCATTCTGAAACCAAAGGTAAGGAAAACCAAATGCTGCAAGAAGTGCAGTGATAGTGTATGCTGCACCACTTGATAATAAGGTATCACAATGTTTCTTCAAGGGAGGCAGTGCAACCAGGTTGGTACTAGACAGCGGGGAATCACCTCCCCCTTTCTCTGCTGTCTTCTAAGAGCATTGTGGACACAAATGCAGCTTGCAGCCTCCCTGCCACAGAGCTGTGATACGAGAGTCCCTGAAGAGCAATTTCACCAGCTGATTGTCTACTTCTGAATGAAACACTAAAGTACTCATAGTAAAGTACCAAAGGAGCTTGTGTAAAGCAACCTTCCTCTGTGGACTTTCAACAGATACACTCCAACGTAAACCATCTCACCTTAAATACTGAAAGCTAAACACCTGCATCTGATTTCACTGCCACTAACTGGTTCTGAATTAGAGATATTTGCACATAAACCCTGATCTTGATTAATCTCAAACTTTCAATAGGGAAAGGTTGGGGGGGGAGCTCTCAGTTGAACTGAAAATCTTTCTAATTGGCCTGTGGCAACTGCTTTACAGCGGAAAATCTTAAAAACAACCCTCCAGAAATGCCAGCACCACTTTGAAAAACCCTGTAGTTTCATGGCACAATTTAGTTCTAAATGATTATATAATTACATTTGTGAACGTAATCCTGTGGGGTATTATTCTAATTATAGACCACAATCCTTCTTAGCAGCTTTCAGAGAAATAATTTGCGTAATGAAATGAAGGTTTCCAGCTGCAGCAAACAAACCAATCTCAAACCTTTTTTGTAAATGACAGGATATCCTTAATGGTGTGATTAAATGTGAATCAGTCTGCTGACTTGGTACTTGCCTGGATTTGGGGGATTCCTTATTCCAGAGTAGAAAATGGTTGAGGGCAGCATGCTACCTGCAAAACCCACAGATGTTGTCTAAGATGATAAGTAATGCAAAAAAAAAAAAAAATTAAAACTGAGGCCACAGCTATTCCATCCAAGTGTGACAGTACCACCACTCCAAGTGCTGTTGTACACAGAGGCTGGAGACATGGAACTCCTGGCCTTGTGAACATGTTTATTCTGATGATCCAAAATGAAATTTTTCTTAAAGCTTTTATCTATGAACACTGAGCTGCACCACAGAACAATGAATACAGTTCAAAAGCAAGTAAACACACAGTAACTCCAAATAGGTGCGGCAGCCTTCAGCTGGCTAAATTGTGAACTTTGTAGATACTAAATGCCTTTGTAGATACTCCAGTGCCACTGAATAGTGCTTCATGATACTGGCTTGTTATCTGTGCCTTGGGCTAAAATCTATTTACTCTCCCAAAACCATTACCAGTCATTTGTTGACACAAACAGCACCTACAAGCAGCATGTTGCTCAAGACATCCTTTAAGGTTATCTGCATGCCTCTTGCCATATGAGCTGTCTTGTTTGTCAGCTAGAAGTTTCCTGTGATTGTGTCCAGCTTCCCTTCTATTGCTTTTTATGTAACATCTTTATGCAACTCTCCACCCAAGGTAACGAGGCAGATGATGCCAATGCAGAAGCACTGGAGCATCCTGTGAAGACAGAGGTTTACAGAAGCTAGAAATGAGAAGGACCCATCAAGCCAGTAAATCTACCTTATTGCACGAGTAGGATGTAGGTCTTTTATCAAGAGTGCACTGGGACACTAGGTAACATAGTTGGACTCCAGAAAAAAGTTCAAGAAATAATTAAAACCCAACAATTTGCCTAGATTATTTTGCTGGTTGCACAGTAAGCCTGTAATTCTGAATTGGGCCAATTTTCTAATCTACACAACATGCACTGATACAGGCTGCCAAAAGACCAAAGTGCATTTACTGAAGGCAGAGATTTATTTCAGGATGGCCAGTATTTCAGATAATCAACTTCTCGCTTGGATTTAGTTAAAAATGAACTCTCTCTAAACATATACATGAGCATGAGCGTATTCATTTCCCTCTTAAAGAGCCAGTGTCCTCTTTACTGTACAAAACTGGAATTCTAAGTAAGTCTTGTAATAAGAATCAATCACCATTATTTCTGAAACTAAAATTAATTTTGGAAACTATACCATATTAGAGGACATGGGAACTTCACTCAGAAGTCTGTGCACTACCAACAGGACAAAACTGCTATGTGCTGAAAACATCCGTGCTACCTCATTTCCAGACCACTCCTCAGAGAGCACCATCCTTGGCTCATTTTCAGAGCTCTTATGCAATACGGAAACTAGAGAAACTCAAACTTGAGGCTGTTGAAAAATCCTTCTTGATGCACTACACATCCCTGTCCTGTCCCCCCCCCTCCCCCCCGAACAAACATCTTCACACCATCTAGAGCTGCACATGCTATTCTCTCCTTTAAATTTTCTTTGGAAAAGGTACATTTTCTTTACAAAGTGGAAGCAGAAGCAAGTCCTAATACAAGCACATGCTATCTCCATGATGCAAAATTAAAGCAGGGCTTCAGAGTTGGCCCTGAGAAAAACAACAACTCTCCTATCACTGTATTTGATGAGAATCAGCAGCTGCCAAGCTGATCTGCACTCAGGAAAGTAGCCCTAAAAGCACCATTTTCAGGACAGGACAAGCAACAGGAGCTCTGAAAATTCTAAAATGCGATTTTACTCTCTCTTTCTAAAACACACCCCCTCCCCCAAATTTTATTTCAGAATTAAAGTCTGCATTCTCCTGGTTTCCCACTAGTCTTAGACTTCATCGTGCAGACATCACATAAAGCATCGGTTTCAAGGGAGACTTAGTGAATTGTAAAGACCAACTTCCTCCACTGTATTATCTGACAGCATTTGGAAACAGTAGGCAGCCATGTGGAAACAGCAAATTGTAAGTGTGGTACCGTTGCAAGCCAGCACAAGAACAGATGGCCAGATAGAAACAAAAGCAGGCCCACTACTTGCTCTCGAGCGTGCTTTGTAGGAATATGCTGTGGGCACCCATCTTGGCCACTCTCAATTTGCTGTATATGAACAGCAGCACTGCGGTACAAGCACCCCTGCCTCCATGTCCGAGAGTGACAGCAGCTTGCAGTTGCTGCAGAAGAGTGCAACCTAGTGAGCTAAATTACACACTACATTGGGCCAATTGAGATAACAATGCATGTCCCACTACACGCAGCTTGCATGTGGATGAGGGAAGGTGTCATCACTTATCTGTTGCAACTGCTCCTTTTTAAAGACCTTTATTCTTGTCTTTGATGCTCAGGCATTTCTCTCTCCCCTTTCCCAATGATCACCCACAGTAGACAAGGTATGAAGTGACATTTCTTATCATGTATACATGTCAGGGAGGTTTGCAGCTTGACGATGTTCTATTTGTGCGTAAGGAAATAGCAGATGTCGGGGAAATACAGGAAATACCATTCTATTTATTATTATGATTTTTCAATACGTAAGATTCAATCAGACAATACAGGAAATCCCCTGTTAGTTTTTGGTAATCCTAGCTGATGGGTTTTAGGAGAGCTCTCAGTCTGGACTTATACTCTCCACTCTCCAGACCCATACCTTCCTACAGCACTATAGATACACATTGCAGCTGGGCAGATAACAGGTATATCCCTACCTTGCACTACATTGAGAAAAGATGAGCAGGGAATGCTCAGAGGAACAGAGAACACAGAGACTGAACCTACTCAATGTGACCTGTATGTTTTGGACCGAAGCTTACACATGTGCTGGGAGACTGTTCTAGTGAAGCCAGTTTGCTTAAAATGACTTCTGTTCTTACTGTATTACTCCTTGGTTCTTCCTTAGGGTTTTTTATTCTTACTTCCCTGACCAACCAACCAGTAGATTATCGATCAACTTGTTTTGGCTCCACATTATCATAAATGTCGGTTATTGGTATTATCATTTCTTATGGCTGTGTATGCTTTGATTAGCTATAAAATAAGAATACTTACACTAGAATTACGCATGGGATGGCTGCACCTGTACAGTCCAAGACAAAGGCACATGACATGACAACATCTGAGAATGACTGGCGCCTGCTTTAGTTTTAGCCAGGCATGTTTACTGGGCCAGGGGAAGAATAGAGATACGCTTATTTTATGTAGCTCTTCTTTTACAATAATAGTGTTTGTAGAATCGGTAGTCAGTTTGAATTGTGTTCTGTACATTGCATTATATATGTAAATTAATTCCTATTAATCTTTATAATGTTAAGCTACTACTAAAAATGTTCCTTTAAGAACTGCCTTTGTTCTTCTGTCTCCCTAATTTCAATTCCCTTCAGTCTCCTCTCCCTGTATATTAAAGTACTTTATTAATTTTGTCACGTTAATTTGATCAGCACTAAATACACTACCATTTCTAAAGACCTAAAACATGAAGCTAAGCTATAGTGACATGCAAACAAAAAGTCTAATGTGCAACAAGCAAAGCAGCGCTCGTTGTGCCTGCCCTACGAGAAGGTGACAATCTCTGCCCTACTTCTGGTGAAGCCCACCAAGCCTCCAGGGCACTGCGGCCAGAAGACAAGCAGAGTTGTAGCTCAGGACAGAGAGGGCAGGAGAGATGAGGCAGGGGACACAATTAAAACCTCAATGAAATAACAGGAGGGTTAAGTGTGTCATCAGAAAGGAAGGGATAAAAACCTGACAATGGCAAGACCACTGTGGTCTTTGTCATTCTGCATATTATTGAATGGAAGGGCTGAAGCAGAGAGGATTATCTCTGAATGTTGATTACCCAGACATCGTATGTCAGAACATAGTAGCCAGGTTTACGGAATTGGCAATAATTCTGAAACAGGTAGGATGAAAACAGAGAAGTAGCTACCAAATGGAATTGTTCTTCCCATTACAGGATGGACATGTTAATAAACTGAGGTCTTATGCCAGCAAAAAAAATCTGCAAAGAAAGCAGGAATTCATGAGAATTCATGAAACAATATGTACTTATAGGAACAAATTCCTATTTTAAGATTCATTTCCATCCCCAAAGATGTGATATCCAGAAAACTGTTGACCATTTAAACATACCAATACTTTGCTAGAAATTTCTTTTCCTCTTCCATTATGTTTACTAAATTCTCACAAGATTTTAGCAAGTGTTTTGGCTAATATCTCATAAAAATGTAGATAATTCAATGTTCAGGTGATATTGAAATAGGGGTGAGCTATAAAACTTGCCTGGAGCTCCAGACAGAAGCAACAGCAGGCACAAGCAGATTTCTCTGACCAAGCATATTTTATCTCATTATGTGATCATTGATTACATTAAGCCTAACAGGTAGAATGTGATTGATCTCATTGACTATTTAAAAAAAAGAATTATTTTTCATGAATAAATATGCAGAGTCTGAAAACTGAATTTCAAAATTTGCTTCATAAACAATCCATAGCTTGTCAGCTTTTTGCTTGCTTGTAGTATTTATTAAATATTTCTGAAGGCAGAATAGATTAGGAAATCATGGAACTGGTTCACAAACATTTCATTAATCCCAAAGGAAATAAAATGTATAAAAATAATCACTATCCTCTACAAATTAATTATTCTATGACAAAATTTTTTTCTCGTTAATCACAGAACCAAATTCTTATCTTGAATATTTCCAGTTCATTAAAGGCCATTAACATAATTGGGAACTGTTTCATATGAGGAGGCAAGATGTGCCTTGTAGTAAGCACAAATACTAATTTCATTTCATTTTTCAATTCATTTTATTTTAAGGAATGAAAAAAGGAAAAAAAGGAAACAATGTGATGTGGCTCAATGACTGTGATGTGCAGCAAAAATAAATAGGACATGAAAAACTACAAGATAAACTGCAGCAATCCAGTCTGCATACTCAGTATTAAAGAATACACGTATGCTCGGAATAAATTTTCAAGGCCTTGGACACATCACTTCATGATCTACAATTAATCACAGAAGAAACAGAAGACAGTCCTATACCAATTGCTTCTCTGAAAGCAAGATGTGTTGACCATATATTTCACCTATATAGGTTATACACCTATAAGGTTAACCTGTAAGGTTATACACCTTACTTAGATACTTGCTGTCTGTTGAAATACAAGAAGAAAAAAAAAACTGGACTGCTAGTGGTAAGGAATTCCTTTCCCCATCTCTGGATCTGAAAGATCATTTGTAATTATAACATTTTTCAAGTTCAACTCAAATCGGGAAGATATAAATTTTTTATACAATTTTATGCACAAAGTCATACTGACTTAGAAAACATGACTACATCCCTCAGACTTCCTGCAAGTGTTTTGTTGAATTCATTTAGAAAGGATGTATTTTGTAAACTTTTATTCTTTATTCAAAAAGCTTTCAAATCGCAGAACATTTGAGAAAGAGACGAAATTGGTTTGGATTAGTGGCTAAAGGCTTTGGCCACAGTCCCTCGTCTTGTTGACTCCCTAACAGAGCGTGGTTATGGCTGACTGAAAGGCACCAAATCATTATTTATTCTTGTCTATACTTAGGGGCTAACCAGGCAGACTTGCTCAGTTGCGCCGACTGCTTCACATAGTGCTTGACAGAAGTTTAATTCTATGGTTTAGAAAAGGTTTCTGATGCTTATGATGAACGCAGAGGTCACTAATCACTATTAAGCCTGGATCCAGAGCTGACGTAAGTACGGCACACAAAGGGACCGGCACTATCCTCTTTGGGTTGGTCGGGATACGAGAGAGCAAAGCGAAACATTTTTTGACCAGCTGCTAAACGACTTTTACTTTTGCTTGCCATGTGAAAGGTATATGAAGTACAGAAGTAAAGAAAAACAAAACAACACTCAGATTTTGACAAGGCACAAACCTAAACTGATTTTACAAAGAAGGATTTTTAATGGATCAAATCTGAAATCCAGTACTTGCATGCTGCAGCAGAGCCTCCACGACAAGGGAGTGGTGGGACTGCATGGACGGTTATATGTTCCCAACTTTTCCTCAAAGCTGGTATCTGGTTATGATCACTTGGGAACACAGGGATGACACACTGTTTGCTAGTCTAACAAGATACCATGAGGACAAAGATTACCAGCAAAACCACATCTATCCGGCCTTCCTGAGCAGCAATATTTCTGTTGGAAGCATTCACTATTGCAACTTTTACCAGGAAGCAGGTGAGCCCCAGAAGACTGCAAACTGGCATAGACCTTTCCTCTAATTTAAGAGGAAGGCCTGTCCCGTTCAGCAGGTACTGAAAGATCAGACTGGATAAGACCATACACACATGGAATTTGTTGTTTTAACTTTTTTTTTTTTTTTTTTCTGATCTGTTTTAATTTCTAAGAAAAAATCCTGTGTTTTAAATACCTGTTGGTCACCACCACTGGCTATAAGCCTTCAATCAGGACACCTTGCTCATCTATTTAAAACCTGAATTTGCTTTTCCCATGGTGCTGGATTGATCCATAGGAATCAGGTAAAACTATGCTCTGGTGCTGAAGATGAGTTTCCTCAAAGTGAGTATCATCCTATCTGCCAACACTTCATAACCACGAGTGTGAAACATTTTTCCATCATAATGTTTTGACTAGTAATGAGAGAATACTCCAGTAAGATAAATATGGGAAATAGCATCTGGCTTCAGACACTTGGAATAAGACTCACTACATGCCTCCTATAACCCAAAAGATAAGCCCAATCCAAACTATGAGACTCTGCCAGGGATGCAAAAATGGGGCAGTAGCAGCTTAAGCATTATTTCAGATTTCTTAAAGGTACACAGTGGGTTTCTGAGTGCTCAGTTTCCACAGAAACTAAGCTACAGATTTCTTGCCATTTGTAAGTGTAAGTCCTATTAGAGACATAGTTTTATTGTAGTTTTACTTGTTTAGTGGTAACAAATAAATTTCGTAAGGTTTGGAAAAGTTAATCTCTGAAAACCTTAAAATTATTATCATTATCTCCATCTATTTTAGACTTAAAAATATACAAACATAGGCACGAGCTTCATAGCAGTTACTGGTATAATATTAATGGCGAAGATTCAAATTCTCTTCCATCTTCCAGTGAAAAGACTGTAATCAAGGCACATTGGCCATAAAGGTTAAGTAAGTCTTGACAGAACTACAAAATATTTGCAATCAAGGCCAATAACCTCAGAGATGCGGAAGTATGAAAGGAAAGCCATGCCTGCCTTCTGCAGCACAGGGGATTGAGATTCTGTCCAGCTCTTCACATATTTGATTGTTTGATTTATTTCCTGGGAGCTCTTCATTTCAGATGGTATTCTACTGCTTTATCTTTTTTGTGCACATTTTAACTTGTTTACTGATTTACTAAGCAACTTTATATTAGCTCCCACCCAAAGGACTGCTGAAACTGCTCTAAGTATTTACTTTCAATCAGACAGCTTTTCTCTTCCATTTGTTTTCCTGACATTATCGGTACCTTCATATGAAAGAAGAAGCTCCAGCAGCGCACCTCTATCACAATGGCTACACGATTTAATCAGAAGGTAGAGGAAACAAATCTGAAAAAATTAATATAAATAGGATACTTGAAGTTTATAACATGACTCTTTCACAGCTTTATGTCAAAGACATGATAGCTACTACAATAGGAAAAGTTCCTGCTCAGTGAATAACTGGAGAATACTCTTCTGATGGTTTTTCAGAGTCAATTTACAGAAGGCAGCTGTCTCCACTCAGATCAAAGCCCCTGTTAAAATAGCCAGATTTCTCTTTCTGATTGGATCTGCTCTTCAGCTTCTACACTAAGGGGTCATCTGTCCCTCTCAGCCCCAATATGATCTGCCTCTTACAGCAATGGAAAAATGGCCTTTCAGTAAAGAACCAAAGTATCCCAATAGTTGCATATAAATATCATATCAGATCCCACAGAGCTAAGCCGTGCAGAGTAACCTTCTTATTTGTTAGTCACCAGCAATTTCAAAGATGTATATGCTGATTTTCATTTTTAATCCAACTTTAATCCATTTTTTTCAGTGGGTCTTGTCAATGATAATAACACACATATGTAGGCTATAAGATACTCAAGTTTATATAGTAGTTTCAGGGGTAGGAAAAAATGCTGAGAGTTCCCCTTCAGTATATCCTATGGGACTTTGCAATTTATAGCAGCTTCCTTCCTCGGGAGGACTTTGCAGCAGACCCAGATTGTCACTGCCCTCTCTGAAGACCAGTATGAAATTTTTTTTTATTTCATGAGCTCCTTTGATTTCCAAGCTCTTTTCTGGTGAAATCACCAAAGAGCCAAAGGCAAACACTAAACACCAAGTAAATACCAAAGATCGTCACTAACTTTAAACTAGGTTTCCATTACCCCCGGACACTATTGAGAGTACAACGAGCTTAACAATATATTAGGTGGTACACATAGACAGATTATTAGCCATATTGGTTCTTCCAAAATAAAATCCCTTGATTCCAGCAGAGCCAGAACACTACCTATGCTGCCCAACTCCAGGCTTGACTTGGCTGTTCCTGCTACTCCTAATTCAAACTACGAAGCTGACACAAACCTCAGAAGCTGTAAAACCCTGGCTCCTTCACCCACTTAAAAGAAAGAAAAAAAGAAAAAAAAAAAAGGCAAAAAACCTCCAAAACTAACCAATTCCCATGTTCCTGAATTTCTGTAGCTGATTTGTGGGTGACATTTTTCATCCTGACAGCACATTCAGGAAACGTGACAAATTTAGGCAAGTCTCGCACTGAAAAATGTTCCTGCGAATTTTTCCCAGTTAAGCTGCAATGAATTTGCTTAGCAAAAAACAAAAGGTTTTTCCTCAGCTTAGCTTCCAGTTACTTTGATACATGGTGTTTCAAGTAGTTTTAAAAAATGGACCTGGCATGAGTTTTGTATTAGTTTTTAAAGCTCCGATCATCATTCAGGATACTGTGCCATTTCTCACTGCTAGATCTGAAGAGTCTCAAGGCATTGTCAGTACCTTACTTCCACAGAGCCTAATTTTCCAAAGCGTCCTTTCAATTTGTGGCAGCAACTCAGTGCGTGACATCACCTGGCTCTGCAATTGCAGAATTGCTGCATACTGCAATTTTGTAATTGTCAGATTGTGGAGCTCTGGCTGAGCAAGCTGGGGGACCTATCTGTTGCTTTTCAGACCATTCAGTGACGAGTCAGTCAGTCCTGGGGAGGTCTCATATGTCTGAAATGAAGCCATAAACCCTGTCACAAAACAGAAATAAAAGCTTTGGCAACCTGTGAACGCTTGGCGTGAATGATGCCCTGTGAGGGTCACAGACAAGATAGCTGGGCTCAGCGGTGTGGCAGGACAGGATACCTGTGGTATTTTATGGATTATTATTCTAAACAAAAAATACAGGCAGGTGTGTTTGTGTTGAATGCAGAGGAAGAGGGTGAGGAATTGCATATTGTGATAGGCGTTCAGGAGGCTCATAGCCAGCTGCACTCACAGCCATAGCAGCCAAGAGCCTTTTAAACCTCTTCTGCTTGTATAACCTCTCTCTATCTCACAAATGGAAATTCAACACCAAAATTCTCAAGGTCACCTTTTGGTGAACGTTTAGCTTCACAACTATACTTTCTACACAGCTTTCCCTGGTCCACAGGGCTTCAACGAGGACTGCAGTGTAGATATTCTGTGATAGCTTCTCACTCTGCTGCATGATCATGTTACCATGAATTATTATAGCAAACTTTCTTTGTATTCAATTCATTACTAAAATCTTCTGAGATCAGCAGCAAAACTACAAGACCCTTTCAAAATATATCATAAAGCCCCCTGTGTGTTCCAAACTGCTATAAGCTGCTCTTATGCTCTGCATACAAGGGCCTCACCATAAACCTCAAGAGCTAGCAGCAAAGATAGATGGTTTTGCTAGACCAGAAATACACAAAACCAGCTTTTTCTTGTGGTGGCATTTGTTCTACCCTAGCAAATGGGTACAAAAATTGTTTTGGATGCTAAGTACAACAATGAGAAACAGAAACTAAACTGCTGTAGGATAACATACACATTTTGTCATCTGCCATTGACTTACCAGAGCCCACTCCCAGCTGGAACAGGACAAAAAGCACACAAAGGATAATTATTCACTAACAGTATTCTCCTAGGAGATGAATGTTACACAAATGTCACAAATGTCTAACTCCACCCTTAAGAAGCAAAAAATTTGTTGAAATGGGACGCTAGCATGTACAATACTAAACTAGTCTTTGGGTTCTTAGGATCTTTGCACTGCAATAGTGGGTCTGTTGACTCCACTTTTGAAAACTCCTTTTCAGTCAGATAGGGTTAGATTAACAACAGATCTATTAGTTTCATCACTACTCATGAAACAACCAGTATGCCGAGCTGTAAATACTGTGCCTGTGGGAACAGTTTGTTTATTCTTGGTTAAGTATAAGAAATTCTAGAAGGACAACTTGTAAATAGAAATTTTAGAAGCTTTAAAATTAGAAGATTGGAACCATTATTTCAAAATGAAACATCTAAAAATAATTTATGGGAAATTAGGACTTGTGTTTCTAAGAGCTTCAGGCATGTTGGACAATTGCTGGCCTTAGAGCTTCAGTGAAATGGAGAATTAGCTCAGCTCTTCTATCCAGAAGTCATCTTAAATTTGCATCCACAACTGGTAACCCTTTGAGCACATACTGCAAAATGCAAATAGGCTAGGAAATGTTCATCTGCGATCAGCACCTAATGATCTGAGTGACTTGAATTTAGAGAATATTCATGGAAGCATAAGTAGAAGACATTGAAAAGACCTGAGGCTGTCTTCCATTTCCTAGTCAATGCAGCACTGAGCCTAGACTGATTACTTTTGACCAATCTCATCTTACAAATATCTGTGTGAAGAATCTTCCACTCCTCCTCTTGAGAGGCTTTCCCAAAACAGTAGATCTTGCTTTTAAAATAACCTGTGTCTACTTTTTGAATAGTCTACTTCATTTTAATACTAGGAACACATTGCCTTGCTTTACAGAAAGGTATATGCAGCTTTATCAACTATTTATGGACAATCCACTGGCACTTAAGTTTTTGTGCTGTCGTATTGTTCTCTATATGCTCTTCTTCTCAGCACTTCAGAACCACAAGGGCATTCTTCCCATACCTCCTGTACAACTTTGGTCCTCCAGAAAATGTATAAGAAATGACAAATTTTAATAGAAATAACATATGAAATTCCCACTAGACTGCACAGATAACCAGAAATCATGACTGGAAGCATTCATACATATTTCAGAGTGATACACTGGGAAAAAATATACATTGCAAGATGAAAAACCAGCAAAGAAAACTCAAATTTGAGATGCACTTTGGCTGAAACCAGGTTGGTGTTTCCCCTAAACATCCATCATGCAATCTGATTAAAAACATAACATTTGAATTAAACAGATACAAGTGAAGCACTATTAAACAGGACTTTAAGAACTAAGACTGCTACAGCTTGTTTATATATCTTACCTTTAGCCAGATTATTAAATATACGAATAGCAAGACAATTCTGCTAGATACGCACTACCCAACAGAACATATGTAAATACATAGTGAATTAGCAAATGTGAAGAGTTAATCCAGACCGTAGGGCTGGACCTCAGTACTCAGGCAACACTGCAGTTGGCATTATACATAAACAATAAAAACTAGAACACTTGCTGTAGCTCAGCTAACATGTCGGTTTTGTTTTAAAGGATGCACTAACCTAGCGTTAACTTTATTATCAATTAGAACCACATACATTTTCATAGATTTAGAAAAGGGAAAAAAACCCAGAAAGTTCATGGAGAAGTAGGAAGAAAACTAAATATAGCTATTCCATCATAAAGATTTTATTGGTGCCAGTTAAGAATGAATTGCTCACTCATATCTTCAGCACATTTGTGCCAATTTTGCAATTTTTGTCCTTTTACATTCCCCCTCCCCCTCAACTACATCAGACATTCCCCTCCTTTTGGAGTACACCCAGGGAAAATGTATTCCAACCGCAGGCTTGGATAAGCCATGGCCGTAAGCCAGGGCTTCTGCATTGCATTCCCAGTTTTTTTTCCAAATCTCTTTGCATACGCCCTGCCAAGTCATTGTCTCCAGGAGTAAGAAAGAGCTAATAAAGCTGTGTCCGTACATTCAATATGGTTCAGCACTCTTTGCTGAACCTCCTGTTTCACTAGCCTGAAATTCTATCTTCCAGTGCTTAAGCAGGCTGAGACAAAGTTTTGGAGAGATGTACCAGAGAAGATCATTGTGTAAAGAGCACAGTGCAGATAACTTGTAAATCTGCACAGAATCTCAGAAGCTCTCTGTGAAGACAGGACAGATTTGCAGGATCAGGGCCTTATATTCTGAAGTGACAATCTGGACTGGTTCTTTGCCAGTCTAACTGGTAGGACTTCACTAGAATTACTCTTGACATATCAGTGGGGGGTGGGGGCGGGGGGGGAAGCGGCCTTTGAACATGCAAGTGACATTTTCCATGGCTTCTTTAGCTGCAAGGACTTCTGATAATACCACTGTGCAGAGAAGGGAAGTCTCCGCTCGGTTGACAATAACCTATTTTATGAAAAATGTTCAGCTCTGATGTTTAGTAAAAGCCAAGTGGCCTCCATTATCTACACAAAAATAGCCCACTAGGTATTCAGGACTGTCTTTTCTAGTGCCTCTGCACACTCTTTAGCCCTGGGTATGTTCCTCGTGCATTAGCAGAACAGGATTCTCAGAACCACTCCTCGATCTGCAGTATGCTCCACATTTAACATTGTTGTGCACTCACTGAACCATTTTTAAACTCAGTCTCCTGCTGAGAGCTAAATGCACTGTTTGTATTCTAATCTTTGTACCTACTGCAGCTAAAGTATAACTGTTCCACAGCTAGAAGGCAATAGCTAAAGCAGGGGAAATATAATTAAGAAAAATAAGAAATGATTGATAGAAAACACAGCACATGGCTCTAGATGTATTAATTTAGTGCTGACTTGAACAACTAATTTATTAAAATTACCTGGAAGCATCTTGTGATTACCCCAACATAAGCACTCTTTAATTTGCCTCTGCTTCTATTCTTGGCAAGACAGGCCACGTTTTGCATGCTTAATATACAAGATGCACAAAAACCAATTAATGCTGTTGACCTATACAAATAGGATAACACCAGTAGACTTGATCACTGCCAGACAAGTGCAGATAACTGGTAAATGAAGGACTTGGTCCTAATTTGTGAAGCCAGTTAGAATCAAAACATGCTGAACTCTCCTTGGCTTCCATTGGAGGTCTGAATGTTTAGTATCCCACGCCACACTGAGATGATACAACATCTCAAAGTTATGACACTTTACAAATTCATTGCCTGTAGCAACTAGAAAATGAACTCATAGGAGGGAGAGGTGGCTATGAGGAATACCACATACTTCCATGCCAGGCTCCTGCTCTGTTTGCTCTCACAAATCAGTCCCTCCCAAAGCTTCCCTTGTGTGCTGATGAGCTCCTGACTCCTACAGCAGAGTTAAATTCATGCCACAAGCTCTTTCAGGCTGTTGCCTCAGAGCACTCTTAGTCAGAGGTCACTCTCCTTCATAGGATTAAAACATTTCAGAAGCTTGGTCAGAAAACACAGGGAAGGTCTTGATTTCTCACTTCATTGGCAAATATGTTGTGCATTATTGAAATGACTCTCAGGGTTGGGGGAGCTTTCCACTGAGGTTTAATTACATCTAGCTCATCACCTAGCTCCCATGTGCTTGCTCAGAGGTGTCAGCAGGATGAGATCCCTGAAGAAGTCTGAACTGGTTCATCTAAAACAACATAGAGAAGAGGTTCTCCTATAAAAGATCAAGTTTAATAGTTGAAGACATCAGACACAAGTTTGAAACCTCTTTAGAGAACTTATTTTGTTGGAACATTAAAGAATGTTTTGTTCAATGTCCCTGAGCAGAAAATAGTGATAGAAGTGCAAACTGATAAGCAGGACATGTTCAAGGGGTAGCAGATGAGCCCCAAAGCGACTGGCACAGTGCTGTTCCACTGCACTCAAACCTAGAGAGGAATATCTAAGCCCTGTATTGACTGTTGAGAAAGTGAATGTGATATTCAAGCTGCCCAGGAGAAAGACCTACTGGGATATAAAAGGAAAAGCCCCAGAGATTCACTACATCCTGGCAGAAACTCTCAATCCAGGCTAGCCTGTTGCTACTCTGCCTGGCTGCCATGGCTACGTTTCAATGGCTAATAATAAAAGATGATTTTAACCTCCTCAGGTTTCTGGTAGACGATCAAGCAGTACATCCTCCCTGTCACTTGAGCCTGCTAATCAAGGCTTCACAAAAAGGTCATGTACTGTTTTGTCACCCCGCAAGGTCACACAAACGGAATGCAAACCACATCTGGCCCATTTGGTCACTTCCCCTTTTTTCCCTAACAGGTAACAGTTAAAAGTTCCCTCCTGGATTTCCCAGCTGCTCCAGGCCATGCTCCTACCCACTCAGCACACCACTCTGTGCTCTTGAATGCTTTGGCCAGCCGGCATTACATCTGACAAAAAGACAGGCACAGATGCCTGGTGATAAATGCCATGGTCAAAAATTATTGAGAAAAAATATTTCGGGGATGGGGAGGGAATGCTGTGCTGACCTCTCCTTTTAATAACCACATCTCTGGTAAAAGGTTCCAATACACAGAAAGCATGAGACAAATTCAGCTGTGGTGCTCCTTCAGCAAAGTGAAGGGGATTGCATCAGGAAGGATTTTGGCCCCTTGTGTGTAATCGGAATGTGATAGCAGCGCTGCTGAAACAACCCCCTGCGCTGCATAAGAACTGCTGTAGGTCAGTGAAAGTTGCATCTTTTGTTTGTATAGGTGGTAGAGCACAGCCATAAAGCCTGATGTTAGTGCCTCTCTCTGATTTTTCCTGAAGTTCATTTTCTAAATGAATACCCAGCAGATGATTCTCTCAGCCCTGTGTCTCCTCTGACGATTAGTCTGCTGCCATTTCAGGCTACACGGACCTTCCCCAAGTTCATAATGGGGAAGATATTAATTACATTCAGGGAAAATTGAGTTTCATGAGTCCCAGAGGAACACGCTACAGTCTTCATGAAACAACTTCTTTCCACCTTTTTATGTCAAGTACAACAGGCTCTGCATAAGTGGTGCAAGACATTTTTATGAGTTACATCATGAGTGGAAAAGAACAGCAATTGTATCAAACTTCCTGGGTGTGTTAACTTTGTTTCTGAGGAGCTAAACCTATTTTTTGGAACCAAAATTAAAGAAGATACTGCACAAAGAGTGTCACTTGGTCTTCCTTCTCTTTTCCCTGTATTTCCTTTCAGCAGCAGTCACACCCCTGCCTACGTGAACACTGAAGAGGGTCCTAGCTAGTGAAAAAAATGTGCAAACCCTAAAGATATGCACTAAAGTTGTTATCCTGAGGGACATTTTAAACGGGCAACCATAGAGAAAATCAAACCCAGGGTACATTAACTATACCGCAAACTAATTTCAATAGGCAACTTGCACTGGAGCACGAGTCTTAGTTCCAATAGGCAACCATTTCTTATTGCTTTTATCGTGACAGCATCCTTCAGAAAACCAATTTCTCTCCCAGAAATAAGTGAATTATCACAAATTGCTGTTTGATTTTCCTTGATTTGTGCTGCATACTGATAATCACTAAAATACATCTTTCTTGATCATTCACTTTTTTATTCCTTGAAGCTCCTCTGTATGAGGACTTTACTTCCCCAAGCAATGTGATTTGGAAGCAACAGCACAGAACTGGGAGAAAAAAAACATACTAAGTTTGAATCCTTACCATGTCACTGCAAAAAATAAAAAGGGACAAAACCTCCTTCACTCTCTTACTTCTGAAGAATGGAAATTGATTACCTTGCACATAAACACACATGATTTCAAATAGGTTCAAGTAGCATACATATAAGAATTAATTGCACATGCCTGTGTTCTTTGAAGTAAAGACACATAAAGGATTTAAAGACATTTCCAGACCCATGGGAACAATGTTCTTATGCCAGCAGTACTCTGCTGGAATACAAAAGAACGTGTGTTTTTTGCTTTTTTAAAATGCATTTAGCATGACTGAAGAGCCTAGCGCTGCTGCTGCGGCTGCCGAGTCCCTGTTACTGCCAAGCCGAGGGCACAGGGAGCATGGAGAACACCTCACCCAGGTGTCCCCTAACCTGATGCACACATAGAAGACACATTTGCCAACAAGGCCGTCAGCAGCACCATTTATAACAGCAGAGGAAGAAGATGTAGGCAACAGAGCTCTGACACCAGTTGTCAGACAGGGGAGGGGGCAGCAAGGGCAGGAATGGACATGGAAGTTGCTGGTGCTAGGAGCAGAACTGGGTTCAGGCATTCTTTCTTACCCTCCTCCCACTCTCCTGCCTTCAAGTAATTTCTCTTCAACTTTCTCCAAAACAGTGTTTGAGAAAAGGAGAACAGAGAACACAAATCTGCTCAAAATGAAGCCTCGAGTACTACTTCTTACACTGCTCCTGTTTTACAAAGAAGAAACAGGTAGCAAAGTCCCACAGGATGCTCATGGGTTCATTCCAAGGCCTCTCTCCACTTGCTCAAAGCTTTGGTGGCCCATAGGAGTCCAGCCCCACATGGGAACAGGCAGAAGACTCAGTGCATTACACCTTCCTCCCCAAAAGCAGCTGATCCCGCTAGGAACAACTCCCCATTCTCAGCTGTCTGGGTGGGCTGAGCCATCATTCACAACTTCCCAGCTACTTCGGCAAGGTGTAAGCCAAAGGGAGGAGAGACAAACTCACCCAGCCACAGACAGGGAAAGCATATTGCACAGGGGAGCAGGGAAAGAAGCTTTTCACACAGATGTACCAACAGCCCAGCAAAAAACACAGGCTGAGGTGCTAGTCCTTGTAGGAAGGTAGGTTGGGCATGCTGTGGTTAAGCACAAGGGCTTGAGATGGAGATTTACATTTCTGCCATCTAAGAGATAGAGGACAAACCCTACAATTTCTGTGTCTCATTCTTCTTGCAGAGAGCAATTCAAGTCATATGTGTGGGGACCTTACATTAGTTCAATGTGCCTTGTTTGCTAGTTAGAAAGGCAACACATCAATAGACAATATAAAGCTCCAATTCTGAAAAAAACAAAGGCTTAGAACACCTTTAAAAATCTAGCCTCAAATTTTGTGGTAGCAAATTTAAAACAAGAACATCTTAACAGATTCTTGAAAATGCTGGATTCCAGCTTCAGTAAAATCTTGTTCTTAATTAAATGCTGCTTAATTGAAAGTGGTATGTGATTTTTCATCAGCATAAGTAATCTGCTATAATACCTGTACAGGCTGTCAAATCACTGTCAAATTGCAATACTGTTTTCCCCTTTCTGTCCATTTGATCACACATCCCATTTTGGATTTCTCTGCTTTCTATACAAAGGCTTCTGAGCTCAAGATCACAGAGACGGTCAGGCAATAAAAACATTCAAGCAGCTATACAGACAGCTGGGAATTTATTGCATCAGGATTTGTTTTTAAAATATAGGTTTCTCCTGATAAACTAATATTGTCATCTGTTCTGGTGGCAGAGCATACTGCAAACAGCAATCTTCCCCCAGAGAAAAAAATGTCAGATTGTGATTTATGAACAGGGAGCCACTAAAGAGTATGATTTCACCCTAAATTAGTAACTTATCAAGTAAAGAACCACAAGCAAATAGCTGAATATTGGTGCCTTAAAGGGTCAACAGACTTCTCACTAACTTTTGCTTCAAGCGCAAATAACCAGAGACTCCTCCAAGGGAAAACTGTTCTAGTGGATGCCCTAGAAAATGAAAATATTTAGGTCTAAGTGTTGAGGAAAGCATTTCCAACATGACCTTTGAGTGGCCATACAGGCTTTAGAGAAGCCCCACGCAAGGGGACTGCACAAAGCTGCTAAAGGTAGCAAGTCCATTGAAATGTGGTAGTATAGACTAAAAGGAGGTAGTGGCAAGAAGGGGTAGAAAGAAAGGAAAGCAAAGCCATCTAAAAGAGTGAGTGTTCTTTTTCAATGTTAATTAATTGCCTGAAGTGAAGCAGTTGATTTCCATGTACAATGAACTGTGAATTATTGGAAATCACTATGACACAGGTCGACAGAACAATTGCTTTGTAAAATCCTCTTACAGGCCAGGGAAATGAGTTTTTAGACATCCACCTGGGAGGAGGAGGTTCCCTCTGCCTCTGATCAACATCAGCAGGAAGCATACACTATCAGTGCACAAAGGCATGGCCATGGATGCAAAGCTATTCAGCTAGGACTAGAAACAAAACAAGGAAGCTCAACCTTTTATTCCCTAGTTACTCCCTCAGACATATTTTCTCCAGGCTCCCCATCCTTCACTCCCAAGAATTTAAATGATTTGTAACTTTGTTGACTTAGCAACTGCAGAGCACTCAAATTCACACTACTCTCAGTGCTATGGAATGAAGTGTAAGTTCTTTTTTCAAAGTACCATACTGCAGATGTAGATGCCTGGATCTGGGCCCATAATTTCCACAAAATTAGGCAATTAAAATTTTATTTGAGACAATTTAAGTGCATCTGTAAAACTGCTACTGGTTGTGTCAATAGAACAATTTATGGTTGTGTGCTTCTAGATCTGGACTGTTAGAAGATTTCATGTGGCATCAATCCACGACTGCCATGAACATGGATGTTTATTTTACTGGTTAGATGTCAGCAATCTGTTCCTGGATTTAATAGTGAATGAAGGACTTCACTTCTTAACTACTGCAAAAAAAATTCTTGTCCATTCAGGAACTGATTCAGATTTCTTTTCTATTGATGTAATTCCACTGTCTCCTGTCAATTTGTATAGATCTGTATCTCCTTCTGAGATCGCTTAAAAAACAATAACCAAGCCAATAATCAGGTGCTCCAAGCTCATTGCATAGTAGAAGGGTACTAGATAGACTACTTTTCTAATAAAGGGTTTTTTTTCTCAGCCTTTGAATTGATGCTAAAACTTCCTTGGGTGAAAGTATGGCCTCTGCTCTTTCAGACTGCAGAGAATGAATGCAGAGGTAACCAAGTATGTGGAGAAGTGATGAGCAGCAAAAGAAGAAACAGTGATTCACAGGAAATTTAGTGAGAGACACCCAAAGCCAACCGTCTAGATCAGTGTGAATGGTAAATACTCAATTCTGATCCTAAAGAGTATTGGAAAGGAATCCCTTTCCCATTTCCATTCTAGTTTGTTTGAACATTCACAACATCTGCAAATGTTGTATTTTGGCTTTGTGAGAAATAAGCCAGTTGGCTTATTCAATAATAGAGTCAGTTATTAGGTCAAGCCTTAATGGTTTTGGCTTTAATGATCATAGTAAACATGCTTTGAAAAACAAAAAAATAATTATTACTTAATCTACGTGGAGGGCTTAGGTATTTCTTCTTTAGATACCTTGGTGGTTAAAGAAACACAGCTAAGAGGCTAGGGTTGCAGCGTTGATCATCAGCTTTCAACTCTTCCACACACCGGAAGCATTTACCAGGCTGAAGGAGCAAGTCTCCTGCGTGCTGGTGGCATCATGTTCTCTGTTTAAATTTTGGCACAAGAACCGAGTCTGAAGCAACCTAAATTCACATTCAGGGGAGACAGACTGGGACAACCAACATTAGCACGAGACACTAAGATTCAGCTCCGACACAACGAACCTGGTTACAAATTGAGTCTGGATAGCAGACAGGCAGCCTGGAGTACCATCTACAAAAGCTTGCTCTAGCATTCTTGCATAAATTGCTCTAAACAACTGTACTTGTGCAGCACAAGACCTGCTATGATACATTAAATGCAAGCCCAGAAAAGCCAGCAAGTTAATGATCAATCCATACAGAAGTACACAGAGAAGCAGTTATTTCATTTTGCTGTCCTTAGAAGAGAAAGCAGAGAGGCCACAGCCTGAATGTTTACAAGGGCTAAAGTCTTGTAAACAGCCAGAGGATTTTGCAGCAGTTGGGAGGGCTGTGGCAAATGGCCTGGTCCCCTTAAGCAATTTGAAAAAGCAGAGGGGTCAGTGCCAAGGCCAAAAAGCTGATTAATGTGAGATGGTCTATCTCAACCACAAACTTCGGCAGTTCACAACTCAGTGCTGACATATTTCAATCAAAGCATGTCTGCAGCTAAACTTAATAACCAGTCAGCCTATCAAGTGGTGGACGCTAAGCAATTCCAAATCACCCCAAGAATTTTAAAATGGCAATGACTTACTGCAGGACTGCAGAGAATGACCCGTCTGTCAGATGCAGTTGTATCTGTGGCTGACACAGACGTCAAGATTCGTGGTCCCCTCCATGAACACTGCTGTGATGCTGTAAAATGGAGAGGGCCATCTGGGATCACTGCCCTACACAAACTATCCAGAATCTGTCCTATGCAATCTTTCCTGCATTTTTCCAGCAATGACATTTCATCATTTTTGAATTAAATAAGTTCTTTCACAGTGAAATTGCATCTTTTTCTGTCAACCAGAGGTCAGACAGTCTGCTTAATAGTAAAGTAAAATAAAAATACCCCCTTCTTTTTATTCTATTTTATTTCTTTCATAAACAGAACAAACATTGCAATTGTTCTAATTTGACTACATAAATTTATTTGCTTGCTCATGAAGACATAGTTTTTTTGGGGGATGGTTGCAGTCCCTCGCATTCCTGTGGAAAGCGCTTAAGTCAACAGAGTTTTAAACCATTTCATATCACCCTGCTCTGTACCACCAAACTGTTATTTTTGACGCACAATGCACTGCCTAGCAAGAAACAAAAAAGAAAAGGTTATTTCTTGAAGAGTGGCAAAGCACATATGCATACTCCTTGGACTCACCTGGAGTCAAACAATTTAACATAGATTGGAGCTGCCAAGAGTATAGGAAGCTAAATAAACAGGAAGTCTCACATTTAAAATAGGTTTATCTGACAAAAGTCATGGGAATTGATAAACTCTGCCAAGAGAAAGAGCTCCAGCTTCTCTACCCCTTTAATAATATCCTTGGAGACCCCTGATGGACACTGGAAGTTAGCACTGTAATGAACAGCCCATAGCTAACTAGCAGAGGCCATATCAGCACACTGTAAGCATAATTTGTACCAACTTTCCCATACACATTCTTGACTCATCCCATTCAGTCTCCCAGGATAATAGATCATCATAAAATCACAATGTCCAAAAATCTTTGCTGAGGCCTTCTTCAAGATTGACCTAAGTAGCAAGAAGTACCTACACTGACAGTCTCAAAAGAGACATCTCAGCTTGTTTTTTGAAGCACATGCTAGTTAAGCTTTGTAAGATTAACAGAAATCTCTGCTCACATCAGAACTGCTCTGTTAATAGTTTTCGCTTAGTCACAAAAGCAATCAGAAAAAGGGCATTTGCTGATAGAAAATAAAGCAAACATGGATAGGCCTTACTGGATACAAAATACAGATTCTACTCAAAAACCAGTGACAGAACCCAAGTTGAAGGAAGAGTCAAGGACAGAACTGGGGTACAAGAGGAGGAAAAATCAACTACCAAGGGAAGGCAGACTGCGATAACTTTCTTGATATAAAAAAAGCATTCACTTTTAAAAAAGTATAAAATACAAGTTAAAAAAAAAGTTTTAAAAAGCCAAAATAAAATCCTCGAACAATGACATACAGAACAAATCAGCACAGAAATCCACATTCAGCAGCTTGTTGCCAAAGACCTACTCCGTACTAGAGCACACAGCCCTCCCAGAGCCATTTGCCGTACTGAATGGTTCAGACTCGCTGTGAAAAGAGACCTAGTAAAAGGGCACACTTTTCACCAGAGAGCTCTCTTGTAAAGCTCCTGGGTAGACAAAACAACTTCAATGCCTGGGGAATTTCATGCTGTTGTTGCTGGCTGAGATAAAGCATTGTGGAAAGCCTAATCTGTATGTCAATCAGTTACAAAACTAATATTTACCCTGTCTACATGATAATTTTACAGAAACAAGGAGATCTTATTTAAGCCAAACAGGCAATCCTGTTCTCAGACCATCCTTCTTATAATAGAGAGTATCTGTGCCTGTATCCACCTTCTTATATTACGGGAATTTTCTCCTTAATATTTTACACACCGACTAATTGACAAAGGTAACTTATAGGTATGCAATTATAAGAGAGACGCAAAATCAAATGAGGAGACAGTGAAGACTAAAAAAGAGAAAAAAACCCCAAACCCAAAGAATGGCAACTAAATGGCACAGATAGACACAACTATAACATCAGTAGTAATCTAAGGCTAATGAGGTTGCGTTCTTTCTCCCGTGCAGGCATACACATCTGGCATCTGGGATTTTACTGGTATTTTCCTACCACTGTATATCTTCTGGAAGGCAGTTTGACACACCAAACCTACATAATCAAACCTATAAATCTACATAGGCACTGTAAAATGATCTTTCAACAGTTTGTTCCTGGAGCTACACAGGAGCTGTCCCCTTTCCCTGAGGGGTTGCTCAGTGCACCACAAGGGAAGGAATTGCAGGGCTCCTCCAGGCTGGCAGCACGCTCAGTGCTGGAAGTGCATCTTCATTAACCCAGAGCAGCACCAAGCATGACCCGGATGAGAAACGAAAGTGTCCTCTGGGTGGCTGGAAAAGTGCAAGTGAGCATAGTCCTACCAATGAACCTGTGGGTCAGCTTCACTGAATTTGGTGGACTGAATCACTAAAAAAAAGCTATACTTGACCTGGGGGACGAAATAGTGTGTTTGACCCAACTGGATACAATTTTAAAGAAGTAAAAAACTAAATACTGTTTGAAAAACTAGTTTAGGGCTGGCCTCAAGGTATAAGGGCAACAGAAGAACTTGATGGCTGCTGGAATGCCAGAAGCCTTCAAGAGTTAATACACAACCTGGCATCACAGGAATCCCATTATCTTTTGTTCACAGGTAAATGTGGCCAACCTGACTGTAGCCAAATCTGGGATTAGGATGTGTGTAGGGGGTCAGAAGCAGAGGACCATGAAGTTTGATTTTTGCATAATCCTTAAAGAGTTAATTAATTAAGTGAGGGCAGGCATCAGTGGAATCTAAGTGCAGGCATTTGAGGCAAATGGGGATCACTACTATTTTTTAAATGTAGTATCATATCTATCAGCAAGGTTTAGGACAAGGTAGCAAGGCAAATTATGGCCTACATTTACTTTTTGTGAAATTATGAGTCATCCTTCTAAATTAAAAAAAAAAAAGCATTTGGGAGTTCTACTCCTTGCATAATCATTACAGATATATACATATAAAATTAACTCCATAAATTAATAAATATATATAAATAAAATATATACTTATATAGAGATAGTCATCTTTGTCTCCCCTAGTTACGATGGGCTCTGAGGTTAGAATAAAGACTTGAACAAAAAAAAGTCCTGTGCAGCTTCATTTCCTGCATAGTTTTTGAATACTCTGACAGTATGGGTTGTGAAATCATATATCTGTAACTGAGGCCAGGATTTGTGTTTTGACTCAGAAAAGGAACTACTGAAGCCCACTACTATAAGCACACAGAGAAATTATAGCAAAATAAGTAACACCCCTCCCACCCTAAAACACAGGATAACAAAGACAATGACTGCCTAAAGCATTTTCAGAAAATCCTGTCTTAACAGGGAAAGCTGTAAGTCCTGAAGGCTAACAGCGTGTGGAGAGGAGCTCAGGTACCGAGTCTGCCCTATCTCCGGCACACCAATCCTCACCTAGAGGTTATCAGAAGAAAAGCCTATGCAGGTTTTCTCTGGTCTTTCTGCTGCTCAGAGAAAGATGCAGTTTCTTAAATACCCCCTTAGCACAAATGCCAACGGTACAGAATGGGACGTGAATACAGAACCAGTGACACCACAGCAGATTTGGCTGTACTGTTGTTTATAACTTCACGCTCTTTGCAGACCAAGCCAGGCACATTTAGATGCTCCTGAATAAATAGGTGCAAAACTAAAACTAATCAGGGAAATTTCACTAAGTGAAGGAATTTGATGCTTCACTTACTTTTTCAGGTGGCACTCACAAACACAAATGATATTTCAGTGACTCTTCCCTCTTTGAAAGGAAGTGGAATGGCTAGAGATTAACTTTCATCTTCCCACCACACCACAGGTAGGAAACGGAGAATATTAAGCTCCTTTCTCTCCATAAAGATCCTCTGATCTAAAGAAGTTCTTTACTCCTTACAAATAAAAAATATGTGAAATAAAATGAGTGGAATTAGAACAAAATCAGCTCCACTTCAGTATGCAAATATCCTTATGAGCTAAGAACTCTGAAATAGTACCATGAATACAAACATATTTTATTTGAACTAAAACAGACTTTAGATCAATACAGAAGAGAGGAACAAATCCCCAAATTGGGTAAATGGAAGCTCTCAAAATACAAGGTCATGAAAGTGCGCTTTAGACTTATCTTTATTCTTAATGGAGGGCCCATTCCTGCGGGTTCTAGGGAAATCTCCCAGGGGAACCACTCCAAAGGAGCTCTGGTACAAGGAAAACTTTACACACCTCCAAAGGTGTGGTGTGCCTTTCAGATCAGTGGTTTTATTGCCTTTTTTAAGTTACAGAAAATGTTCTCTCTGGACACAGGAAAAAAACAGATAAATGGTTTACATTATTCAAAGAAAAAAAAAAAAATCATCCTGCCCAATATAAGATCTCTGAATATACCTGCCTTGCCAGCATAGCCCGTCTCAGAGAATGGATCAAATTTCTAGCACCAACAACTTTGCAGAGGTGATGTATGACTTTCTCCCACAACTGTTTACCAACAGGAAAATAATCTGTGGGGAAACAGCATGAAAATACCAGAAACTCAAGTGCTGAATACTCCAAATAACAATCCCCACCAATTTTGTCCATAGAGGTACTTAAGTGAACAATCCCTCCTCCCGTTCCAGCTCTTAGCAGGGCTGGTAGACTTAGATATTCTCTTGCCTCTGACTCTACATTGCCTACTGCATTCTCATATTTCACCTAAAAATTTGTTAAGGAGAGTCAGATATGCTTATGCCGATGCTCTGTTCCTGAGTCCAGCAGATATCTGTATTCTGCAGTTAGATTAGAGAGCTTGTGAAACTTGTAGTGGTTAAACCCAGGCAGAGGAAAATGACACATTGTCTTGAAATGCTGTGCTACTATTTAATATTATATCATTTTCTATTATAAAGTGATTGTGAAGATTTCACTTGTAATGCATACCTCTGCTAAAAATAATGGTGCCTATTTCACTCACTTATCTCTGAGGTAAAACTTCCTATTAAAACAGCCTCTTATTAAAGTTGTATTAAATCACCTTTCCATGAGGAATTTTGGCATTTGTTTTCTTGCCAGATCTGAGTAACAAGTTCAAATGTCACAATTTACAGCAAAATGAGATTTTGGAAATATTTTCTTTCAGGAGGATCAAACCTCTTTGTTTCCAGAAGGATTTTTCAATCTTCATTGCATAATAGCTGAAACAAAATGCCATGTTCTAATTTTGACAGAAAAGGTTCCGATGATTTCCCATAGCATTCTGATAAAACCTGATGCATTTTTGGAAAACATTCCCATTTTGCCAAATTAGTATTATGAGATAGAAAAATGCTTCAACCAGCACTACTCAGTCACTTCTGAATTTGATTTCACTTGTTCCATTCATGCACATGCTATTTTTTCTCACTTCTTATCAACTGAAATTTGTTCATTGGATTTCAAAAGTGTTTTCCCAATAGTATCTTTAGAAAATACAAGAAAAAAGGTTCTCGGCTGGTGGAGACTGGCAAAGCTCCAGCGAAGTCAATGGGCCTCAGCTGAGGCACTAGCCCTTTGTGAGTATTCACAGAGGCTTTTTATATACTGCAGAGAAGCTGGATTATGCAGAGAAGTCAGGAAACCTCACTCTGTCTCCAGTTTGCAAAGATTATAGATATTTTAGCAGTCACCAGTCATTTAAGGCTAATCATACAGTGACAGTTTAGGATAGAGGGAAAGACTAAGTAGGCTTCAGATAATACTGATTGCTTTACTTGACCATACATTTTCTTCACTGCATTGAGTGTGGCACTCAATGGGTTTTAGGAGAGTCAGAGAGAGAACGTATGCTCAGGCAGATAAGTATGTATCTGGAAACTGCTGAAAGGACCACCTGCTGCTTCTTGCTTTCATTCTCACTCCAGGTCTGAGCAGTCTGAAGAAAGAAATATGTACGACAAAGCTGAAGGAAAAACATTCTGTGGCAAAACTTGCTGGAGAGGACAGTCTTCCTGCAAGAAAATTTGCTGAGACACTTTCAAGTCATTAGATCATCCTATCCATGGGGCTGTTTGAATGTTTGATGAACAGAGGAGGGATCCTGAGTGTAGCCTGGGGATCTAAAGACATTCTCCTACCTACTGAATTATCTCAAATCATCAGAAACCTTTCAATGTTGGATCTTCCAGTACCTAGAGCAAAGGCTTCAACTGATGACATTTGCGCATACATTTGCATTACTTTTTGGTGTAGAAATTGGCCAACAGTCACAAGGAGTTTCATTGTCGTGGCTTTTTACCATAACCTTTTATTGCTTATCTGCATAGAGTCTATCATGGATGGCCATTGCTTGCAGACAAAAATTTATTTGTCTTCCACAGTACCCCAAGACTCATCCTGTGGGCTATAGAGAAGTCAAAATTCCTCAGAAACCCTCCTTTGCTTCTTTAGTTTTCTGTCTTCTCTGAACAGATGAGAAGCAGTACATCTGCGCGAACCACACTGAAGAAGATGGTGACTGAGTAACTAGTAGAAGATGGACAATGAAAGAGAAAATGAAGAAAGAAAAATTACATTATAGAAAGAAACAAGAGAATCTAATGTGATAGCTGGTCCTCATCCACCCAAACAAATAACTGGAATCAGTTAAAGAAAACTGATTCAGTGTGATCTTCATCTAAAACACCAGCATATGGCTCCACCATGATGCTGCTCACTTGCAGGAAAGTAGCCTCAGTTTAGGAATTTCGTAATAAAGGCAAACCCACCAAAACCAAGAGAAGAGCTTTGCATAGTAATCCAGTTCTTAATACAAAGTCATGCCTCAGTGCCCAGATGGCCAGAAGCATTAAAAGAATGTTGGAATCAAAAGTATAGGACTTTACCTCCCTACTTCTGCTCCTGCCCCTCCCCAGTAAAATAAAAGAAAAAAAGAGAAGTCTTGAGCGAGACTGCAGAAGATGAAGCTTTAACTCTGCCAGAAGCGGATACAAATGCATCTGAGTGACTGGCATCAATGGGAAAATGAGACACATTAGAAAAAATATTCTCACAAAGTTTTTTGGAGCAGAGGAGATCATCCAGGTTAAAAGCCACACTCCTAAATACTATAAATGTAGTAAATATTCACTGGGAGAAATTGAGTTCCAATCTGTAGTATAAAGAGTTTTGATTTGATCAGCAGCCCCTTGAAGTCAATGGGAAAAGCCCTACTATTGGCAACAGTGCTCTGACTAGACTCCACTTACTACAAGGCAGTAGGTGCTGAATCTGCCCCTCTATTCAGTTCAGTGTGTAGGAGGAAACAGAGTTTAAGATAAGACTCTGCAATAAACAATTTAAGGAAAAGATTTACAAAAATGCCATTCTAAAGTACTGCAAACATGGACAATCCACGATAAAGCTTTGTAACAGCTGCTCTGCCCAGGGATGACAAATGTTACCTCCTCCACTGAGAGATGGAGAGAGAGAAATCAAAAATGTCAGCTGTTTTTACTGCGTAATTTTGCCTTCCAATCTTTGAAAAAATATCAGATATTAAGAGAAACATGTGGGGAGAATGTGAGCAGGCATTCAGAAATGGAATTACCCAGAAAAAATGTTGGAGTTATTTTAAAATATCCTGTGAAAGGTATACTATCCTCACACGGCAAGGAAAGGCGAGAGAAAAATTAAAGCTAATAGAAAACTTGCTCTGTATTCCTCTCAGAGTATGACATCTGATCGCTATCAGACCTTGCACCCAAATGTTAAGGTTACGGGTGCTCTAAAAACAACAGATACAATAGATGCATTTAGAAAGGGAGGAAAATGGAAGGGAAAAAAAACCAAAAAACCACTTGAGCACATTTTCAAAAATGGTACAGGAGCCTGGAGGATAAGCCTCTTGTGTAAATGTCATTTAGTATTTCTCAACATTTTACCATCTTTTTTTCCCTCTATGTTAAACAAACTTGTAATTTTTCAATACATTCCCCATTGCCATAAAGGGGCACTGCAGAGCCAGACTGTAGCTGTGCCTCATCATGAGCCTCTGAGGAGGTGAATATTTCCTTCCTGTTGCACTCAGCTCTCCCAGATAGGAGAGACAGTCACATACATACAGCATCAAAATACTCACTTACAAATGCCTGTGTGCCATAATCCTGAAATGGTAGTTTTATATGAAAGTTTAGTTCAATACCTAGACCTCTGTTTAAGACTTTCCTATATCTAGATGTTATTTGAATAATCATTTGAGTATAACTAAAACTTTCTAAATTATTCACAGGGATGATTTAGTTTTATATTTCCTTTGTTTAACAGCAGATAATTTCTCATGTGAGCTGGGACCTGTGTCTGTTGAGGCACAGGACCCTTTCCTCCTGTTGTATCTATGTCGAATTCATCCCTGGCGTAACGACGTCAGTGGAGATACACCAAGGGCAGAACAAGTGCTGTTCTGTCACTCTGTCTAGTAAAGCTGTGCATTGCCAGGCATCTATTTATGACATGTTGTTGTAATTCCAGAACTCAGAGAATTGAATACAGTTTTTTTTCAGACTCAGTTTGGCAAACCACTGAAGAAACAACATGCTGGGTTTTCTGAAGTTTTCATGAAGCTTTGGCAGCATTTGCCACTAACCCTGATGCAATGGTGTTGCTGGGGCAGGGTGATGGCATTTCTTTGTGTTTAATTTTTTGGAACAAATAAGAGGAACCATTGTTTGGGAGGGTTTTGTCTTGTTTTCAGTGTGAGAATACAGAAGCAAAGATGCAACTGGCAGACTCAACTGATAAAAAATTGTAAGTGCAATTTCAAACTTGCAATTAAAAAACCAGTAACAGTGAGTGCTAACAAGAGGCTAGGTTTTCTGACATGGGTCATCATCACTGACTATTAATCTTTCTGCCCTCAAACTAAAACGCATACCCACTGCCTCAGTAACTAATGTTGCACTGCCCACCCAGCCAGATACATACTCAGTGCTGTTGGATTAAGAACATTGAATAGGCTCAATCTTTCCAAATCTGCCTTCAGATTTGCCATTTCCAGAAGAAGGAACAGAAGCTTTACATTGGATAGAAGAAAATGATCCTTCACACTCCTGCAGATGAATAACTGAGATAAAAGTCCAGCTCTTACTCCTACCTGTACAGGGGGGAGGGAGGCACAACCCTTATTCATGTTTGACGGAGCTGCATAATGCATTTTGTGGTGTGCAAAGTTTCAAGCCCTTCAGATCATTTTGTAGTTTATGATGCAGGTCTCTGCTGTATCAAAAAAAAGCATCCAAAGAGATGCAAAGTAATTCCTTTCCTGTTAGACTACAGCAGAAGCCTTCCCTACTCACTCCCTGTCTGCTCTTTGGCACGTAGCAATTTACTTTTAGTTTGCCATTAGGGTAAAATATTTTTTATCATAATGGAGCACAGGAAATTTTTCAAAGTGACACAGGATGATGCTACCAAAAAGAAAAGGTTTTGTCAAGTGTTTTGAAAAGGATAGTTTCTTTTACAGTCTGAAACACCACTTGCCTCTTGTGACAGTGTTGGCAAATCCTGGACTCAAGATCTCTGAAATTATCCATTATTTTTCTTAGGGATTTTGATCTCAGCTTAAATTCAACCATGGAAATGGCAAATAATTAAAAACAAAAAAACCAGAAAAAAACCCCCAACTTTTGCGATGTGCTGCTATTGTTAATATTTTATTTTATGGGGAAAGTGTCATGAGTGCTTGGGAGCCAATTGTCAAGAGCAACATACTTCAAAATGAATAATTTTTTAAAAAGACTTATAGGCCCTATAAAAATCAGCATCATTGCATAGGCGTGTTTAGCAGGTCCAGATTTTACTGCTTCCCTACTGCAAACACTGAATCAGGTCCACTTGTACCTTAAATTGCACCCATCCCAGAGAGGCAGCTCCTCCCACACTAAGAGTGAGCTAATGCAGAAGGTAATGTAAACAAATGCAACCAGCAGCAATATACATACTATGCCCTCCACTCATTCACTTCTACTGTGAATCTTCCAAATGTTGTTTGAACCAAGTCTCCATTTTACTTGACATGTTTTTTTACCATAAATAATTGTAGTCCCAAATGCTACCTTGTGCTCAGTGCTCATTGTCAGCAAATTCTCAGCTGCCTAGAGCAGAGGCACTGATCAGTGCAGAGGGAGTTGTGATGAAAAGACTGGTTTCCATAGGCTCCACAAGTGACATATATAGGAAGAGCTCTACGAAAAGGCCAGATAGAAAGCTATTGTGAAAATGAGCAGCATGCTATGTCAACAGAAGTATCTGTGAGAATAGTTATTAGTAGACAATTTGCTTTATTGGTGAGGAGAGAAGCCTGGGACAGGAAATCACTGGGAAGTTTCCCTCCTCCTCAGCTACAGCACAGAACACCAGAAACTTCATACCTGCTTAATATCACAAAACGATCATGTTTTTTCACAGCAAATACTGCTGGATGAACAATACAAGCAGAGATAGTTATTGAATACAAGCAGAGATAGTTATTTTTGTTGCTTAGAATACTGTAAATATTAACAAGCCATCCATTTAAATTAACAGAATACTTGTTTTTCTGTTGTTATTTTACTGTCTTCAAACAGGAAAATGGCATTTCAAGGATCAGCACTTTATTATAAACTAATACCTTTCCTACTAACTGAGGTTTTCCTGTTATTCCCAACCTGGCTCTCACACTGACTGAAAGGCTGAGTTAATTTCTCAGTGGAACAGCAGCGGAAGAGAGTGATAGGAGAAAGAGAAAGAGAAAGAAATCCAAGATAAGGTTGAATAAACCCCAATTTTCTTCTGAGTTGGTAAAGCTAGATTGACATGGTATGAATTTTAACCAGATCTTGGTAAATAAGAGACATCTGATTATGAAAACTATTTCAGCAAGCAATGAAGAGAAGTCATCTAAGTGTGTTTTCAAAATAATTTACATGTGACAAAGCTGGCAATTTGCTGCTTTGTGCCGGGGGATATTTCTAAAGGTTTTGTTTTGTCGAAAACTTTGTGGTATGTTACGGAAAAGTAGAAAGAAGAGAGGAAGATTCAGACCTCCAGCAGTCAAACGCAGCCCAGGAGCCTTACTGCTGCCATAACTCCCAGAGGCACTGATGCTGGGCAACTAAATTTAGTGGGACCTTTGCCCTCAACTTAATAGGGTCAGATTTAAGCACTTACTAACGGTGCATTTTCTCACACGGTATTATTGAAAAGGGTCATCTTCAGAAATGATCTGGAAAAATTAGTGACTTTCTTACAGCTTCTGGTGACACAATGAAAGGCTTTCAGAGAACTTCACTGAGTCTTTACGAGCAACTAAATTAACAGTGTTTGAGTACTTTGCTGAACTGGGGCCCATGATAGGAAAGAAGAGAGCTAGGATTTCTGTTTTTATTTTTTGCTAACTCTTGGCTCTTTCTTAAGATTAAAGCTACCTTTCAGTCAGAGACTTAAAATTATCACAGCTAATAATTTGTTTTCCTGTTTCTGTCCAAAAGTTGTTAGATTTTTAGATACCTATAACAATATATATCTACTGATACTTTCATATTGACATAAAAGTGTCATATTATAATACTTGACTATACTTTTAATTTTTTTTTAAAAATGTTTTGCTAGTGGTTGATTGATCTTTATAACTCATCTGAAGTAAAAGGGTAAAGTACTACATCCTAAGAAAATACACTACCAGTCATTTTTCAAAAGAGCTGAAATAAAGTATCAGCAATGCAATACATGCTAGACCATAACAAATGTGCTATAAAATACATCAATGATCATAACTTGAGTTTCCATGCATAAAGCACCTTCTGCAAAATGCTCCTATTCTAATTTTTCTCTTTCATCTAATTCCCTTAAGGTTATCTTTATGCACATCATTATAAATTACTTTTCTACTTCAGATTTTAAATTCCTTAGGATAGAAACAAGATCTTATTTTATATCTAAAATATCACTCTTATTTACATTGCTAAATGGAAAGAGAGAATAAATTTGAGGCTAGCATGATCTTTCTACACTATCAGCTCAATTTTCTGCAATCTAAGTTAAAAACGTGTGCACTTGCAAACTCTTATCTGAACCGCTGCAGAAATGGTCTGCCAAGAGTAAAATGCACCATGCTGCAGATCAAGGGTTTCAGCCTTCTGTCAAGTTGCTGTGAGCTGACGCACGGTGCCTGCAGCTCCCGTGCAGCCCGTAGTGTGCTGACTGCCAGTGTGCAGCACACTAAAGCAAGATCACTATATGTCATGTAGATATATATGTACACACGCACACACAAGACAAAAATGCTTTTTTCACTGACATAGCTTAAAGTAGACCCAAGGCAGCTCTAAGTTATGATGTGGTGTAGTTTGAGATATTTCCTTCGCTTACACAGCAGAAGCTTGTCTACCCCTGCTCTCTCAAAAGATAAGGCTTGGTAAACGCCATTTGCTCCTGACCTGGCAGCTGCCCTTATGCTTTACGGTACGTGATCATACAGAACAGACATCTACACCCCATGTGCAAAATCACTCATTACCACTGCACTCATACAAGACACTAAAGGTAGAGCAAAACAGGCATCCTACCCCTGTGGAGCAGCTGCGATAGGGCCGCTGGTGGGTGGCACGTTACTGCATGGGCAGTAAGAGCTATCTGCTGTGCCCAACCAGTCCTCGCCAGCCTGTGCTTGGGGTGCAACATTTCTTGGTTGATGACAGGGCAGCTGATACAGCGCCAGGCTGAATGTCTGTTAGTTTTTTTGAAAGTCACAGAAGATTCCTGCAAGATGCATGCAAGTTTCCTATCTTTGTACCTCTGTATCCTCTTCAGCCTAATCTCACTTGCCCCTATATGCACGTCAGTTTGCAATTCATGCACGAGCCACTCTGCTGCAGCAGTCCCATTAACTGGTAGGAGTCAGATCACACAAGTTAAACATGTTGTGTGATAGCTAAACCACTGTGATTTCAATTGACTTTTTGCTGTAATAATAACTTCAATCAGCAATCAAGGTTTCCTTCTCAATTGTTGTTGCTTGCATTATGTGGCAATTTAATTCATTGTATACTAATTCCAGTTGTGCATTAATTGTATGTTTCTGCACAGTAATTAACTAATCACTATGTCACTCCCTCCCTATTATGAATAACCTCATTAATTCAAGACTGAAAGCTTGGTGCCTGCTGCCACTGCTATCAGTTTTTTTGGTTTTTTCTGCTGCTTCTTGACTTATAATCAAATATGAAACTCATGTATTTTTAAATACATTCTCTTCTGTTTCTCCCACTGAAAAATTCATTGTGCTATCAAGCCTTTTAAAATAATGTTTATTCATTATGCATTTCTTTGCTAGGCAATCAAGAGCTGTTACAATAAAGTGTGTAACTTGCTCTCTTTATGGCAGTGCTTCTGCTGTGTCAACATCTCCATTTTAATCCTGAGTTTACTAGAAATTAGAATTTAGATCTAAAATTAGCATCAAGGTTAAAGGCATCATCAGACATCTTTGCATGACGGCAAATTTCTGTATTATTACTATTAAATGATTAAATGACACTCTACACTCAACAATGGCAGTGGAGCTGTGCATGTGTGCCTTCAAGGTCAGAGCCTGGCCAATGGCAGCAAGTGCTGGAAGATGCCCACAGCACAGATATGCAATTTTGATTAACAGGATATTTGAACTGTTAAGACTAGTCATGCACAGCACTGAAGCAAGTGCTTTGCTATTGCAGTCTGGCAACTCCTAAGTTCAGGACTAAGCATTACTTCAGAATTTGCTGAATCAAGGTCCTGCTCCTCTAAGAAATTTTCTTTAAAGTAATTTATATTTTACACAGACTATTCGGAGAGTATTCTCTTTTCCTTTTTATGTTGAAGGGCAACAAGGGGCTTTGATTTTTTACTTTTTCCCCTCCAATAAAGGCAATGAATTGAGATTCTAAAATGTGTGAACACCTCCTATCAGGAGTGGATGGGAAATCTAATGATTCTGCATATGCACACATATGTACATGCACACTCCTTATCCAAACCTACCGCAAAGCCAGCTGAAATAACAGTACTTTCTGATTTTTAATAAAGAATTCAAGTACTGGTTTTCCAAAGTCAAGAGGCTAGTTTCTCTGCTGTTACAAGTTGCTGCAGCTCTATATAGTTCAAAGGCAGAATGTGTAGTTGTAACAGCTAAGAAACCAATGTAACCTTTTTTTTTTTAAAGGAAAAAGGCATTGCTTTTCAACAGAGGCTGAGCGCGCCATCCTAGAGTCCAGGAAATGCATTATGGAATGTATTAATTCTTTAAGACAGATTTGGTGTCTCCATGGTATTTTCCCCTAAAAAACCCTAAATGACTAAACTAAACTAATGACTAAAAAACTAAAAGTGTATCTGGAATTTTTGGAGTGGTTTGGTTACTGCCTCTTACAGAAAGGAAAAAATGCACCTCTGCAGAAAGGACTGTTGCTAACGAACAGCACTGCTCCGGGGCTGCTAAGCACTCACAGTAACTTCTATTTCACCATGCCACTGCACATCAACATTTATCCAAATACATATTTGTACAATAGACCATAATGGTCTGTTTGCTTTGTAACAGTCTATTTGGCTGCCCCTAAACGAGTGGTTCAGGTGCACAGTGAGAGGAGATATTACTGCTATTGCTATTTCAGCATCTGTTCCTGTCCTAGCTACTACCATTTCTCTCATTTCTGCCTCATATGCTACTGCTCCTGCTATTACAGCCATCAACCTCTTTTTTTGCAGGTGCCTTCAAATCTGCCTTTTTATGAATGTCCGATGTTTTCTGCTAGTCTCTTTAGATATTTCCATTTCACCCTCTCTTTTTTACTGTTTTTGTCATTTATCTGAACTCATTCATTTCTATTTCCCTTTGACTCATAACAGTTGGCAGCCTTTACCCTGCCCACCCAAACTGCATTATTTGTATTAAGAGTTGGTATAATTTTGTTAAAATTAATTAAGAACTGGCCTGCAACATCACCACTTCTTAGAGTTCAAATGAACCTACGGTTGTGGTTCAGAAAGGTATTTTTTTCTTAAGTTATTGTTTCCCACTGCACAACTAAATACTCTTTAAGCAGGAAGCATAGAACAGGGAAAAATGCAGATATCTGCATAGCTACAGATTAAGAAAAGGATGACAATGGTACCCCTGCTAGCTGAAAAGAACCTTTGCATGCAAGTTGCAATAAACTCATCGAGTCCATATAGACTCCTCATTAGCCTACTCCAGTCAGCAGGTACTCTGGACACCCATGGTGGTGCTCATGTTGACGGCAGTAACAGTCTTGTCTCGGTGGCACTAAATGAGAGGTCGCAGAGAGGCAACTATAAATATCTGTCATCCTTTCCCTCCCTTTTTCATAGGGAGAATTAAATTGTTAACAAGGGTGACATGTAACTGATTGCACTGGACAGCTGATTAACATTGTGCCAGGATAAATAAGGCAGTTTGCAGCTCTTCAGACTATCATAGCAGGTTCCCTTCAGGTTTAGTTGACATCTCTCCATCACTTATAACTAGTTAATTTGGGAGAGGTGGGGGAAAGGGAAGGTCTTTAACCATGACCACAGAGACTGCACGAAGGAGTATGTAGAGCAGAAAAGATGGCATGCCACCAATTTGCAGCAGATCTCACTTCACCCTGATTTCTTCACACAGGAAAGCCCTTATACTCCATTTTAAAACAGAAATTGAGACACTGTAGAAAAAAAAAGTCACTTTGAAACAGTGAGAGTCTTCTGCATCTTCATACCCCAGTCTAATCTGTGCCCTGCAGACAAGATAAGTATCCAAACTGCCAAGGAGTTTAGAAGAAAGCAGACTTGCAAGCATTTCCATCACTTATGTTCCAGTTCCGCAGACTTCAGCATACCCAATGATAAGCTTTCAAGATCACCGGTCCCCCTGAACACGGTTTGCCCCAAATGATCTGTATCAAATTAGTATTAAAAGCAATACAACTGTCCATATGCTTAACTGCCAGGAAGCACAGTCTACATGAAGCGCTCAGTGTCTGGCACTAACCTGTAGGTTTTGGAAAGTAAGGCACACTCTCCATTCTTCTCTCTGTTTACACCTGGACCATCTGCATAACTGCTTCATTTTTAAAGCATTGGGTTTATAGTTAGGTTTGAGGTAGGATGAAGAAGGAAAAAAAAAAAAAACTTTGCCAGGCTGGCTGCAAGACGTGCCATAAAGTTTACTGCCCTTTAGGGCTCAGAACAAACTTTTTATATTCCTTGAACTGCTTCAAAGAAAACTGATCACATATCACACACACACTGTAACTACAGAGTAGTCAAACCTTATTCAATGAAAGAATCACACTGGGAAAGCTGCTATGGAATTTGTAGAAACTTTCACCTCCGTATGTTTGCCTTAGGCAAGTTATTTAAAGCAATTTGTTGTGCTTATTGGAATAAGAGTATATCCCATTACATAATCCCTCAGCAAAATTGGGTTATCATTATTTCAAGATGTAACAATGTTAAAATTGATTAATTTGTTACGTATGATTAAGGTAGCATTCCTACATCAGACATCCCATAGCAAAGTTAAGGGCAAAACTTGATGGGGTATTAAAAAAAATCAGGGTTTGAGTTTAGTTTTGGAAAAAAACCTACTATGAATATTTGTTGATCCAGGTCCTATTTCACCTTAACTACAAGCTTTATAAATAAAAAAGTTTTGTAAAAATAAATCTTCCTTTCCTTAATTCAAATCTGTCTCAACATATATATAGGACTCAGATGCACAGGATAAGCCTCTTGTTTTAAAATTGGATTATCTATCCTAAATAAACCACCATTTACATCAATCTTACTAAACTGCTTGCCTGTTTCTCTGCAAGTAGCTTTTCAAATTAAATTACAACAAAGTTATTGTTTCTATTGACACTGGCTGTCTTTGCACTGGGCAGGGAAACAGACATTATTTGTTTATTGAAAAAACACTGATGGCATTTTTCTCAGCATTACATCACATTTAATTTTATATTAAAACTGAATTTGAAGTTCTGCACCTATATTTATGTCAGCTTCAAATATTTTCTGAAGCAAACCTTGACTGAACAGGATGCAGGCAGCAAAAAATGGGCAGATAACACCAACGAAGTGAATCTGTGCTTATTCTAGTGTATCTTCACTCAGTGTCTCAAATACAAGGCGTAGCAGCAACACAGACTCTGGCAGTTCAACAGAAAAGAATTGGCAGCAGTGGAGTGACAAATAAGTGAAATTCACCTTCATTCCTGCGCATGAACATAGGCAATGCTGGTGACAAAAAACCATCAGGCAGCTGGCAGCACTTACCAGCCCGTCACAGCCAGTGAAAGACTGCCATGCCACAGCAAGCCTGCAAGCCCAGCTCCTGGCTGCACAATTTCCCCTGCTCTCCCCTTCCTGCTTGCATTGGGATTAACTTTGAAGAAAAGTCTCTCACAGGAAACTTTGGCTGTCAACCAAGCTGTTTCTGTGAAAGGAATGCTATTCTTCTGCACTCAGACCATGGCAGGCTAGAAACACGCTGAGAGCTGGTTATGGACAACTGGATTTGAATCCTTCAGCACATGGATACCTATTTTTCTATGTCTCCAAAATAACTCCACATTAAAAAAAAATGGCCTATAAGGAAAAGAAAAACCTCAGCAGATATAGTTACAGTTGATACGAATGAAACATCATCAGTTTGGCCCAGAGTTAAGAGGACTACATCTTCCCAAACGGAGCAGGAATGACAAAAGCTTTAAAGAATGAAAGCAATGAAAGTGTCAGAGAAATAAATCACTGAATTTTGTGCTCCTCTTCTACACAGGATGCAGCTGATAGTGTTTGTTGCATTTCTGCTGTATCCACTTCACAACAGACATCAATTCTTTGGTGGCCTGTATAATAATTATCAGAGACAGTTAACGTTTTAAACAACAGTCAGACTACTTATAGCAAGCCAGATAAAGATCTTGGACAATCACTGACCTGCAGATCTCAGAAAACAAATGTTTACAGAGCTTTGGATGATTAGCTGAACCACAGTATGAAGACATAATGCTCTTGGAAAAAAAAGTTTCAGTCCTATCATTGTCCCCACATTCCTGTTTTCTTTTCCTTCTCCTATATTAAAGATGTGGGGCTTTGTTTTGCTAGAGGACATAGATGCTGTTAAGTCTGCTTGCTTCCTCTATTAATAGACCTCCCAGGACAAACCAAATTTCAAAATAATTTTGGTAAATCACAGGAAAATGCAGAGAACCAGGTAAATGGTTTGTGTATAGTTCATTTTTGGACAGCACACTATCAATCAAAATAAAAAATTGTTTTGAGTTAGAATCAATCAGGAAACGTAGTATAGGAGGTACAAGGAGTGGGCTAAACTCTAAAGACTCTCCTTCTGGAGCTTGTCTTCACTGAACTGCTCCTTCCCATAACCATGTGTTCAAGCCAGCCTAATTCAGGCAGCCAAGCACAGCTCTGGACCACTGAGTGATGCCATTGGCAGCACAGAGCAATTGTGTTAACTGATGATAAATTGCATAAACTCAGCTGCAGCCTGTAGCCTCACCTCATCACTTGTACCAGCTTTGGACATAGTCTAATTAACTTGCTATTGCTGATCCTAGCTAGGCAGTTTCCTATTGCCACCTTACTACGAATTCTAGACTGATTTTTTCCCTAATCTGGATCATTTCACAACATTATTTTTGAAAGCATTTAAACCAGCAAAAATCTAGGACAGGATTTTGCTAGTGGATGGGAGTAAGATAAAGAAGCAAATTCAGACTCTGGCTTGCTGAAAGGACATAACCTTTGTTTTTTTCCTGTAATTCTATTTTGATAACCTCTGATGTTAAATCAATATGAAATCACTATAAAGTGCTATAAACTTGCAATGTGATTTCAAAGAACACAGTAACATCGCAATATTATTAGGTGCTAACATTAGAGATTCTTTTTTAACCTCAGTTCTGAGGTCAGTCTATAGAGCTTTAAGGCCGGATAGAACGAACAGAGAGACTTTTCTTGTTATCATTTAAATCACACCACATATCATTTGTGCCCACACTGTTAAAGTGGCTGAAGTATCTGCACTGCAGTTTACTGGTATTATTCAGAATGCAAAGTGACTTTCACTCTGTTCTCTCTTGCTTACAAAGGTCAGTTTTGTAAAACTTGTCATCTTGATTGATATTCTAATGTCATTTTTTTTATAAATTGTTTTGTTGATATATGTAGCCATTTGCAGTTGCAGTGGATGTTTTTCTCCAGATTATCGAGAAAAGTGAAGTCTACAAGTGCTAAACAGTGATGAGGACCATCAACATTTGCTTTGAAGAAGGAGATCTAAAGTCCTTCCTGAAAGGAACCATAGCCTGTCTAGCTTTAAGGAATCTCTTCTTCAGACTAGAGACTGAGTTACCACTTAGAGGTCAGCTTTTCTTTTCAGGAAGGCAACCAAGAAACTGGCGAACAGCAATCTGAAATGTTCCTGCAGGATTTTGGACCCTTGTTTCATCTTTCCAGTCAGGGAACCATGCACACAGGCTTCCTGCTGTGCCACACAACCCTCTGGGCACCACAGGTTATGGGAGCGTATCCACAGTGCTCCTGCTGAACACCCAATGTAGCACTGAATTTGCTGCTCAGCAACATCTTGTGGCACCTCTGAGATGCTGCCAGTAGGAGCATGACAGTTTGTTTGGATCTTCTTGTGCACAGCTGAATCTGTACCAATACCAGCCCAGAAGCTTGTGGAAAAATGGTTTCTTTTAACTGGAAAAGGTAGATTAATCAAAACCAAATCCTTACAAGACCATACATTTTGATTCCCTCACTAAAAATATTTTAATATCTGGGATAAAACTTTGGCTCAGAATGAGATCTCACAATACTCACAAGTTCCCTGTATTTACTAAGATAAGAGATATCTGACATCAAGCACTGCCCTCACCCCCTCTTTTGTGTTGTTCAGCATGGACATTTGAACCCGTCTATTCCTTGTCTTTGCAACTTCTCAGAACAGAGATAAATGAAGAGTAAGGAAAAAAAAAAAAAAGTCCTCATTTAATTTTGATGTGAAATAGGATTTCTTTTTGAGTCTTGACAAACCTGCACATTGCTAAATGTCAATCAATGTTAATAAATACATTAAGCATTCAGAAAGGACTATTTCAATAGGCTGAGAAGGTCAGAAGGACAACATTTATTACAGCATTAACTCAATTTGAAATTCTAAGAAGATATCAAGATTTACTGAGGAAAAGATCATTTACAACCTCGATAGATAATGTATATATGTAATTTTATCATTCTTTATAATGCTTATTGCAGGATTTGAACAAAGCACTCTCTTATATCCAAAACAAGTCCCAAACTTCTGGAAAAGAAGTGGCTAGATAGAAGTTTAATAAATATAAAAATCCTAGCAGTCTCCACATATTGTCTAAGTTTTACAGAAAGATTCTTTCAAAACCTGTTCTTTCCTACTTTCACTCCTAGCATTAGTCTTCTAGATCTGTATATGAATATGTGTGAGGAAAAAAAATAAAAAGATTCAGAACACACTCAAGCTAAGTTGGAAAATAAATGTCAAAAGACAAAGAGGTAAAGATCAATACATTTCAAATATAAAGCTACATATTCTCTTAACATGACATTAATTCAAAAATTGGCTGCCAGTCAACTGAAAAGTAAGTCTGTATCTCCTCTCTAATCCTAGTAAGGTTTGTTCTTTTAACACATTGTACCTTTTTTCTGAGCATCGGTTCAGTGCAAAGCTTCAGCCTTGATTTAAGTGCTCTCCTGGAGTTTTTTATACCACTTTATTGCCTTTGGAAAACTGGATGAACAGCTCTGAAAAAGTCAGCAAATTACTCTGGACATACCTTCTAACTGCAGATGTTCCCTAATATCTCCCAAACAAGCAAAATAACATGTGAACTTTAATTTCACCCACGACTACTTATCAGCAATTTTCTAGTGCAATCCAGGTACATTTATTATACATTTTTGGGAATAATAGAGCAAGTGCATAGTAGTAGTAGTGCTTATAAGTTTCACAGTTTCACTCCAAAGAGGTCCCCTGGGCTTCCCTTCAAGAACAACCACCAAGAAACAGTCAGAATCACTTGAAGATTAACAGCACTAATTATCTGTCATTCTCTTTTCCTATGTTAAATTCAGGATGTTAGCAGCAAGCTAGAACATGTGCCCCCAAATCCCACACTGAGTTTTATAATCATATGTACACATAAGATATGTTTTGTCTTTGTTTAAATGTATCATTGATTACTCCTCTGCTGCAAACTACAGACCATGGGAAGCAACTGCAATTAGTCTAAGGATGCTACAGAAAGAATATCTGTATTAACTATACATAGTAATTGCATGCATTTTATCACTGTTTACTTCAATATAGTTAATTCTCATTAAGATGCAAATTTACTGAGTCGCAGCAATTTGAAGAAAGAGTTTGTGACTCGAGCACACACTGATTGGGTGCTCTAATGTTTATTTGAGGTGGGACTGACATCACTCACCTCAGTGCTCTCAAGTGCCATTAAGAGGTAAAACCACTCTGCAGTACTGTTGGGTTGTCTGGCATTCAATGGGAAATGTTCCTGTTATGACACAGTTCTATGAAATCTTTTCTTGGCTGATATGCCCTTCCATGGAATATTTCTCAATATATTTCCTATCTTAATAACTTCCTATCTTAATAACAGATAACCACAGTTTGAAGAAAACTATTATCTTTATAATAGGGACAGCACAATATGACTATATTACATGATGGCAGTACAACTAGCAAACACTGTCTCCCTGTCAAGAGCAGTTTGTTAGCCCCATACCACACTTTGAGGAAGAACCACTGGTTCACAAAAATCACAATCAGTCTAAGCATGCCTTCTAGATGCCCTATATTTAAGCTGGAAAATCATTATCTATTGTTATTATTAAATTGCATCCCTTCTGGAGCAAATTCTTTGTGTTTTGCATGGAAAAAAGCAAAAAAATTTATAATCAAGGAAAGAGGTTGAAGATGTAGATGCTTAACTGTGTTACGGACTTTCTTTAATTAAAGCCTCTCTTAACCTACTCTTAATCAAAGCAAATGGCAAGTGGCATGCTCAGCAGATGGGTGCAGCTGTGCATAACAACCATGCAGGTGTTTAATTTTATATTTGGCAAGTACAGTAAGCAGCATTCAAACATTTGAGAGTGAGGAGGTGTTTAGTGAGGGAGGGTTTCAAAGACACATGCCACTGAAGGAGAGAGATTATTCTGCCACTATTAAGTTACTCAATCAACTTCACTACTTCTGTGTTAAATCCCAGTTTGAATTACAGGGGCAGATGTATAATCTGTGTGGCTTTCCAAAGTAATCTCTCTCTCCCCCTGCCCCTCTTTATTTTTTTTTTTTTTTAAACGCTAACTGTACTGAACTGCTTCTAGTGTGTGAACTTCTCACATACCACGAGAAGTTCTTATTCCTTGTCTCCTATTCCCAATATAACAACACTGAATGGGTCAGAGGAGACAAAAATGAACCCATCCTAGGTAGAAATTTATCACTGTCAGAGCCAGGAGCTCTAGAAATATATGAAGAAGGCAGTGAGAGAGGTTGCATGAACAGAGAAAAAAAACCTCCAAATGCAGGACTTTCCAGACAAAGTGCAAATCCAGAAAAATAATTAAGATTGTCACAGAATAAGAAAAAAACAGTATTCATTTTAACTAGAAGTCTGCCACAAATACTATTAAAACAGAAACCAGTAATTCCATACAAAGCCAAAGAAGGCTAAATTTTGCATTTCACGAACATCAGTTATCCCCTGCACCCCCAGTAATTCATGGTATCATTTACCTGCAAGAACAAAATGGAATAAGGTCAGGTAAATGAAACACAGGGAAAATGGCAAGCATTTGGCATCTTTCACATAAAATATACCAAAGGAAGGAATTTTGGCAAAGCAAAAGATCAGCATAAAAACATAGCTGAAAGGTAAAAGTGGCAATACCATCATGTGCATCGGGTATTATCCAGACATTTATTACAGCTACAGACAAGGAAAGAGGCAGAATGTGGGTGAGAGAATGTGCTATTTCAAAGCATGCAAGTCAGTGTTGATGGTAAAGTGATTCCGAGACTGCCGCTATTACTTTTTCACTCTTTTTCACATACTACAGTACATTAAAGGTTAGCTAAAAATAGATTATACACTTTCATAATATTGCTTTCCCGCATATTCCCCTGATATACTACACTCTTTCAAATTAGAATAGAAATATCCAGCAGACTTCCTCTGTGTTTTTCCATGCACAGAAAGAAGTTCAAATACCCTTGTTTAACAATCTGAATATAAAAAGGAACGGAGCTGCTTAAGAATTCCTTCCATCAGTATTTCTCAGACTTACTGAAAATACAACCCCCCTTTTAGCTCTCTGTTTCTATCTGCTTGCGAAGTCTGAGATAGTTGGTAGAACATTTTGAACACTTTAAAGCTTTTTCTGCTACTTTCCAGTTCCTTTAGCATGCTTCTGTAGTCTCCAGGAAGTGGTATGGCTCCCCACAGCTGGAGAAACAGAGACTCAGATGACTATCATAATCGAAGTACACACAAGTTTAACACAGGAAATTACTGAATAAGGTTCCTTGTACTAAGCTGAAGATTTACAAACATATAGGGCTTGCTCTTATGCAATAAAAGAAACATTTGTTTTGCTTTCAGATTAATTGTTAATGCACCCAACTCTATAAGCACTTCAGGTGACCATGATTTCTATAGTAATGAGTGATACCTCATCCAGAGTCCCCTAACAAGTCCTGTGTCAAGAAATTAAACAGATCCACAGATGAACTGCTAAAAGATCAAGTTCTGAGAGCACTGCTGTGAACAATTTCCCTTTTCTAGCTTTAGCTTTTATGGTCTGGAGAAGGAATCTTCTGCCACTATTGAGAGATACATTTGTGAATTTAAAACACAAGGTTCTCAATGCAAGGATTTAGGAGACTAAAACCAAGGTACCCAATAGACCAAAATATTTCCCATATAACCTTATTATGAGTATCACTAAATACGTGCCAGTAGGAAAAGAAGCTTTTCAAGGAATAACATTATACAGCAATTCCTAATTTAATTCATCTTCACCTTAAAATACCCAACTCACATATCTGCATTTTTTCTTGATATCATTGAAACTGAATAGCTCAGAACTTGAAACACATTTTAACAGCTTTTCTGTTATTCCTAATAGCCTGAATTCAAACAAAGACCAGTGAACACACTTTTCCTGAAGAAGAGTGATCAAATTAATTATCATCAGCTAGTTTGTTACATAGATGATAGCCATCTATAAAACTACTGTCCAATAGGAGGTTCTTCAGCTACAAATGAAGCAAATAAGGTTACCCTTAGGTTTTAAAGTGTCTAGTTTATCTTAAAAAGATATCGCTGCTCTCTCTGCTGAGGCAAGGACCACAATGTGGCAGGTTGGAAGGGCTTTGCCGCAGAACAGCTCTAGACCCAGTAGCATAGGAGCCATGCTGTGACACCCTCTGGCATCTCCCACCAGAACAAAATTATTAGCACTGTGTCATATAGCAGGTGAGGAATATGTTTGCAAAAATAAATCTACTTAACTTTTCCTGACTGAAGTAAAACTGGACATATGTATATACAGAATAGTTTATATTTGTTTTATGAACCAAACTGTTTTTTTATCTGAGGTCAATCCAATCCAAACCATTTAACATCAGATTTCCAATACTGAATTTCCAATATTAAATATTACAATTGATTACAATAATTGGAAATGTTGGTAACTTTTCCTAAGTATTTGTCAAAGATAATTGCCTGGATGGTTTTGAAAGGCAAGTTTATAATGGCAATTAAAACATGGAACAGTAGTTGAGAAGGGGAAAAATTAAAATAACAGAGTGACTTGCTTTACCTATAGGCTATATAGCATAAATGAAATACAAAGGACCATTATACTCAGAACACGTGTGAGACAAAGTTTTAATTCATCACATATATTCCTCAAAAACACAAACTTTATTTAGTCAGCATTTTGATTTCCAAAATTTTTCCTGTTCTATTTTTGCAATCATAACAGGATTTTGTTAAATATTTGAAGGCTTCCTTCTCAGCAATAAGCAAATTGTCTATTTGTATAAGAGATGAAACACTAGTTATACCTTGGAGAATTACAAAGATAAACAGAACAAGCATTCAGGTCAAAATAAAAATAAAACTAGAGTCTAGAAATGTTTGTAGGAAATAGGACAATTTATATTTAACAAATTCACGTAGAATTAGAGTGGAAAAAGCTGTATATCCAAAGCTAACTTTTATGACAACCTATACTTCCATAAATATTTATTATCAATACAGTATATCTAACCAGCTAAACCATTCTAGCCATATTTGCATTTCAGAGTGATTATTTTTGTAGCTAGCATATTCATTTCCTTGAAATGAATAATTTATTACAGTTATTTTTAATTTCTCCCTTGTGTGTATTTTCAAGAAAATGGTGTCCTAAGACTTAAACAATAATTACCAGCCAAATACTAGATAGTTGCCTTGATCTTTGCTCAAGATACATGTATGCCTGCGGTTGCTATCAGGGCTTCTTAGTATTTTCTCCAGCAGACAGTATTAGGTAAGACTAGAAAATAAAGCTACAAGGTGATTCAAATACTGTTTGAATCAAGATGATTCAAAGTTTCAAGACCAACAGTATGTAGTTATATAGGGGCATCTCTTTTCATCTCCGCAGATTATTTAGGGCTATAATTTCAATCTACATTCTCTAATTTTGTTACAGACAAAGGCAGGGCCAAGTGAAACACAGGTAAGATTTTGTAGGGCCCTTCTTGAGCAGAACAGGACTGCAGTAGTGGGACGTGATTTTCAAGTTTAAAAAACATGAATCATGACCACTCCAGGAGATGCTGGTATTCTTGAGGGGCATTTCATGTTTGGCACTATCACATCCCATCTGTCCTGGCAGCACATCTCTTCCACGACTGCCTCCATGCAGAGGAGCCCACAGCCTCTCACCCCACACAGCTTCTTGGGTCAGAGATTAGCATGGGCAGCTTCACACTTAGTAGTTCTCTATGGGATCTCCCACACTGATTGAAGTGGATTATACTTTTGGTTAAAAATAGGGAGAAAGGAAAGGGGAAGAAAAGAATAGCAAAGGCTAATACAATAGCTGGTCTTCCAGCAACCTGTACTACAGCCACAGGCACTGAAACTCTGTTCTTGATATTTTTATGTTCCACTCTTAAAGCTTCTTGGTTTTGTTCTAAATGTTTAGAGAAAAATCTGTAAAAACTGCCTTAAAATTTGAAAACTTTATTCTTCAGTTTGCCCATCTCATTTGGCTCTGGGCAGAAACAAAGCCAGGGTCAGCACAGCTGAGTGAATGCCACAGTGCAGGCAGTAAGTGGGGATGCTCTGGACTCCCACTGAATCACTTCTGTCCCCAAGGACCTGCCAGTGGCAGATCCACAATGGGTCTGAAGGAGCACACTGGGGCAGAGCCAGCATGCAGGCTCTCCCACTGCTAGCCCAGAGTTGGTGAACACACAGATAAACACAACCCGCCGTCGGGGAAAAGACAGCCTATATTCATTCCATAAAGGGAAAATTATGTGTCTTACAACCAGTGTCCTGTAAAGGGTACTTCTGAAGGAAAGGTAGATAAGGGTCATCAGCAACTAGAGGATACTTGGAGCAACAAAATGCTTTCAGTTAGATCCCTAAAAAAATATAGAAAATCTTCTATAGAAATGACCACATGAACCCAAATATAGACCAGCTGTGAACATACAGAACCCCTTTTTCAGGGACATCTGCTGTAAAGGTGGGACAAATAGTCTAAGGAAACCGTATGCCTGCTTTCCTGACACCACAGGGCCTAGCCTCTCTGTTTGCCCCATGGCCGTGGTGCCCGGCCTCCTCTCAGCTTTTCAGCCTGCATGCCAACTCCAGCCATGCTTCTCTCCATGCTGCCTGGTGTCCTGCTGCCCAGATGCCACCTCCAACTCCTCTGGATGAGAATCTGGGAGATGCTCACCCTGCTTAATTATTAAACTCAAAAGACAACAATCTTTTGGGGAACCTTCTGAGTGTGAAATAAACTGCTTCTTGCTCTGCTTCAGTTAAGCTGCTAAGCATCCAAATCTTTAGAAAATGCCAGAATCTGAGTATTTATTATAGTTCAGTACAGACACTACACTTTATATGCAGTGTTTACTGTCTCCCAGCTTCTGCAGATAACACAAAAACTGCAAATGGATATCAAATAGTCAGCTTTTCTAGAGGGCAGAAAAATGCATTTTCTTCACTGTAAACTCCACATAAACATAAAATGGCAGCTACCCAGAAAGCAAATGGATTTCTCTTTCCTTTTAAACAAGCAAAACATACGCTGATACAGTAACCAATGCATGAGTACAAATTGCATATCTACTACTGCTGTTTCTTATACAAGCTTCCTAAGTATGAATGTTAAATACATACTTGCACCACACCAACTTCTAGGCCCTAAACCTGTCAGCTTTCCTTATAATCATCTTAAACATTTAAAAAAAATTCAGAAGGTTTTCATAAGGGCTAAAGCATTAGTAGTTACAGCATAAGCTGAAGATGGAATTTACTGCTATTGTTCTGCACCTAGTGTTTGCACAGGACTAATTGATTAAGACATTCCCAGATGGTTTTAACATTTAACAGGATCTATAGAACGACAGTCAGAATTTTTAATACAGAGTCACAGAAGAGTGGCATCAATAAGACAAATTGTATGAGTAAGTTGCATTGGAATGCACTGGCAATGCACCCAAAAAGTTATTTTTAAGGACTGTGACAAGAAATAGTCCAATTAGGCTACACAAATTACCAGAATGTAACCATCATTACTGAAAAGAGAATTTCCCTTGTTGTCATAAAAAGAATTAATCATACAGACTGGAGAAATATATACTCTTTGGACTTCTTGTTAAAATAAATGTAACAAGTTACAATTAAATGGGTCTTAAATTGCAATAATTACCCAGAAACATTGAACAGATAAGCCCAGGTGAACAGTACACACATCAAAACATGCAGCGAAGAAAATGAGAATAAATGCTTGCTCTCTCTTTTAAATGCTGTGTCTTCAAGTAAGCAACCTGATGTCAGCTCAGCCAACAAACATAGTTGATGTAATTAAACAATGATACAGGTTTATTATATAACCAAATGGGAAGCTGTAGACAGGTCTGAACAGCACTAAAAGAAGATTTAATTAATTTTGCAGAAGATCTAATTATGCAATGCTGGAACCAAAGTGTATGAACTGGATCTGTTCTGCTTTGACACTTCTTTCCAGCTTTTTATTCTAGAATTTCAAAGATTATTTAAAAAATGATAAAGGAGGAAAAAAGGAGCACTTGGCCTGAAATAATGAATTTTTCATATCAAAAATCAGCACGCACACAAAAAAAGAAAGGTACTCTGGAACAGAACAAATGGCAGCTGCACCAGAGACAAGCTTTTATATTTAACCTCTCAACAAGCAGAAATATTCATTGCTTTTCAAAAAAAGTGTGAAAATCCAAGCAAATCTCATAGTTAAATCCCCCTTTCTAATGTATTTCAGGTTGACAAACACATCCTAGAGTCACTGACAACAGTACAGTTTGGCTGACAGCCCCCTGCAGCCCTCCTGCAAATAGCCAATTCCCTTGTCCCTCTTCCCTGCTCGTCTGTTGAGGGGACTCTGTCATCTCCCGCCACCAGTGGACAAGTGTCTTGGTGGTCTTCTCCATACATACCTTTCACCCCACGACATGTTGCCTCCCAGCAACAGAGCCACTTCTCTCCAGCTACCCAAGCAGCCATGGACCAGAAGCATCGTGCAGGCAGTTTGCCTATACGAGCTCCCGTCTTTACTCTGCTTCTCACCTCCTTGCAGGACTCCCTTGAGCCTTGCATAGGCCAGTCCTCAGAGACTGCATGTGCTTTAGACTTGAACCATTAGCTCAGCAGGTTGTTTCTTGGAATAAAATCTCCTTTTCCAACAGCAGAAGTTAACAATCAAGTTACATTACAATGGTGGCCTTTTGCCTCAGAAAGGTTCCCTGTGCTCTAAGCTGTGTACATTATAANAAAAAAAAAAAAAGTGCACAGAGAAAGTAATACAGAAAGGCAAATGGCAATTTGACTGAGTGTCATGGTTTTACCCCAGCCAGCAGCTGCAAACAGAATGGGCCGGCACAATGGACAAAAGGGCCAAATCACTTGCGTGGCTCCAGCGAGACCATACAGCACCAAAGCATGAGCAGCGTGTTGCAGAGGACCCGATGCACTGCCTACTCTGCTCACTGTCCTGCCTCGGAGGCACAGCAGGCTTCCACCCTCCTCTACTAGCCATGCTCCTCTTACACCAGCTGCCAATATGGCTCAGACGTATTTTTATTAACTATGATTTAAGAGTAAGATAATAAATGTTTTTGGTAAATACACATGTGACATTTTAAGACAGTCAGTGAAATAAATTGGTGTTAAGGTACATTCCTTATTATCTGGTTTTGTCCAGAATGCTTAAATTAGTTTCTCCACAGTTTTTTTTCTGGTTACTGTTTGGTAGTTGCCTCTCTGCTTGATCAGCGATTTCTTTTTGCTCCCTCAGCTGTTGTCTATACAATGACATGCTTAGACACATTTGAGAAATTCAAGTGTCTCATTCTCCTCACTCATGTCTATCTCAATTCAATTCTCTTTCAATTCTCTTTTCCTCTCAGACAATTCCTAGTTAGTATAAATCACCTGTCACTTATCTTGATAGATTTAGTTGGATCCAAACTGAGAAAGCTGAGATAATTCTCAGCTCTCACTGTAACATTCTTTATTCTACCATTCTGATGTTCCACATAGCAATACTATGATTTCCAAACTTCATTTTAATATCACAGATTGTAAAACTACAGCTCTTTTAAAAAAAGAGTGCTCTAAGGGAGATTTAAGACTACTCAATAGGTGTTTTGAAGTACTCTTTTTAGCCATGATTTTCACTACCGCCAAAGAAATGTATTTTCAGGTACCACCATTATAGGGGGAGATTCTACATACTGAAAAAATATGTGTATATGGAGTGTCATAACACTGTTGGCCTTTACTGATTAAAATAAACAGCATGGAACTACAGCAAAACTTTAAAAGCTGGGGTTTATCCTGAGAAATAGAGAGTATTCAGCCTGCAGAATTTTCCAGGTAGGGCTTAGGGTGGTCAGCCTGGACCCACTTGCACAGTGAGGCCAGTGCCAACCCTTCAGCCCTCAAGCCTACATGGAAGCTGTTTGTTAGTGTAAAAGTAAGCACATGAACACGTGCATACAGAACAGCTCTTTAAAACCTCTTTTATAGGTGTTGGGGTTTTTGTTGTTTTGTTCTTCCTTGCCCTGTTTGAAGTCTTTGCACTGTAGGTGGTTTTGGACTCCATGTGCTCTGTCCGTCCCACCTAGCAAGGCTGCTGATACCCGGAAGCACAGTGCAGAGAGCTCTGCAGCCACTCTCATCTTGATGAGATCTTACTCTGAGGCATCTCTTGGCTGCATTTGGTGTGCAATGCCAGCCCGGCATCTAGTCTTCCCTTCTGTCATTCTGCAAAGGGATGACTTCAGTCAACAACTCTATTAAATGGAGTCACTAACTACCCTGTAAAGGAGCAAGAGCCCACAAACAGCAGGAGAAACTTCCCTGCTGATTTCAAAAGAGGTTTGGCTCATGCCAACAGTGCCTTTGTCTTCACAGGAGACTAAAAAATTAGGAACAACCTACAGATATTTAATATTCAGAATATGAATAGCTCACTATTAATAGCTCACTAATATCAACAAGTTGACACTGTGGAACAAATGAATGGAATGGAAGACAACAATGGGAAGATTAGAAACAATTCCATGTAGCAATAAAAAAGAAAAAAAAAGAGCACTTTTCTAAATATTGGTACAAAAAGCTGAGGTTTAAAGAGGCTTCCTTTTCCACAAAAAAAAAAAATATATAAATAAATTATAGCTCATTAGAACATGATTTGGGCAGACATTAATTCATTAGGCCTTCAGGGATTTGGGTGGAATCCTTTCGGATGAATGCAATCAGACCTTTGGTTATCACAGATTCCTAAAATCATGCCATGGTTGTTGGTTCAATTATAGTTTTTAAAATACTCCTCAAATATAAAATGATAAAAACTTCTTTAGCAATATCTTTACATTTGTGGTAATGTGTTATGAATTAAATTCCAGTGCATTCACACTGAAGGTATCCATTTTCACCCTCATTTAATACACTAGCCCCAGGAGAATTCATTTTGACAGAGAGAGTACGTGCTCTGATAATAGCTTCAAAAATGATGATACACTGCAAGCAATATTCTTAATTGTGAAAAAGTTTGTCATTTTGGAAACAGGGATTTAACTAGGTTTGCAATTCCTAAAATTCATTGGCTACTACTCTGTTAAAAATCTCCAAACTACTAAGAAATAACAATGCCCTTCTGGTAGAGCTGGCAGCACCTTCACCATATGGAGATTATCTCCAACAAAACAACATGATGAACTCAAAGCCCATTAAAAGCACTGCTGAAAGAACACTGGAAATCCTGAGCTTAAGAAAAACTAGAATGGGAAGGATGTATTTTAATTTTATTGTCATCTTAGAGACAATTACTTTTCTCTGAAATATCATGCTATCATTTATTTTAATCAGATACCACTGTATTAATATATGCATTTAGCCGTGCAGAACAGGAAAAATACAGGGGGAAAAGAACACCAAGCCTCTGGTTTTAAGTGTAGGAGACAAGCATAATTTGACTGCAAAACAGTGTGTGCTGAGTGCACAATTAAATTTAAATTATCTAATATAAATTTTGCATGTCTATGGCACCTGCAGTGTACCAGGCACTAACTCAATGAGTATGTGCACACAACTGAATTCCACTGCACTGGTTTTGAAGCTGACTTTCTAGACTAACCAAGCAGCACGGCCATGCTTCTCTGTAGAAGCAATCAGGAAATCTCACTAACTGAAGTTCAGGCTTGAGGGACTTAGAGATACATTAGTAAGAGTTGATCATCCACTCATAACCTTTTGATACAGAATCACTCTAAATGAAAATATTGAATAGGATCACATCCTTTCACTTTGTAAAAGTTCCCAATAAATTATTTAAATTTTATCTGAGAATGACCAATAATCTGAGAATTATCAGAGTCAAAAGGAAGTTTATGATCTCAGTATGATTTTAATTTGCAAGAGACAGACCGTTAGCAGTAATACACTCATTGACTGGCAAAGTAACTTCATGGGCAAGTGATTTCACACCAAGAAAGACGACACCAACATAAAGTAATCTTTGAAATCAAAGAATGTACCTGTCCCAATATTAAGAGGAATGGGGGCAGGAAGAAAAAGAACGGGAGCAAGAATATGATGTTAAAAGAAAACAGCTCTATGCAAGAGCATTATTTTAAATAGACAGAGACAAATTTAGATGTATTATTGGCTTAATTTCATGCCTACAATTAACAAGAAGCTTTGAAATTTGACCAAGGCAACACTGGGGTCCCTTTTGATAAATCTAAGACTGCGAACTAAAACTTAAAGACAAAGATCATTGAAGTTATAGCATGAAAAAGGAACACTTACATTGCAAAATTAGAGAAAAAATGCTTAATAAAAATGCACTTTAAAAATTTTTTATTATGTTTGGGTAGTTTCTTTCAACCTTAAGATGTGATATTTTGGAACTGAGGGGACTGAAAATCTCCTCTAAAACCTAAGATGTTTCTTAGGTCTCAACATGGCATATAGACACATCTAGTATTACTATCATGGTTTGAATTTTGCTTTGCTAGTACTAATATTAAAAATTTATTCAAAGAACCCCCAAATTTTGAGGGCCTAAGAACATTCACTGACTCAAACTAGATTTTTTGCAAGCTCTGCAAGACCACAAATGGTTCACCATCTAGCCTGTGGTTTTGCAGTTTCCTTTTACTCTCCTAAGTGATTTTAAAAAAACCCAAAACCACAAAAAAAAACCAACAACCAAACACCAACAAAACAAACAAACAAAAAACCCCACAAAAAATCAATAAGCTATAAGTAAACAATCTTACTAACTGATGTCCATCATGGTGTCTATTTTAAATGCCAATAAAAATCTTGCAAATGGATTACAAAGTAAAATACACAAACAAAAAACTAAAAATGACTTTTGTCATTTTGTCACTTTTGTCTCTACCTGTTCATACATGGTAGTAGTTATATAAACTACAAATGCACTTGTAGCATTTATTCTATCAAACACTCTTCAAACAAGTGACTTTCTATTCAGAATACTTGCAGTTTATAATGGAATCTTATTGCTAGGAGATTGAGAAAATAGAAAGTTTCAGGACATCTCTGTTGAAAACCTACAGAAAACTTTTGTAAAACGTGGATACGTCACAACCTGTGTTAGATAAAACATGGCCCTGCTGAATACAGTCTGTAGTTAATGAAGGGTAGCGCGTAAGAATTACTTTAATGATGGTTTTTAAAGCTCTCAGAGTTACACTCTTAGTTCTCCATAACGCTGCTATTTATAGTATCTGAATTTAGAAGTTAGTTCTGCTATGGCTGAATTGGTGAGATGCTGAACGTTTTGGCCTTGACCCCAGAAAAGAAGAGAAACTTTTTAGAAGATAAGATGCACTGACATCTCTGAGAAGCTATTTGTATGCAATAGTAAGAAGTTACTTACATATGTTTACTATTAAGTAATTGATTTGCTAGATTAAGATACTGTAGAACCTCAGAAGACAGGTATTCATTCTACACCATTTTACACATAAGAAAATCATGTAACAGGTCAATGAAAAATTCAGGACCAGGAGAGTGGAGTCTCATATTCCAGCTAAGTTTCCACCCTACTTGACTCAGACTATCTTTCTCTTACTGTTTATGTAGCAGAAATCTCACAAGGTTTTTTTCAATTAGAACGGTATTAACCACTTTTTACAGTAATTACTTCCTATTAATCTCCTGCTTACGACTAAGTAATTCTCCTCTCTACTTTCAGCCCACATAAGTTGTGGGCATATTCTTGACCCTAGTATCCCAATCCCATAAGTTCTTTGTTGTAAAAGCCTTACAAAAGTGTTCTTGCTCACATCCAGACAAGTTTTCTATTGCTTCTACTAACACCTGTCCTATAACAGTTATCTTTCTCCTGTGCCACTTTCTCGGTTAAGGCACCAAATAGGCAACTACTTTCCATATTGCTATATGGCATCTTCTAGATATGGTTTCCTCTATAATGTACCTAGTTTGACACATTCTAACTTTAAACGCCTTACAAACCATTTCATTATAGCAGAAGAATAAAATCTGAACATCTAGATTACCTGGTCACCTGTGGAGCTCCTTTACTGAAACCTTCTCAGCATAAGAATATCATCCACTTGTTTCCTACTCTGTGCAGAAATATTTTTGTTGCGGGGTAATACACAGCTTACAGGAAGTCGTGTTTAATGAAATGCTAGACTAACTAAAAACAGACAAACTGCTCTGCCACAAGCCTTTGATCTCCATTGTGCTCTCAATATGACATGATATTCGCTCTTTGGATGGAACTGCAATCGACTCACACAAGTATAGGTATTTTCATTTAAGATTCTTACCTTCTCTTTGGAAATCTGGCTTGTATTTAGCTGCAGTAGTGAAAAGCAGAGAGGATATGAAACACTGGCAGAAGCTCTTCTTCACAGGAGCAGCCAAGTCATATCCATGCAGATCTCATGGACTCTTAGCAGCTGAATGACCTCTTCATCCAGTCAGAGACAGGTGAGCACAGAAAATCAATCCATCCTCTGTGCAGACCGCACAGAGTTTGCAGGGAGCTCTCTGCCTATGGTCTCACCACAGGACCATGCGATATGGACCTCACCACCTGTAACAGATAAAAGGTAAACCCATATTCATTCTCATATTTTTACAACTCTGTGAACACAACAGCAAAATTTAAATGCTCCTAAGCTTCCCTAACACTTTGGAAGCACACAGAAAACCTGTGGTACATGCTGAGAAATTCTGCTAGGGAAAACAGCAACATCTCAAAGAGTCAGCAAACAGATCACAATTATTACTCCCTCAGGGTACCACAGAATAATAGGAGCTCATTTGAAAACAGATAAAACTGTGTGGGTGAATGAAGCTGAGCCTCTACTATGGACTTAGACCTGTAAAAAACATAGCTAGTCCTTTTAGCAATATCTGCAGTACAGTTTTATGGTATACATTCAGTCTGGCTGTAAAAAGAGATGTAATAAATGAAGTCAAAAAAGACTCATTCAAAATAATATTGATCAAATTGCAAGACCAGTGAACAGTGAAACAGGTATGTCTTCCTCTAGATCTTTGTCACTGATCGACTGTAGAACCATTAGTGTGAACGTGCTTTCCTTATGGGTTAGCAGAATTGGCTTCTGAATGACGATGTTTCTCCTCCAGGCTTATGCAGCCCCAAAAGTTCAATGAATGAAGTTTTACTGGACTTGAAAGGACAAAGGCCATCTAGCAGCATCAGATATATACTCTCACTGCCCCACAGAGAACTCAATTTCTTTTTGCAAAGAAAACATATTTAACAGTAGCTTATATTTTTATCATAACAGTTAATTAAAAGGAAACTATAAACCTCTGACAAAAAGCAAATCAACATAAATTCCCAAGTGGGTTTCTGTACTTTGCTTCTGTTTTCTTATGTATCAATTACATGCACATCTCACTTTGTATCTCATCAACAATAGCTTAATAGTGCTCCAGCAAGCAAGCAGGCATGGTAGCTCTCCAAGAGGCTTACTAAAGGACCTTTAAATGTGGAGAAGCAGATTAAAAATTCAGTAAACAATGTGAAGAACTGAAAAGGACTCAAAACGCTTCAGCAAATTGACAACGGTGTAACACCAACATGGCTTAAAAGGACCCTTTTCAAATGGGATTCCCCAGTGTGCACACCCCACCAACTGCCAGCCTACAAAATCTTCCTACTCAGCATCCACACCCACACACCACACAGGAACAAGAGTGAGACAGGAGCTATAACTGGGACCAGAGGAATCTGTGAATGCTTGGAGGCCACTGTGGGAATCAACCCAGTGCGAGCAATGTCAGTCTGGCAGCAGGCACCATGGAAGCTGCTGGGCTCATTGCTCCCGTGGACACTCACACAGGCATGGGTTTTTTATACATGTGAGCAATCCAAGAAACTGATTTTTTTCAGCCTACCTTCTCTACAACCAGAGTTAAGGTGCTAATGGAGAAAGCAAGCAAGCTCATCTTAATGTCTGACCGGCACAGCTGCTGGAGGTCCCCCATACTATTTAATAATTATGTTTTACAGAAACCCTAAAGCCTGGTGCAGTTTAAAGTCAGTATTTCACTGTCAGAGACAAGAAACTGCTGTGATTATTGTCTCATACTGAATTCATGTCCAGTTAACAACCATACCAAATAAATTATCAGTCACTTCTGATATTCTTGTCATTTGCAGGGATATTGCAAATTTTCATGCATTTATATACTGAGTAATTTATCAGATATGCTTATAAGTACTCAGATAATCTAGAGAGCTGTAAATTCTTAGTCATTGGTGAGAAGCACTACAGAAAATCTGAAAGATTAGAAGGGAACAGTGTTGTCCAAATAGTTTCCATTCTGCAACTCTGCCCTACTGTAGAGTGCTGTGTCTGCATGGTGAAACTTCTGGGATCTTATAGATTATTCTTTAAAATTTCATCTAGTAAGTGCAGTTCAGTGTAATAAACCACTAAATATTCTTGAATGAACATAACAAATTGCTCTAATATCTAGCACTAAAGTTTAGGAGTAGATAGGTGCGCAGAAAATAAAAGATGAAGTTCTGCCCTGCCAATCAGGAGGAAAAAAAAATTCTCTTGGTTTTTATCAGAAATTCCCCACTTACAGCCTCAGCCAATGAAAGATGATGTAGTGGCAGAAGTAATACTGTTGCTACAAACCTCACCATAAAGCAGATGTCTTACCCATAATTTGTCTCCTGAAGCCGTTTATTTTTAATACAGCATGTTTGACAGATCACACACAATTAAAACATAAGACAGACATAAAAAAATCACTTTTTCATTTTTTAGCCTGCAATTAAAAAAAAATATAGGGAGCTTTCTTGTCAGAGACTACTGAAAGACACAAATACATAATTTTTAAAAATCAACCTAAATAGATTGATTTTACAATAAAATAAATTATTTAACACTGATAGTGACCAAGAATAACCCAACACAAATAGGAAATATTTAAACACAGATTGTAAATATTTATTTTAAAATTAAAAAAAATTAAAGAGACAAGTACATGTTTTGTCATTTAAAATACATATTTTACGGTGAAAACAGACATGAGAGAGATATATACACATGGACACATCTGGTTCCCTGCCAGAGTACTGCTTAAGCCAACCTGAATAGCAAAAGTAAAGCACTAGCTTTAAGTATGAACAACTGGAAAAAAGCCTGTTATGCAGGAAATTGGGGTAATAGCTTCCTCCCATGAAAATGGGAGGTGGACCATTAATGACAATATAACATCAAGGACTACACTTCTAAGAAGGCCTATAACCAGAAAATTATTTTTGGATTGATGGGCACAGATTTTACCAGATTGCTGGTAATGGACCCGCTCAAACAGAAACAGGTTTGTTATTCTAACTTCTTACTGTCTATGCACGGCAGACTGAGCAGTCCACGTAACCATGCCCTAAGCACAGGGGCAGCCAGGCGTTGCAGCAACAGCCTTAAGGCAAGGCACAAAGTAGAGCCCTCTTTTTCCTAATTAAACAAACCAAAAGAAAACAACTTCCCCAGTTACACATCGTCCTGACAACCTTTGACTTTTCTAGACTCCTCTATCACAATAGATTCTTCTACATAAAAAAAGAAAAGAAAAAAAGCAAAATTTGCAAGTTACTCTTGTTTTTACTGGCAGATGTTTATCCTTTCTTTGAAGACTAAGTTCTCAGGCCTCTACAAGAAGGACAAGTTTGTTTTTTTCAATCCTAAATCAAGGAGCCTTTCATCTTTCCAACTCTCTATCCAGACCTTTTTCATCTCACTGAGTTTAAGACAGGAAATAGGTTAGATTTGTTACAATACCTTTCCTCCTCCAGAAAGGTTCCCAAAAGGCTTTGCATAATTTGGCTTCAAAGTTCAAAGTGGTCCCAACTGCCGATAAAATTAATGGGAAATGAGTGCGCTGCAACTTGCAGAATTAGATCCATTCAGTAACACTCAGGCAACATCAAATCACTGTTTTCAGTGCAGAAATGAAACCACCTCCAAGATGAAATACAGAAGAGCAACATCCTTTTTCCCTTCTTATTCTTCAAACCCAGTGGCAGATCCCAAGTGGCAGAGGAAGGGAGGAATGCTTGCCAGGTTTGAACATATGTCTCTGAAATAGTTTCCTGCTTCCAAACCCCACCCAATATGAAACTAAGAGAAAAAAGGAAAAGAAAAAAAAACAACAAAAAAAACAAAACAAAAAAAACCCACCACAACCCAAAAAAAGCTGTGTGTCTAAGTTCAAAAATTAAGCTGCCTTATAGTTTGTAATAGCAGAAAATGTACATAGAGAACAATCTCTCCAAAAGGAAAATGCATCACAGTATAAACAATAAAATGCAATCCTAGAATCACAAAAATGAAATAGATAAGAAACCTGATAAATCTAAAAATAAAAGAAAAAAGATATCAACAACTCTTAAACAAATAAAAGTAGGCTCAGCTGGTTCTTTTGATAATGATTTTTGAAAGTATTAGAAAATCAGATCATATACATTATGAAATAGATATTCTACTAATTTAAGAGGAAATTGAAAGTAAATATTAAAGTGCTATATGATACAGAAAATCATAGGAGACTGCTACTGATAATTGCTAATTATAAGCATTCCTAATTCTTTGTCATGCATGAGTTATAGGTCAATCCCTAACTCTAGATGTTATTCCATGTTCTCTTTATATATTATAGTGGCACATTTGTACTGTGTAGGAAAGGTTCTGTCTGCACTTCTATTATAAACCTCTTATCAGTACTTGAAACTGTCATAAAAATATTCTTCAGGATGGAAATTGGCATGGAAAATCTCAGCCTATTAAAACTATTGTAAGCGCGTTACAAATAAAAAAATCACAGAAACGTTGAGGTTGGAAGGGACCTGTGGAGATCCTGTAGTCCAACCTCCTTGCTCAGAGCTGGGACAACTACAACAGGTTGCTTAGAGCTGTGTCCAATTCAGACTTAAATAACTCTATGCATGGAGAATCCAAAACCTGTCCAGGCAACCTGTTCCAGTGTTTGATTACCCTTGCAGTAAAAAAAAAAAAAAAAAAAAGATTGTTCTTATGTTTATATAGGTTGTATTTTATTACATTATCCATTATATATTGTATACCATATTTCAGAAAATATGTTTTAAGCTAGCAAGAATTAATGTTATTTCTAGCTTGCCATGATCTATCTGAAAAGAATGTAATTGCAATTCATTGCTAAGGTACCTATGTATTTGATACAGGCTTCATGTATGACCACACGTTCACTTCCACTGGACCCCTGTCATTCTCAGTGCTAAATTTGACATGGCCTGAAATTCAACTGAATTTGAATTTTCCATTCAAAAGACATGTCCCTGGTGTTTGAGCAAACACAGTGTGAACTTTTAAGTGCCTAAAGGTGATAACTTCTCTCAATAATCTAGCTGTGAGGAAAAAATTGAGCAAAAGTATATGATTTCCTTCAATCCCTTTGACATAAATGATGGAATAATTTTACTGAAATTTAAAATCTAATAAAGATAGCCAGACACTCATCATAAGAGATTTCAAGCAAGATTGCAAAAAGGTAAAATTATAATAAAATAAACCCAGGAACATATAAATGAATCTTAAAGAACCTTTACTGCAAGGGAAAATACATTCATTTACAGACTATCACATAATACCAGTTCAAGTGCTTTGAAAAAAAACCCAAAACAAACAAACAAACCAACCAACCAAAACCCAAAAAATGCCCACAGGTCAACACCAATTGGGAGAATCTTCTCATTCTGGTAGTTCCTGTACTATCTGCTCACGCAATATTTTTTTTTTCCACAGGCTGAACAAAAGTTGTTTGCTCACAGAGAATCAGCTGCAAAAATAGGAGTTTAAACTGGGACAGGGGCTACAGAAGAGACTAGTCCCAGTGCAGGTAGCCATGTTCCACTCCCATGCATGAAAGAGAAACATGCAGCACAGCAGCGTGACTCCATTCTCCCAGGTTCCCCAGCTCTGCCCCTCAGAGGAGGCCTTGTCCAGCTGCAGAATGCCATTGCAGAGCTGCACTAGTAGGACCATGGCAGATGGCTGTATGGCATCCTGCACAGCTGGGATTTTCCACCACTCCACCATATGAATGTGTCTTAAGGGTCTCAAGGCAAAGTGGCTTTTGTGATGAGAAAATCAAAGCATCACACATTTTGCCAAGATAATGAATAAATGGCAGAGATGCATAAGAAACATTCTGAGCTTTTCTTGCTGGAGCCTTGATTCATGTGCAGGTCTGACCTTTTTTTCCTTCTATTTGTCTGCAGCCTCTCACAAGAGCATAAATAGAGCAGAGGAAAGCATGCACTGTTACTAGGATTACTCAGAAAAAAAAAACTTTTTTCAATTAAGAGTTTAAGTACCTTATCTGAAAATGTACAAGTGCTAGTCAACTCATTAATCTAATCTCCCTGTTGCTTACAGTAAAATTTTACTATGTTTTGATCATTTTCTCAAACTGCATCAGCAAAGTTCTCAACTTGTTTTTTGGCAGTCCACTGTGGAAAAGTTATTACTAGTGATAAACTTCTAAATCTTACGGGCAATTGTAGGATCAGCCATGCATTACTTCCTACCTGCTTGTTCTATCACTTCAATAGCCTTTCCAAGTCTTCAGTTATCTCAAGCAGATGCTTACAAATCTTTTGTACAGTTTTGCCTTTATCTGTGGGAAGATCAACTTCTTTTGGTACCTCTAGTTTTCACTGGCCAATGCTCAGTCATTGATCATCACAGAATTTTTGAGATTTTTTTAATGAAAGAGATATTCACATTTCCTCTTTTATTCCTTTTTTCTTTTTTGGTAACATATGTATACCATCTCTCTACTGTGATAGCCATTACATACTTAAAAGACAGATAACAAGTTAACCCTGACAATGGAGTAGATATGCTCCTGTGCATTTGAAATAAAGCTCTACTCAGGACCCATTTGAAAATGGAATTATTTATGGCAATCCTTAATCCTCTTATTATTCATACATTTCTTGGAGGCCACAAAGACAATACAAAAACTTACATACGACATGTTTAATCATACTTGTCTCCTGGGCTGACATAACCTCTGCAATCCATACTCAACAACTATCTTAGAAAAAATAGATGCCAGCTATATTGATTTCATACAGGACTTAAGACAATGGCAAAGAATCAGGTATGAATCAATGAATCAGGTATGAAACTGCTCTTGGTTCTTCTAGATTCTTTCATCTGCAGAAGAGACAGAGTCTTCCTCCCAAACACAAGAGGCGACAGGTTTGCATTCAGTGTCTGCAAATCCTGTGCTGCCACAGAACACTTAATACAGACTTACTTAGTTGCTTTGTTAAAAGACTGATTCCACTCACATACACACAGAAAGAAAGAAAATCCATATTGAGAGAAGGCTCTAATTAACAGATCTCTCTTCAGCACAGATGAGTACCCCGAGATGAAAAGGCTCAGATTACCTACTTCATGCTGATAAAGTGCAGAAACAAAACCCTGATCAGCTTTGGAAAGGCATTCCACTGCATTTAGGTAAACCATTAACAAATGTACATTTTAAAACTGACATCAAAATAAGAATTATGACTCAAGTTTTAGTACTTTGATCAGACATCCTATGGTCCTTCACAGGATCAATATTCTCTTTTTTTTTTCTTTCTTATTTTCTTTCTTTTGACTTTTGAAGCAAACATCCCAGTCACTCTTGCAGTCTTTTGCATTGAGGTGCAGCCTCAGAGAGCACAAAAGAGATTCCTTCAGTATGAAGCAAAGCTGGAAGACTGCCACTAATGTACTTCAACCACTAATCAATACATGATCCACAGGATGAGAGACAGAGCTTTTCTGAACTGCATATACCATCAGCAATGGGACCTCAGCACTTAACCGCTCTGTTTTACAGCTCTGCTCTCACTGCACCACACTGCCTGAAATGAAAGCACAATTTTGAAGTCCCCTCTGTGCTCTACTCCTCTGAGCAGTCTCAGTCTCACCTTTCCAAAGGCCCCAACCCACTGCTTTATCACTACACAAAAATGCCTGTGGCAGGGAGGTTGGAACTAACTGATCTTTAAGGTCACTTCCAACCCAAACCATTCTACAATTCTATGAAAATGCTGGCCAAGGACCATGCTGCCATGTATTTCAATTTCATTTTAGTTCAAATAGTTAATTATTTGTGTGGTGGTTTTACTTTTAAATTAAATATACTTCAATATTTAAATAAATATACCTCAATATTTCACTTAGTGTTTCATAAGAGAGAAGTGATTTATTCTGAAGATAGAATCATAGAACTATTTTGGTTGGAAAAGACATTTAAGGTCATCAAGTCCAACTGTTAACCTAGAACTACCAAGGCCACCACTGAACCATGTCCCTAAGCACCACATCTACAAGTCTTTTAAATACTTCCAGGGATGGTGACTCCACCACTTCCCTGGGCAGCCTGTTCCAATCATTTACAACCCTTATGGTGAAGAAATTTTTCCTAATATCCAGTCTAAACCTCCCCTGGCCCAACTTAAGGCCATTTCCTCTTGTCCTGTCACTTTTTACTTGGCAGAAGACACCAACACCCACCCAACTTACTAAGAAATGCAACAAGGAATAGGTGTGGTGTGGGGATTTTTTGTTTTGTTTGTGGGTTTGGTTTTGTTGGGGTGTGGTTTTAGTTTTTGTTTTCAAACTTTAAAACATTCACACAAGATGCAAAGTTTTTTTCCAAGCTTCTTACAACTCTGATGCGTTTTTCTTACTGGTCTGCTCATCTAGCCACTCTGCTGATCTTAACTGAGAGCCTTGCATGCCCCCAGTTTAGCTCTGTAGCTCTAAGACCTCAAGGTATATGTGGTTGGTTTCCATCAGCGTTGAATTCCAGTATCTAGACAAATACAGATCTCCATCCAGCCTGAGGTTGTTCACTGTCTCCCATACATACGAGAATGCAAGCAACAATGCACTGATTGTGGAAAGGGATCCCTCATCTACCGAGCTGATCTATGAAAACAGTCTGGAGATAGAGAGATCTTAAAAATCTCTCTCAAAGTCTCTCCCCAGAATCCTCATCTCTAGAAGCCCTCTATGCTTTTGTCTGCTCTTTTGGTACTTTGGCTTTCTACCTTTACTTCCCTGCAGCTGTGCAGTGTCTGTCTTGCTATAACACCCCCTGCAAGCTGCTTCCAAACCAGAAGTGTAGAGATAGCAAAGCCCATTGACATTTAACAGAAATATTAAATCATAACAGTTAATAGTTCAATGAGAGTAAGTCCAAATGGGCCAAATTCAGCTCTCTCAGGCCTTACAGCGATGCTCTGAACTGTATGACAACTAGCGCTAACACTTAACAAATGTCTTCCAAACACTGGGGAAAGAATATACTTTAATTGATACGCTGTTCTGATGGATTTGTGGAATGAAAGTCACTGCATAGCTGCATTCCTGAGACAAGTTTTATACTTCATTAATGCAGTACATAAGTTGTACAATTATACATCCATATGTCACTGCCAAATTTATACACTTTTACATACTGTTAGATTAAGATGGTTTCATTTCATTGCTCTGCAAATGGACTTTTGAAAGTGTATTTCATTCAAATTTTTGTGTAGCACTGACAGGCAAAGCACATGAAAGACATTGGGGTCCCTATGTAAATGAAGCACCTACAATATGCCCTGAAATAAAAAAAAGTGGCATCCACAAACACTGAATTTTCACACTCTTCCAACACAATGACCTTTTCAAAGTGTAGGCTGCAGCCCAGTGTCCTCTTTCCCTACCAAGAGGCACCATTTTAGAACCAATTCTGCCAGATTATGCTATCGTGCACTGCAATGTCTCTTGATGTGACCCACTTCAAGACTGATGGGGTTTTGGTTATGCTTGGAAGACATCTGATCCAAAGCAGCAGGAGGATTACAGCACTGATTAGAATAAATTTTCAATTTATAATGAATACACACTATTGGAGACTGCTGCCTAGTGGACTGGGCAAAGAACCAGCAGATCTGGGTTCTGCCCCTTAGGGCAAAAAGGCAAAGAAAAAAGACAGATAGACTTTAGCTGGCATTATGTATCTAGCTATCCATCACACAGCCTGCCTTCAAGGCATTAATTCCCATTTCTTTCCCTCCTCAAAGAGACCAATTTGTGCCAGACAGTCTCACAACAAGAGACTAGAATATTAGCTACAGAAAGGCAAATGACTCACTTCATGTTTGAGGCAGTTAGTGTAAGGCAACCACAGCCATAATATAGGATCATGGTGCTCCAGCAAGCAAATTAAAATTACTGTCCCCACTTAGTTATTGGTGTGCTGTATGAACTTAAACACAGCACCTCGTATCTTGTGTTTTAGTACTAGGGCGTATGCTGAGATGATTCCTGAGAGGTCTGAGGTACTCACAGGGTCCATCTTCCCAACAGATGCCAAGTAACAGAGATTGCTGGTGCTCCTGGTGCTCTCGTTGCCCTTAGTTCCACACTAACTACTGTTCAGGCAAATCCAGATGTACAGTCCTTTACCTTTACCAGACCAAGAGACAGAGCTACAAATTTCAAAGGCAACATTGCCTTTTCCTTGTCCCTTTTTCCCCAGCAAGGCAATCTTAGGAGTGGATTAAGTGGGCCCCTAAAACCCACCCATTTGCAAAATTTGTATAGTTCTGGCAAAACCAAAGCCATAGGTTTCATGTAGAACAGTTTCAGTAAACCCTGCAGGACCAGAGCCAGTGATAGGAAACATACTAGGTAGTTAAGGGAGGGGAAAAAGAAAGTGTTAAGTAGTAGTCCAGAAAGTGTAAAGGAATTATGAAGAATATTCTGGACAGATTATTTCCAACAGGTGACTGCAGAATGTCTCTGCAATTGCTCTCCCTGTTTTAAGAAAAAAGATGCATTTATTGCATGCAGCATGTTCTTACATCAAAGACAGATGGAAAGCATGTAGGGCTGTTAATACAACTGCTTACACATGATGCTGCATTATATGGAAAAAAAACTGCATGAAAAGGATCAAAATGATGAAATGCATCTGGCTTACCACACAGCAGTAGACACAGGCAAATATATTATGGTGGTTCAATTACTGAAAGGATACTAGAGCCTATTCAAGACTTAATATTTAATTATCTTTAGACTACATCAGTTGTTAAGCTGTCAGCAGCATATGTAGAGGGTACATAGGTGGACATCTGCTGCAGACTAATAATGCCATACACCAGCAGAGCTGTTTGCCACAAATACACATAAAGAATTCAGGACCTGATATAACAGCCACATCTTCCACATAAAACATAGTTACAGAGATACTTAGCTTGGATCACACTGCTGCTGGTAGGAGTCAGAAGGACAAACTGCACTGACTGGGGGCTCACTGGAAGTGAGCAGGAATCCTAGGGTAAGGGAGATGAAAGAGCACTGTTCTAACCATCTGCACTGTACCACCCAGAAATCCAGATGAAACTAAGCTTACATATCTCTCATACAAAACACTGTTGTAAAAGATCATTCAGGTTGCAAAGTCAAGTCCAGTTAAGCTTAATTCTGCTTCTTTGAACAGATGCATCACAACACTGTGCATACATAATTATATGAACATATTCTTTTTTTCTACCCCGGGAACACCATGTCACAGACAACTCTCACAGACAGCAGTCCTAAGTACTCCTCTGATCTCCGTGGCTGCTAACCCAAGCACCCAATGACCACACCACACCCTTACAGAACTTGCTTGATTAGATTCGTATGTACTGGTACCACAAAGCAGTTGCTGGTCTGAAGGTATCCCTGAACTAGGGCAGGTCCAGGAAAAGTGACATCATCTCACTTAGAAGCTCACTCAGTCTCTAACGAAGCACATGCAAATAAAATCGAAGTCAACAACATGACTAGAATTAGCTGGATTCTTATGAGAAGAACAAAACAGACTCACCCCCAGCAACAGAGCAACCCTCTAGACAAAGTGTCTGGTCTGAAATATGAAAGTGCGGGAGCTTTTCAGTCAGCAATTAAGAATGTAATCTCATTCCAAGAAAAAGCTCAATTATTTCTGCTGACAAAGTCTCAAATCCATCCCATAGCAGCAGCCAAGCATACTTCAGCTTGACAAAGCTCAACTCAGTGGAAACAAATCTTACAAAATGGACATGCAAGGTAACCTTAACTCTAGGAAGCACAACCAGCTACGTCTACATGATATCTTACAGACTTGCACCACTTCTGCCCTGAACAATGACAGTAAAGCACAGCGTAGCTAAGTGCATCACTTTTTAATGATCTTCGAGAAGTTAAAGAGGATGATAAATTTCTTCCTATCCAAGCCATACGTCTAAAATGGTGAGGAATGTGAACATCTGCAGTGGATTGAAAACATCTTCTTGCACTCAATTTGCAGAATTGTTCACATTCTTCTGATAGGCACCATGTAATAGTGATGCTGCACAATTACCGTTCCTTTGCATTTGTGAGACTGATCAGTTATCAGCAATCCCAAAAGCAGTGACATTGTTTTTGAGGTGGAGTCCCTCATGATACTAGAAAACTGAAAATGTAAGTTTTGTGTTTGCATGTTGTACACAGTTTGAGTATGAAATTATCCAAATCTGGTGTGACCAGTGATCATTTTACCATTGCAAGTCAGAGTATTTTAACTATCTTTTAGGTCACTGGGAAAACTTATAGCAATTGATAATTGAAAAGGTGACTTTAATTTTGTGGGAAGAAGCTGAAACATTTTGTTCCTTCTTGCCAGGTCTCCAGAGTCATTAGGATTTTGTACTGTAAATGAAACAGATTTGTTTAAACTAAAGCTGGATTTTCCTGAGTAATTTTTTTTTTTTTTAAATACAAACCATTTCTTTGTACTTCTGTTCTACAAGGTCATACAGCAGGATTCTTAGGGGGGTTTGTTTTGTTTGTTTTTTAACATAACAACTTCTGCATATTTTTTCTCTAACCTTCTAGTGTGGGTTAAAGATGTGAATATTAAAATGCAAAGTCAAATACAAGTTATTTTCACAAGCACTAATGTAAAAAATTGTCTATTTTCCCATTTTCTAGACTAATATTTACCATCTTTGACAGCCTTATTGCTGAGCAGATTGCTGCATATTTCAGCATTATCTTTTAACAACTTGACAGATCAACCTATTTTCCTGTGATTATTTTATCCCAAGTTGGAAGCCTAATGGTTCCTTTTTGACACATTGAATCACAGGATTTGTAGCACAGCATAGAGTCCTGTGATTTATTGTTAATATTTTGATGATGCTTTACAGAGCATATTTGGATTTCTAGCAGTGTTGCTTTGTTTGGTCTGATCTGCTCAGAAATACAGCCAGCAGCCTCAGTAACCTCAGGATGATATATATTCTATCAGCAGAAGCACAAGTCAGGCAGCCATCTGAAAGACTTGAATTGAAGATCAGAAGGTCACTTGGGAACCACTGACTACTGCAACAGCACGGATTGCATGCTTTCTTAAAAGAGAAGGAAATCTTGGACAAGTTAATTCCGGATATTCAGTAAATGCCAGTGATTTCTATTGTCATTTGAATTATTGTCATTTAAATACAGAGCATAGAGGCATGGGATGGATAGCTAAAAATGCACACAGACACAGTAAAATAGAAGAGGGAATATATAGTTCCATACAATAAGTATTATTTTAGTAGCAATTACCCTTCCAAGGAAACGCATCATACACAATTTTGCCACCCAAATCCAGATAGTAGAAGACTCTCCACATTGTTCCTTCATTCATTTCAGCTTTCTGTGTCTTCAGATTATAACTGGTAATTCTACTAATTATTTCCAGCTAGGTTCCTAGGGTTATTACCGAAATGATTTTGCACCTGGTGAAGCACACCAGAAGCTTTATTTATTTTCATAATAATAGCATATTCATAGGATATAAGACTGTAAGGGACCTCCTGGGTCATCAAATGCAATTCCCTGCTATCACAGGCAACAACATAATACAACCTCTTCATAAATAAACAAATTCTATCTTAGAAGTAATTTGGTTTCTTGTCTCCACTACTCTAATTGGGAAGTTTCTCCAGAACCTCATCATTCTACTGTTTAGCAACTTTCTCATTACCAAATTAAATTTATTTGTGGAAAGTTTATTCCAGTTCTGGTGCCAATGCTACCTTTTAACTCGAACATTTCTACCTTCCATTTGATCCATTTATAGAGAGCAACCACAGCCTCTCCTATTCTACCATTGCCATAAAGTACAGTATGCATCCACACAACTGCTTACATACTAAACTAGCCTCATTAATTTACAAATTCTATTTTTTTTAAGCCCTAGGAAATTCTGTGTCACATTAGAGCATTCAACTTGAGGGTTTTTAGCATAAGACATCCCGATCTATTGGTGTTTTGTTAGCCATACCAATTTACATCAAGTGACAATGCATGAAAAGAAACACAAACCACCATGTCTAATGAATATTTAATAGCATGCAAATGACCAGTATGGAGTTAGCTGAAGCCTGCAGATGCCTAAAATGGTGAGTGGAAACTGCTTATCACTACAAGATGTTAAGTAGATCATGCCAGCAGGTTTTGGAGAGGCTTTTGTTAGCCTAACACATTCATAGTTAGGAAAATACTTAGGACATGTATAGGGAAGGGGAACACTTACTACTGAGACCTCAAGGCCACATTTGCCTCTCTGGGAGTGGAGGCAGAGGAAGGACACACAACGCAACAGGAGGACCAGGAGGCTCCTAGTCACCGTGTGCTCTATTGCCTCTTGTTGCACTCAATGCTCACCAAAAAGTGGCATGGGACATAAGATAGCTGTATCTGTCCTGAGACATGAGGTCCAAGGGTAGGAAGTAGGAATTGTGCTATGCCAGGGCATCCAACCTGCACTCTTCAGAAAAGTTGAACATTTTACAAGAACTGTGAATGCTTGTCTGCATTTCCTATGTGCACCTGTGCCTTAACACAGCTCTGGGGCTGGAGCTAAGAAAAACAGTTTTGAGCCAGTGAAGTTGAATATAGCCCCAGAGTTGCACTGACATCAGATCCATAAGTTTCTTGTTGAAACTCTCACTGGGATAACAGTAAGGAAATTATATTTTGTGATTTGACAGAACAAGGGTGTAATTCACATAAAAACCCCCACCCCAAAGTCTTTACTAAAGCAACATTCAAGATAGGTTGTTTTACCCTTTTTTTTCCTATACTGTAGTATAGGAGATGACTTGTACCTACCTGTATAAACACACATACACAAATCAACAGTTTCTGCCAATTTTACCAATATATACATACATAACCCTATAGATAAGTACGATAAGGCAAAGCAGGCTCCTCTGGGAATGAAGAATAGAAAGCTATAGTTCAGAATGCCCTCAGAAGGGTTGTTACTTACCTCTAGCTTGTCCAGGTGAGATCCCTTTCTGGCTTTTTTTAGGTCAGTGTATCTGTATAAAGTATAGATGCTGTAGCTGATGTAGATATTTCTGATATTATACACAAGTTGCCTCTCAAAGACACCTGATGGCGATTGGTAAGTCACAGACCTAAAACTCTTGTGACTTAAAAGGCATAGAAATTTTCCTTGTACTTAAAAGTAAGTAGAACCTTCAGAAGAGAGAAGGTTTATTTACAACAACACTGACAGAGATATTTATTTCTTAGCAAATATTGAGTGGTTTAGAAGGGAATTTTGAGGTATTCCCTAGAACTAAACTAGAACATAAGAGATTCTGGTTACAAATACTGTAATGTAAAATGAACTATTAAATCATTTGAGCAACAAGCTCTGAAAACTAGAAGAAACAGATGAATGATTCAAAAGGATTTTTTTATCAATAAGGTAGAAGTAAAACACATTACTAAATATGAGATCTGGCAGACAGAGAGAATAAGAAACCTTAATAAACCTGTTTGTGTCAACTGATAACCAGGTAGATTTGAATCAAGATTATGATAATTTAAAAAGCAGACAGTTGAAAGAGGAAAGTAAGTTTGAATTACCAGAAGATATACATGCATAGAGAGATTTTTACGGAAAAGATTAGGATACTTATTGCAAAATACCCAATATGAACTCTATAGCTTGGCTTAATAAAAGTGTGTTAACAATAACATCAGAAATGAAAGAAAAGCACCTGTAAAAAACTGATAGGTTCGAACTGGGGACAGGCACTGTGGTAAGACTATGACTTCTCTTAATATAAAGATAAGACAATGTTATCAGAAACTGGATTCAAAGAACAAAATTAAAGAGAGAGAAAAAAAGAATCACTGATAGGAGAGCTACTTTCTGCCAAGGTAAGGGGCATTTTTGCCTCATAAATCAGTACTTTTCCATATGTAGAAAAGGATATGAAGAAGCAACAAGAGGAAAAAATATCTCCCCAATTCCTGCCTTCAGCCCATAAGACCTCAGAGCCGGAGAGGTAAATGCCTGGTAGGGCTTGGCACAGGGCTCACTGGAAGCGGCTCGGCTGCAGCTCTCGCGCTGCTCCTCTGCTCTACAACTCAGCTGCAAATTGCCTGGGAAGAGGCACCATGCTGGAAGCTATCACACTCAAAACAGCTCCTGTTGAGTTCAGGAAGAGTTAAAGCACTAACCTATTGCCTCAGGCAGCTTCTAATCAGTGTATCGACAGTGAATGGGAGGATACTAACTTTGGAGATATCAATTTAAATTATTTGCTTCACAATAACATTGTTAGATAACTTCGGGCAAGTCATTTAAGTTCAGGCTTTACAGCTTAGGTAACCAGAAACAGGAGCCCAAATCAGGTAAATCATACAGACAGCCCCACAGCAAAGCCCCACACGTACTGCTTCATCTTCCAGGGTATTTCAGTGCACAGAGTGACTGAATTTGCCAGATCCAATTGGACAAATGGAAAAATGGAGCAGGCACTTCTTCAATTGCAGCAGTATGTGTCTTCCCTTAGGCTGAAATTATGGAAAATGTCTGGGAGACCTTTTAGCACACTTGTTTTTCCTTACCTCTAGGTGCGATCCTAAACAGAGGGAGAGTCTAAGTTCAAAATTACGACAACGTGGCCCTCAAAGATATCTGAACTTTGAAATTAAAATATTTCCAAAAGTATTCTAAGAAGTTTATCTGCATGGGTGGAGAGAGATGGGAGTTTAAGCCATTATAACTGAAAAAAATTCCCAGGAAAAAAAAAAAAGTGAAAAATACAGCTCTCCTGATGTCTTTTAATCTCTTTTGACAAAAATGGATATTAATATTGCCTAATTCACAGAAAAGACTGAAGTGATCTGGGATTACTACAGCCATGAACTGCTACATAAGCATAACAAATGGCTATATATTCCCACCAATTCAGCATCACACACTTACAGCTGGATAAAATATTCTTTGTTACTTACTTTTAGCTAAATTTGTGTTAACTATAGCTTTCAGGCAAAATCACAAGTACTTTGGTTGGGTTCCTTGAAAAGAATAGTCACAGAGGAAAAAATATGTTCTTATTCATGCAAATCAAAGGAATTTCAAATGTTGCTTTGCTTGAAATTGTGCCTCTTTGACAAGTTGGATGTTAATATTTCCATAAAAACCTTTTAAAGAGTAGATTGTATTAGGTTTTTTTTCATATAGACATTGATGTATTTGTGAGTCTGAATAAACCTCATTCTTGGGTCTAAATATTTTTAGTGTATCCTAAATGCTCTAAATAAAAATCAGCTATGCTTGAGATTAGCTTGCATATGTAAGGAATAGTGTTCTATAGGCTGAATAGCTATAGTTCATAATTGAAAACTTGTCTTTTTCTGGAGTGAGAGCTGCCATCAGCAGACATCTTGAGCACTTAAAAAGAACATCTCCCAGTTTTTCCTGAGGCATCTTCGGGTGCACAAAGAGATGATACTGCTTCTGAAATGTGTATATCAGTGCTCCTGCCATTCTACTATATTGTATGTATCTGCACCATGCATGTGGTCTGGGCTGCTAGATTACTATTTGTCCTTTTATATTTGCTGGGAGGTTGCCCTGGGGAATAGTATCTTTACAGTTACTGTACATCTTGAGGTTACAATCTCACTAACACATCCTGCTATAATTATGTTTAGACTGGTGCTTTAAAACTACTCATTTCATTAAATCTCCATTTGGAGCCTGCAGCAAGGATGAACATCTTACTACACCCTGAATGTCTGAGGGAACAGATTTGAAAGTCCCAAATGGATTTCTTCAAGGAACAAAAAAGAGCAACAACAACAAAATCTTCAAAAGGTGCCTTTTCCAAACATAGGTGTCAGCCTCTAAGTTAAGGATGCAATTCCTTTTTAAGGACTCCTCATTACACATAAATGCCCTAAACCTCTAAGCATTCAGTCCATTCCATCCTCAAAGGCCTTAGAAGGGAGAGAGGAACATTTACTAACTTCATAACATGAAGTTAATGAATCTAGATTCTAGCAAGAAAGATTTGGTGCTTCACAAAAGATGCCCTTTTCACTCTTGATCAGATCAATTTATCTAGAATAGACAAAGTAATTTAGAGGGCACAGAAAGGAAAAGTTATCACAAAAATTATTAAGGAGAATTGAATCAGAGCTTTAATTGTAAGTCTAATCCACAGCAGAAAGTGCAGTTTTTAGAAACTATACAAGAGCCATCTAGGCCTATCATTCCTACTGCTGAAATATTCCTATGAAAGAACTCTGTTTAATTCATGTTAATCCATAAATAATTTTCATAATTGCCACTTATGTAAAATGTGACCAGAATTCTTGGGACTATGGAGAGACGTATAAAGCAATAAAAACAACAATTACACCTGGAAAGTTTCTCACTGATTGAGGCAGTATGTGTTCTGAGTCAGTACTCTTGCAAGAACTGGCAAATGGGCTGCCAAAACATTGCTGCCTTTCCCCTGCTGCTGCTGCATAGCCCCATCCATCATTGCACAGGTGATTCCAACACTTCTGAACTTGTAAAGTCAAGTCTCAAAACCTTAACCTCATGGTAGTTTCTATGCAGGGATGTCCTAGGCTAAAAGAAATGGAGAAAACAAATAAATTAATCTGAACCTTTTCTTTCAGCTCCCTCTAAAATTTCCTAGTTCAGCCTTACATTAATGTTCTTCTCAAAGTTTAATAAGCAGAGTTGAATACACAACACAGAATTGTGTAAAGTAAGCAAAGAGATTTAAACTTAGAAAATACCTGAAAACCTACTGGGAACCTGTTAACACTAACAGCAGAGAATCTATGATGAAGGAAATGTGGTTTTGTCCCATTTCTGGTGGGGCTAACATGCTTTTGTTCACAGGCCTCCTACATTCACCTCATCGTACACAGGGTCTTCCAGCATTGTCTTCTGACTCTGCTCCATGCTCTGTTGCACCCACTTACCAGTCTTCTCCACGACCCCATATGGTTCCTGTTTCCATCCCTGTGTTCCGCCACCCCACTCACCTGAGTCTGCTCTTCCTCCCACAATGACATCAGCTTGAATCTCCTGTCCAGATCGCTTTAGTCTACTCCAGTCTCACCAGATTGCAATTCTCACATCACCCCTTTCATCCTTCTCTCATCTGTCTCCTGTCTTCCCTGCTTTTGCCTAGCCTTACCTCAGCAAGGACAGGAAGAACATCTCTGGTTTTGGTTTAAGATCCAGTCTAATCCAAACCTGGAGTCCCAGGGCAAGTGTGCTGGGAGACCTCAGCTCAGTCCCTGTAGCCCTGGGGGGCAGTGCTTGCTAGGTAGCCGCAGAAATCCTCGGAATACTTATCAGCCAATTCTAATAAGCCTTATGCATCACGTAGTTTGGCCAAAGCTGGTAAAACTTTCACACAAACAGCAGCAAGAACATTTCCTGCATTCCCAACAAACTTCAATCTCTTCTCATAGGAGAACAGTACAGTTTATTAATGAAACATCTGCAAGTATTTTTAACCAGGACAAAATTGAGTGCTATTCATTCTTTGGAACAGTTGAATC